>CM070676.1:23354293-23710657 GCA_036346265.1 Melocanna baccifera | reverse complement strand
GGAGAGAAAGGAAGGCAGTGGCACGACAGGAACAACGGATATGATAGGTGAGACCCACCTATCAGTGAGAGGGAGAGAAGAAAAGAGGCGGGGTGCAGCGGGGTCCGGATGCATGGCACGTGGCCTAATTGGGTGGTGTTGAGGCCGGGTTGGCGTAGATGGCTACTACGCGTCAGGCGGAGAGGGAGGGAAGGCGGGATGGGCTCAGGTGGCGTCGTGGACGCATCTAGGCTATCCATGTGTCGCCCAGAGGGGAGAGCAGGAAAGATTTAAATTTTTATTTTTTGTCTTGATTTTTAGAAAGCTTAGAAATTTAAATAAAGGTTAGAAAACAGCAAGGAACTCCAAATAAATCCCAAAAAATTTCTATAAATTCAGAAAAAGCAAGGAATCCAAATAAAATAATTTAAACTTGTTTTGACTACAATTACGCAATTGATTTTAATAATTCACACTTTTTGCTTGATTTTAAAGTTTTAGAAAAAGGGATATTTAAATCCAGGAAAATCCAATTAAATGAAATAAGTAAAAAAGCAAAATTTTGGGATGTCACACCCTTGGAATCCAAAAGCCAAACACAATCAACACATAGGAACATAGAATGCCCACAAGAATAGCAGAAATCAAGAGTAGTAAGCCCCCGGCGAGCGCATTGCTAACCAGCCCCAAAGCTCCAGATCAGTAGTGAATCAAGTCGCTACTCATAGACTTTGGATCCACAGGGATTCACTCTCAATTTTTTATGTCGTTTGCTAGCTTGCTCATATGGATTTTAAAGGGGAAAAGCAGTAGGGATCAGGTGGAAGAAGCGGCGTCACCCAACTACCCATGCGCCTCATATGCCCAGAAGGTCAGGAGGTCAGGAGAAGCTAGTGCGGCCACCGCATCTGCCAAGAGGCCAGCGAGAAAAGCCAGGAAAAGGGGATCAAATCCCCTCTCCTGAGATGCGGTCAAGGCCCCTGAAGTCTTATCCCTTCTCCTCTCTTTTCTTACAGGTGGACCCCATCGGGTTTTCCTTTTTCTTTTCTTTTAACTAGAAATTGATGGAAATTACCAAAGTGCCCAACAATCCCCACCAATTTACCTCAATTTGTGACATAGTAAACTCCCTGAAAGTCAATTGTTCTATATACAGTTGTTTGACAAGGGTACCTTTCGGGTTTGAACCCAATGCCTAGTAACAAAGGTTATGGCTCTACACAGACAGAGGAGGACTACACCTTGATCCAGTTCCTTGGTGTGAGAGCTTTCACCCATGTCGCACTCTGTACTGGGTAGCTATATCGCACTTCTTAGGTTGGAACATTGTGGTCATGTTCCCGTATCTCTTATGAGTATTTTAGAAAACATACCCATACTTTCTTTTGATCGCGACCCTACAATGAGTCTTGAGGTAAGAGTACAATGCATCAAGACTCAAGGTCGATAGATCAGTCATGTACTTGATGGTGGTCACATTCATCTTCCAAACTCCGAGGTCCAGAGCAGAAAGCATTTGTCGAGCGTTATCCGAGTCTAGGTATGTGGGACCAATAGCTCAGAGGTTGCTCAGAATCTTATAGAATCTGTCAAAACATTCATCTAAGAATTCACCAACATGCATCTCAAATTTATTGTACTCCCTCTTGTACTGATCTTGTCAGATAGCCCTAATTTGGGTGGTGCCCTCATGGTATGCATCGAGGGTCACCCAAATATCATATATCGATGAGAGGTGAAATATGCGATTAAACTCATTTCTGCTAGTACCTTGAATAATGATGTTTCTTTTCTTAGTATTTTCCTTAACATCTGACATATTCATAACCGTGATGTTCTCATTGGCAGAAACAACAAGCCGGGTCTTAATCTTTTTCCAAATCACACAGTCTTGAGCTTGAATGTAAGACTCCATTCTACTCTTGTAAAAGAGATAATCCACCCCATCGAAGATAAGAGGCTTGGTGGAACACTTATCTACTGTCATGGCTCTTAAGACCGGTTAATATCTATGAGAAGACCTAACTGGGCTCTGATACCACTTGTAGGACCGAAGATGGCAACAAAGGGGGGTGAATGGTGCCTTCAAATTTTCCTCCAAATATTCAACAATCTTTCACTTCAATAGCTCATACCACTTGGCTAAACTTGAGACATTTTTCAGTTTATAGGAAAGTTGAACCTAAATCGAGTTAAAACCCCAAACGGTGAATACAACTTGTTCGTGGGTAAATTGTAACATCCCAATTTTTGCTTTTATTTTGAAGAAATAATTTTAAATTAAGTAGGACCGAAGATGGCAACAAAGGGGGGTGAATGGTGCCTTCAAATTTTCCTCCAAATATTCAACAATCTTTCACTTCAATAGCAACAACTATGAATATTAGGATGGAAAGCCATCACACAACTTAGAAAATCAAAATGCTAAAAAATGGTGCAATGAATAGTAACTACGGTACTACCGCTGCTATAGTAAAATTAGGATAAATAGAATTTTCAGCACGATTTCAAAAACTAAAATCGATAGAACTTTTGATCCGTAGATCGAAATAACATGAAAATTTGTAGGAATCTACTCTAGAATATCAAAAACATATTTCAGTAAACGATCATGGCAATCATGGCTAAACTTGAGACATTTTTCAGTTTATAGGAAAGTTGAACCTAAACTGAGTTAAAACCCCAAACGGTGAATACAACTTGTTCGTGGGTAAATGATGGACAAAATGACTTTAGATGTATTCCAACATATCACAGCAAGCTAGAATACCGAAAAACATGATCCAAAAACCGTTGAAATAAGAAGTCACTCGATAAGGTCAAAAACAAGTAAAATCGTATTTCTTGATGAACTTGCTATCAAAATACTCAGATGATAGTATATTGATTTCAAGAGGTTATTTCCATCTCAATCACATCCTTGGCATAGCAAAATCAATAAGAGGAAGAGGAGAAACAAGAGATGGGTTGTGTGCTTAACTCTCAAACCCTAACCCTAAACATAAAGGCACAAAAGAGATGGGTTGTGTGGTTAACCACGTGTCTCCATCCTAACCCCATAAATAGGTGACAACCAGCCACACCTAGCTCTTAGTGGATTCTATCCACTAACACAATAGGGGAAACTCATTAACCCCACACACATGGGTTTTACTCACACATATTAGCTTATGCACGCTTTTTAAAGCGTATAAGCCAGTATCAGCTAAATCCTTAGTGTTGATCCGTCTCGATCAAACCAACTCCACCTTGATCTAAACCACTCTCCAACGTGCCACCCACGTACCACAGTTTTGATCCAAGGTGGTTTTTGGTAATTTGGTCAAACTACCAAAATACTCTTCGTTGACCTGATCGTCAACATTCTTTGCAAGTAATCACCATACTTACCACGTATAGGTGCACTACTAGCTTGTCACACATTGTCAAGTCTCTCCCATCCCGGTTTCACCAAAACATGGCTCACTTGGACTGTCCAAGCCTCATGGTGCCATTCCGTCGTTCAAACTTGCCTTCAACACTTCTTGCATTTCTCGTGCCATACTTAAGCTTATCGTCTCACACAGCATCTTCGATTCTTCTAGGCCTCAACTCCTCTATGAATCTAGCCCTGATCCTTGCCATTGATCATAGTTGACTCCAAGCGACCCTGCACATCCAAAGACAAAGAAATCGTTTCTGAGCATACACCACATTACCCTCCATGCGATCTCAACTAGTCCATGGTCCATGGACTTGGTCCACGGTAGACCGAACCCATTAGTCAGTCTCGGTCAATCTAGAGCTGGTGTTGGCATATGTAACATCCTGATTTTTGGGGATTTTTAAAACCTTGAATTTAAAAATTAATTTCTGAAATTTTCCTGAATTTAAAAGCAAGCTTAAAAGAATTTGTAGGAGTTTAAAAGAAATTAATATGATTAAACTATACCTCAACCTTAGCTGAAAACATTTTAATTAAGTTCCTTAAGTCACAAGAAATTTTCTAGAATTTTCTGGAATTAAATTAAGCCCCAAATGAATTTTAGAATTTTAAAATAATTTAATCTGATTAAAATAAACATCAACATAAGTTGGAAACATTTTATTTGAGTTCTTCAGGTCTCAAGGAATTTTTGGTATTTTTGGTGAATTTTTGGGATTTATTTGCTATTTTCTAGAGCTCCTGGGATTTTATTTGAATTTTCTGGATTAAAGAAAATCAGGGATTTTCCTTCGCCGCCCGATCTGGTCCCTCCCCACGTGTCACCCATCCGGCGCTTCCCCGCCGCCGCCGCACCTCCTCCCGCCCACCTTGCTCCCTCGCCGCCCGATCCTCCTAGTGCCACGCGGCAGGCATCCGTGCGCCCTCGCCACGCCGCTCGCAGCCGCGCCTAACCCTAGCGCCGCCGCCGCGCAGCCGCCCGATCCTCCCCGCCGTGCCATGCGTCGCGCTACTGGTGCCCGATCCCGCACTCACGCCTCGCCTCCCTCAGCCGCCCGATCCCGCGTTGTGGCTCATCCCCGCCGTCCGTTCCTCGCGCCCGCGCGTAACCCTAACCCTAACCCTCTTCCCGCGGTCGCCGTCCGATCTGGCCGCGTGGCCGCATCCTAGCCGTCAGACCCCGTGCCGCTGCCGCCCCGAACCGTAACCGATTGGAGCTCCTCGGTTCGCGTGTTAAAACCCGCCGGCCGCTCTCAGTTCGTGTGCCCGTTCGTCGCCGCCGCCGAACCCTAGCCTCGCTCCTCCACGCGCTCGCGCCGCCATTCCCAGGCCACGCCTCCGTCGCTCGTGCCCTCTCCGCCGTCCGCGTCGTCGCCGGAACCGCCTCGCCGCCGGAGCTCCCTCCTCACCGTCGTCTCCGTCGCCGGTGAGCCCAGTCGCCCGCGTCGCCCTCCGCGTCGCCGTACCCGCTCGCGCGCCGCCGCCGCGCCGCACCGCGCACGCGCGCCGCGCGCGCGCGCGCGGCGCCGCGCGCGCGGCGTGCGGAGCCACGCGTCGATCATCGCCGCCTTCCCGCCCGCGCCAGACGCGCGCTGTTCGTCCGACGGAGCCGCGAGGCATCACCGGCGCCACGCGTCCCGCCTCCGCGTCGGATTCGCCGCCGCGCCCGCTTCCTCGCCTCGCGCCGCGCGCCGCGCGCGGCGCGCGCGGCGCGCCCGGACACGCGTCGGCGATCCACCCGTCGCCCGCCTCCCGGCCGCGCCATCCTCGCCGCCCATCCGGATCTGGGCCGGCGGCCCAGATCGTGCCGCGTGTCGCACTCCTCGCCGTCGGATCAAGCCGCTGCCGCCCGCACCCGAGCCGTGCCGCATCAGCCATCCCACGTGGCACGCCACGTCAGCCCTAGGGCCACGTGGCATGACACGTGGCATGCCACGTCAGCAAAACCCGCCGCCCCGAGCCACGTGGCAACACGTCAGCTGCCACGTCACCGCCGTGCCACGTGGCAGCACCAGCTGCTGCCACGTCAGCCCTAGCGTGCCGTGTCAGCGCCGCCGCCCGCTTGCACTGTTTCATGCGCCGGGTTCACCGTGGACCAGGTATTCGGTGGACCGGGTTCACAGCACAATACATTTTCCGATTTTTTGCCGATTAAATCTAGGTTTAATTTTTCGAGAGCCCGTTCTCCTCCGTCCTAGCTCCGATTGACCCCGTTCTTTTTTCTAAATTCATCTAAAATCGAGCTCTAGCTGTTGGTTCTAGTTTCATGAATTTTTGAGTTCATTTTCTTGTCATTTTATGTGTTTCTTTGTTTTCGATCGTTTTCTCTCTCGTTAGATTCGGATTCCGGAGGAGCAGGTTTCGCGCCCGAAGACCAGGAGTACCCCGCTGAGCATAACCAAGGCAAGTCGTGTCCTTTGATCATGTTGAACCCAGTTTGCAACCTACTATTTATTTATTTTGTTTTAAATTACATTGCATCGCTATTTTTATTCAAACACTTATACTGGTAGTTATCGTACCAATTGAGTTTATCCCTCCTTGATAACTTGAAATGCCATGATACCATTGTCACCCTAGGTTGGGAAACATACTAGTGATGCTAAGTATTTGTCACATGGGTTGGTTCGATAGATTGCTTAGCTTTGCTTATAACTCTGATCGGGTTTATCATCACATGTGAATTATAATTTGACTTAATGAGATATGGAACTGTGGTTGGTGCCACGTATATTAAAATTTGTGCTATGACGTTGGTGCGTCATCGGCGGTGGTTATACAAACTGGTTTTGCACTCGGGCGAGTGATCGTGCAGTAAAGGGGGGAAGTGTTGGAGCACTTCGAGGGATGTGGTAGTCTCGCCCGGGTAGACTTAAGGACTTAACGTTGTGCGCCATTGATCTGAGCTTTACCGTGCAAACCACATGTCTGGTATGGGACGGACCTGGCTGACTAATTTGGAAGGTTTCAACTTTAATCTTGCCATTGAGATGAACATGGTTGCTGATTTCCATGTGGCGCAAGGGGGGTGTGATGCGAAACCCTAGCGGGCGGATTGAGTTGTAACTGAACTTTGTAAAGGCCTTGTTGTGATTATCTTTAACGTGAGGATTTTCACATCGTGTGGGTACAGTTGTGCAACCTCTGCAGAGTGTAAAACTATTCGAATAGCCGCGTCCTCGGTCATGGACAATGCTCGGTGATTTCACACGAGGGGTAGTTATTTCTGAAAACTTGTAAATGGAAGTGGACAGGTGTTCACTGTTGGTTTAGCTTGTGGATGGGAGGTCCATAAGTGGTTGGTTTAGCTTATGGAGGGGAGGTCCATAAGCGGTTGGTTAGCTTGTGGATGGTAGGTCCGCAAGTGGTTACTTCAGTTCCTTTGATTATGTGTTTACTACTGTTTTACTTAAATTTCGCCTTCAATCTATTTATTTGTATTTCAACTGTCTTTTATGCAAATTAACCTTTCAGCCATCCTTTGGTAAGCCTTGCATACTATATTGCATTCTTTTGTTACAAACGACTTGCTGAGTACCAATGTACTCACGGCTTTATGCCCAATGTTGCTTAGTTGAGGAAGAGGAGTTTCACCAGCAGGAGGTTCCAGAAGGAGAGTACTTTGACGACTTCGTGGATTAGGCTTCGTTCTCCACTCGATAGCCTGTGGGCTTGTCGATTGGCCACTGCGCTTTATTTTGGATTTCCGCTGCTACTCTTGTTAAGCCTTCGGGCCAATTTATTGTAAGCTTGACCATAAGGTCGTACCTTTTGAGATTTATCGATATTGAGCTTTTCCTTTATTTTATCGTGCATATGGTTGTGATGACATCTATGTTTAACTGTGTGCACTAGCATGATCCTAGGACTAGTGCAGAATACACAGGGAGTCCGGATTTGCATATTCGGGTCTCGACAGAGAATCCAATCGTCGGATTTGCATATTCGGGTCTCGACAGCATAACGTCATAATTCTAATTTTTCTTTAGAAAAATAATTCCCAAAATCCATGCTGGCATCATAAATTCCTTTTTCAGTAGAAAAACAATTCCAAAAATCCTAGTTTTTCATTTTCTTTAGAATTTAAACTTCTGGAGGCTCGTTCTCCTTTATCCTAACTCCAATTGAGCCCGTTGAAATTTCTAAATTAATCTAAAATCAAGATATACCCAAATAAGCAATATTTTCAAATTTTAGAGTTCACTTGAATTTTAATTGAATTTGGCGAGTAATTTTCACATGTAGACTGCAACGATTCTGGAGAATTTTATAATGACGATTTGGATCAAACCGTAGAGCAAGGCAAGGCAAGGCAAGAGGGGGTCCTGGTCTAGTGGATTCCTTACTGGGGTGAAACCTTAGTGTTGGTTTGGCTAGATTGAAGGCTTAGCTTTGTAAAGGCCTTGTTATGGTTGCTCAGTTGCACGCTCAAGAAAGCGTGTAATGGCCGACACGATGGGTTAATCATATCTTACGGGTAAAGCCGTACAACCTTTATAGAGTGTATAAACTATCCAAGATAGCCGTGCCCACGGTCAAGGGCATGTTGAGTAAAGCTTTTCGTAGATTAGACTTGATTTTTCATAAAAAGGTTTTAGCTAGAAATGTGGTATATTTTTGGAGAAGAATAGCCCGGGTAGGATACCCGTGGTTAGGTTGGTGCTAGGTCGGTGCATGCACTAATATTAAAATTTTGAATTACAGTCTTTATTTTCTATATTAAAGTCAGCAATTTCAATCTAGTTATTGTATTTCTTTAAATGATGTTTATGCTCAAATAACCATAAAAGCCTTGCTTTGTTGCCTTTATCATTATATTGTATTTTTCATTGTAAATTCCAGATTACAAGTTTGTACTCACCCTTGCATCATCATCTTAGAGGAGGACGACTTCGACTACGATGAGGATCAGGACGGTTAGGCCGCGTCTTACTATCGTCTGCCTATGGGCAAGTTTGGGCTTTGCTTTCTTCAGTTGCTTCCGCAGTTATTTTCCCTTTTAATTCTGCCAATGGGCATGGATGTAAACCTTGGGTCATAAGACCACACTCTTTTATTTAATAAAGATCATCATTTGTGCTTGATATTTATCCCTGTTACTGCTGTGTGCACTAGTTGATCTTGGACTAGTGCGATTTACACAAAGAATTCAAAGCCATTGCTCTGGGGTCCGACAGAGATGGTATCAGAGCAGCGATGACTCTAAGATGTGACCGTAGGTAGAATAGAACTAGTCCACCATAAGGACCTATTATATATATATACTTTCCAAAGTTCTTGTAAAACACTTGTCACCTTTCTGCTCTTCCTTAACTATTCCCCTCCATTAAAAGTTATATTCTAACTCTTTTCTCTTTAAAACTTGTAGATGGCCGAGATCCCTACCAAAGTCACTGATGGTATCCACGCTAGTCACTTAGCCGAGTGTCTTTGGAGCCTTCTACAAGAAATAGGTTTCAAGACGCACCCTGTCTACCAGGGGTACTGGTAGACCATTGAGCAATAGGAATACTGGCGTGTAGAGGTGTTGATTTACGTCAACATTAGAGATGAAGCAGCCCTCTACATCTTTGATGCCCCTCTAATCCTTGAGAAGCAACAAGTAGATAGTGAACACCAGGAGCAATGGCAATGGCACCAATGGCAACAACAGCAACAATAAGATCCCTCCACCACCGCTAGTGAAGGACCAGACTAGAATCAAATGATGGCCAACCAAAATTAACTCATCCAGTTGCTGGTTCAGACTATCAACAACCCTGCTCAAAATGCTCCACCACCACCAGCTCATGGACCGTAGTCCCACTTGTCGGAGTTTTTGAGAAAGCGTCCGCCAACCTTGAGCAGTAGCTCTGACCCAATGGACGCAGACGATTGGCTTCAGACCATCAGAAAGGAATTGGACATCATCCAGTATAGTGATAGGGAGCGAGTCATATTCGCCTCCCATCAACTAAGTAGTCCTACTTCGGAGTGGTGGGATACATTCACCACCGCTCATACCAACGCGCAAGCTATCTCATGGAATAAGCTTGTGCGCAACTTCCGTAAGGCCCACATCCCTGTTGGCACCATTACTCTTACGAAGAAGGAGTTCAAGGCTCTATGCCAGGGAGGGCATACCATGAATGAAGACATTCAGAAATTTAATCGACTTGCACGGTATGCTCCTGAAGATGTTGCCATGGATAAGGCCAAGCAGGAGAGGTTCCTGGAGGGCCTCAATGATAACATAGCGGTGCAGTTGATCTCCAATGACTACACCGACTTCCACTAGCTTGTTAGCAAGGCCATTCATCACGAAGGCAAGCAGGTGGAGATTAAGAACAGAAAAAAGAGTATGGCCACTCAGAAAGTCAACCCTAGTAGTCTCCCCAAGGCTCATGGCACTCAGCCACATTCAAGCAACTTCGGGCCCATGGCAAACCGGACACCTCATCCGACCAATCGCCTTGTGCCCTAGCCTTTCCATAGTGCACCAACTGAGGGCAGGTGTAGAAGAACCCTACATCTTCTAACGGAGTGACCAGCTTCTATTGCAAAGAAATAGAACACTTCGCCAAGGCCTGTCCAAAGAAGCTTCAAGCCACAGCAGGAGCCGCAACATCAGGAGGTTACAACTCAGGGCAGGCTTTCAAGAAGCCCTAAAACTTTGCAAAGGGACATGTGAGCTGTAACATCCTAATTTTTAGAGGTTATATGAAGCTTTTAAAATAAAATTTACCATTTTAAATTAATTAAAAGGATTTAATATGAATAAAATAAATATTAACATGTGCTAAAAATATTTTATTTAGGTTCCTTGTGTCTCAAGGAATTTTTTGGAATTTTCTGAGAATGTTTTGGTTTATTTGCTATTTTCTAGAGCTCCTTTTATTTTATTTGAATTTCTAAAATAAGAAAATCTCCCAAAATTTATGAACAGTAAAGGGCTGGCCTATTACTGTTCATCTGGCCTGTTGAGTCCCAGCCACCCGATCCTTCTAGGGGCACGTGTTGCCCATCGAGCCGAGCTTTTCCCTAGCCAACGGATCCGTTATGCAATATGTGTCACTCATTCAGTAGCAGCGGTACTGTTCATCTATGTCATATGCTATGGACTGTCCGATTGCTCATCGTGCCACACGTCGCCAATCTGGATAAGTGTGCACTGTTCATCTTCCTCGCTCAGTCGAGACTTGTTCACGCTGAACTCCTTGGCGTCCATGCTGTTTCCACCGTGGACTCCTCCTTCCATGCCCATCACAAAGACTCGGCGTCCACGCCATAAAACTGAGCCAACGCCTCCGTCTTTTGCACCCTGTAGCTGAGCTTGCCCGTGCATCTCACCACTCATGCCGTCTCGCCGGAGTTCGCTGTCGAGGCTTCCTTGTCCCCGCCATTTCTTGTCCGCTGGTTGGTCCGTTGCTTCACTGCCAGTGAGTCTCACTGTCGCCTTGACCTCACCGTCTAGCTAGCCGCTGCCTTCGCCGGCCAGCTGAACCCTACAGCTCTGCCTGCCTTTGGCTAGTTTGCCGCTCGCGCCATGCCCGCTTGCCAATTGCCACTCGTCAGTTCACACGCCCTCTCGCGACCCCTCATGCGTCGAAGTGCAGCCTTGCGCCTTGCATCGGCCGACAGTTCGTCACCATCTACCAATCGCCGCCTGGCGCGTGTCGCAGTTTTGGTCGTCCGATCGCCCCCATCAGCACCTAATCGGATCTGCACCGACCGATGGATCCAACGGTCGAGATCCACCCACATGGCTCGTCCACCAACATTGAATCGTCATGACGTCACCTCGCACCCGCACCAACCGACGGTTCGCCTTCTCCGTGGATCAAGTCCGTTGTGAGCTGTGTCACTGCTAGCTGGGCCCCACCAGTTAGTGTTATTGTTCCATAGATTCCCATGAGCCATATCCAGCCGAGTCAGCAACCATGCCAACAACCACGTCAGCCCTAGATCTGATGTGTCAACACGTGTCAGTGCCACGTCAGCGCCACATTAGCACCCAAGCTGTCCTAGGTGCCACATTGGATGCCACATCAGCATGCCACATGTCAGCCATGTCACCCTGCCACATCATCTGCCACGTCAGTCCTACCTCCCACCTATTACCATGTGTCAGTCCAGTTAGCTGCCACATCAGCCCTAGCTACCATGTCGGCACCTGAGTCATACCGTGCATTGTTCTGTGAGCCGAGTCCACTGTGAACCCGCTATTTCGTACACTGAGTTCACAACATAGTAGCTTTTCTGAATTTCTAATATTTTTCTTTAGGGTTAATTTTTCAATAGCCCATTCTCCTCAATCCTAGCTCCGATTGACCCCTTTTTTAAAAATTTATCTAAAATCGAGCTCCATCTTTTGATTCTAGCTTTGAAGTTATTAGAGTTTATTTAAATTTTATTTGATTTTAATTTATGCCTCATTCATTTTCTCGCTCGTTAGATCGTATCTTTGAAGGAACGGGAGCACCACCAAAAGGTCAAGAATTCATAATCAAGCAAGGCCAATGCAAGTTATGTCTTTTGATCATATTGAATCTGGTTTTTAATCTATTAATTATCTATTTTATTTTAAATTATCATTCATCACTATTTTATTACAAATCTTCGTATATGGTAGTTATTGTCCTACTTAATTAATTTCTCACTTGATAAGTTGAATGCCATCGTTCCATTGTCACCATAGGATGAAAAATTATTTTGTGATACCTTACTAGTTATCACATGGGTTGTACAATAAATTTTGCTTAGCCATGTTTATAGCCTCAATGAGTTTATCATCACGTGTGATCAATTAATTAACTTGACTTAATGAGATATTAAATCGTGGTTAGAGCCATAGTTATAAAAATTATTGTAACATCCCAAATTTTGTTTTTATTTGAAAGAATAATTTTAAATTAATTAATTCAAATTATTTGGATTTTCCAGAGTTAAAAGTTTCTGTTTAAAACTAAATATTAATATCAATATAAGTTGAAAATATTTTTATTAAGTCTAAAACCTCTCCAGGAATTTCTCTGAATTTTTCTGGGATTTTTAAAATTTATTTGGTATTTTTCTGAGTATTTTAAAGCCTTCTAAACATTTTCTGAAATCTTAAAAGATTTAATTTCCAAAATCTCCTCTCGGGTTGACACGTGTCACCCATCGGAACCTTCCTCCGCCGCCGCTTCAATCTCCGCCGTCCGCTCCCTCTCCCCGCCTTTCCCTTCGCTCGTGCCGACGTGTGGCGTTCATCGGGTCGTCCCCTCTCCCGCCCGAGCTAATCCCCGCCGCCCACCTTCACTTACCGCTTCGCCCGCTTCGATCCTTCCTCCGCCGCCACATGGCTCGATCCGAGTCCTTGCCCGTTGCCGGACTTGATCGCAGCCGTTCCCTCCCACTTAAACGCTCGATCGGCCCCGATTAAACCTCCGTTGTCGGATTAGATCTCAGCCGTTGAGCTTCACTTACCGCTTCGCTCCAGATCCGACGGCCCGATCTTTCCTCTTGCGCCACCCGTCGCCAATCCGAGCCGTCGCCCCTCCCTTCCTCTCCTTCCTTCTCTCGCTGACGCGCGGGCCCCCTCGGTCAGACCCATCGTCCCCGCTCCCCTCCTTCTTCCCCGCGCGATCAACGCCACCGTTACCGCCATTAGCGCCCGAAACCAAAAATTTAAGACTTCGGTTTCCTTCGCCGTTAACACCCGAGCGAGTGCGCATATGCCTCCCTGTGTTCTACCGCACCCGCGCCGCCCGTTACCCCCTCTTTTATCTCGCAATTAAGCCAATTGGTGCTCGGGGCCGATTCAACTCCGGTGAGCAATTGCTCGGCCGTTACTCCTCTCCCCGCCTATTTAAACCCTCCCCGAGGACCCCCTCGCCTCACCGGCCACTTCACCTCACTCGATTGCCCCTCTTCTCGGCTGTAAAATCTTCGCACCGTGCGCCTCCCCTCTTTTTCGCCGGTGAAGCTCCGACGAGCAATCCCCGCCGCCTCGAGCCACTTCGTGCCGCACCGCCACCACTCCGAGCTTCACTGAGGTTGAGTGCACCTTCCTGGCCCCCTTCCTGAGCGGTTGCGCCTTTGGAAGACCCTCGCCGCCGATCGCCTCCTCCGACCGCCGCCCGTCGTCGTCGCCAGTCCCCTCCGGTCACCCTCGGGCCCCGTGCGAGGTACCACTCGACTCCCCTCGCTCTCCTCTTGCTGCGCGCGCGCGCCGGCCACCGCACCGCCGATCGCCGAGCTCGGCGACCGTTGGTCCCCGAGCCCGCCGCGCATCGCCTCGCCACGTCGAGATCGGGCCGAGGTGGCAGCTGACTTGGCCGCCACGCGCACGCCACCTCAGCCTCGGGCAGCCACGCTAGCGCCACCTTGCGCCCCGTCACCTCGCACGCCACGTCAGCCAATCGGCCCCACCTGTCAGCCTCACTCCCGAGAGCGGGCCCCACATTTCATTCCCTCGGCCGGATAATTTAAAATCAGGGCTGACGTCATGCTTGCGTCATAATCTTGATTTTCCATTACAAAAATAATTCGGCCGAAAATCGATTATGGTGCTGACGTCATAATCTCAGTTTTTCTTTAGAAAATTAATTCGGGAAAATGGCCTGCTGACGTCATAAATGATTTTCGGTTTAAATTTTAATCCAGAAAATAGCCTTTTTCTTTTATTTTGTATTTAAAATTTGGAAGGCTATAACTTTTGCATTTTAACTCCAAATTGACCCATTCAAATTTCTAAATTCATCTAAAATTCCAAACTTTCATTTGGTATATTTATTTTTAATTTTTGAGTTTTATTTTATTTTTTTATTTGATTCTTCTCGTTTCTCGTGTAGAATCCGATCTGTCCGACGATTTTCAAGAGCAACTTCGGGAAGATTCCAACATAATTCCAGAAAGCAAGTCTCCTTGACCATTTTGCTCCTATGTTTTATAAATAGATTTTGCAATTATTTTAATTTATTTGCATTGCTATGTTTTGTAAACTGATAATTTAAATTCTAAAATTTAGATAAGCACCCAATTTGTTATGCCCTCCTTTGGAAATTTTATATCATATACCCTTGTCAACTTAGGATAATCTTTAGCTCAATAGTGAGTTAGTATTAATTTTGTTGAATTTAAAATATTAGTAAATGCTTAGTCTAGCTGATAAATGTAAAAAAAAATACTCATATGAGAAAAATGGTGAATGAATGATTTGTGATTCCATGTTTTGTTTGAAAGGTGGTAATAGATGTTACCACTGTAAATTTTAAAATAAAAATAAAAATGAAGTTCAATGCAAATTTGACGAGGGTGGATGGAATGTTTGGTCAAAGGGTTAGCACGGATAATGGGTTTGTGAATGATCCACCCTAGTCGTCTAAGGACCGATCCTTGTGTTTGTCCAATCTGAGTAAAACAGTACAACCACAAGTTAAAATGGGTACATCCTATCTAATTAACCTATAATAGTTTAGTTTTTGTGTCACTATTGGAAAATGGGTATCAGGGATTTACTGATTACTCAAAGTGAGGCGAGGATTTATCGCACTCACATGGCGCAAGAGGGGCTTCGAATGTGGTGGATTTAACCCTTCAATGTGAAACCTCGCGGGTGATATAAAACTATACTAGAGTAGGTGAAAAGCTTTGTGATATTTTATCTGGGTCTTATGCCAAAGGAAGCATGTTGACTGTTAGGATAATATATCTCTTGTGGGTAAAGTTGTACACACTCTGCAGAGTAATAAAACTATTCGAATAGCCGTGCCCACGGTCAAGGGCGGACAAGGAATGCATTCACATAGTAGAGATTTGACTTTGAATTTAAAAAGAAAAGGTTTTGAAAAAAAACTAGAGAGTGGATGGAACTCTCGTGATTTTGGTATGGTGGATGTAACTTGATTCAAGTGGTATTAAACTCTGTTTTGAATCTTGGCGGAGATAGCCTAATTATCAGTGATGGTGGATGTAACCTTCACTAAGGTACTTATTAAAATTTAGATTATGAAAATTTAATGTTTAACAAAATGCTTTAGTAATAGTATATAAATTTGAGATAAAATGCTGATTTGTGCAAAAGAGCCATATAACCTTCCTTTGTTCAACCTTGCATCTAATGCATCTTTCCCAAGACTTGCGGAGTACATTTTTGCACTCACATACTACACTTTACAATAATTCTCAGAGGAGGTTGAAGCTCAGGAATGAGATTACGACTACTGTTCCGCTTGCGGCTGTGATGGTTTCTTTCCAGAGGACTAGGTCTCGTTGCTCAAGTCAATTGCCTGTGGCAGATTGATGGGCCGTTTATCTGAATATTTCGCTTCCGCTGTTTTATTTTGTGTAAGAGGTTCAGTGAACCGCAGTTGGTAAGGCCTTGGCCAGGACTTATGTATTTCCATTATTATTGTAATAAAGCGTTGTTGGCAATGTATCATTTTGTCTGATTATCTGTGTGTACTAGCGTTGATCTGGGACTAGTCTTTGCAATACACAAGTGCAGGAGTTTCTACTTCCGGGTCTCACAGAAGTGGTATCAGAGCCAACTTGACTGTAGGACGAGCCCTAGGTTTTAGTAAGCCTTAAGGAGTTATGTTTAATAAAAATTTATATAACAAAAACTTAAGTTTCTTTGCTTCTACTCTTCTCTTACTTAGTATCTTGTTCTTTTCTTCCTGGTCACCTTATAAAAGATTTACTGATCTCTCCTATTTTCAAATTTGTAGATGGCAGGTTCTTCATCGTCAGCTCCATGGAATCACCTTTCTCACGGTGAGAGCGAGGAGCATTTGTGAGTCTTCTACGGCGGTTGATGCAGCATCTCAAGTACACTCGGCCCCATTTTCAGAGGGCGGAAGACCGGATTATGACTATGGATTCATGGTCCATGGAGGTGTTTATTTACGCCAAGACGGAAGATTGACTCGGTGGAATGTCATATTGAGCATCCTCGGACCTTTGCTCGGATGCTATCCAAGATGCAGCTCGGATGGCGATTGCGAGTTGTGCAAGAGGCATAAGGAAGAATCTGCGATATCGCCCTTCACTTCTTTCCGACTACGAGCGGGATGCACTCACCCGGAACCTTTCCAGATTGTGGTGGATGACCCTCGTCTGTCCCACCAGGTGCAGCTTACTTAGGCGACTTCATCAACCTATGCCAGAGCACTACGGGAGGTAGGACTTCTTCGGATGCTTCTTACTTCGAGCTATGACCACTCCGACACCCTTCGAGCACAGGTGCTTCAGAGTGAGTCTGCTCGCGCTGATGCAGTTCAGGCGAGGATTGCTGCCGAAGCAGAGGTGGAGCGTCTCCGAGCTGCCACTACTACACCGACCCTGCCCGCCCCTGCTGCTACCATAGTCAGATTTCCAGGACCCCGCACCAGGCTCACTGCGCGGAAAAGTGTGCGACGCCCCGGTCCACCACCCAGCATCGACATTGGAGATTCTAGCAGAGGACGCCACCGCTCTCGTTCCAGATCGCCTGCGTTCAGCCAGAGTCGATCTCGGTCCCGTTCGCCAAACAACTGCGCTACGTGTGGACAGAGCCACTCTGTTGAGTCAGAGGAAGACCCCGAGGAGGATCCTGAGGAGCGCATCATCGTGGAGGATGAGTAGATGTTAGGCAGTAGTACCCTTTTGAGTTATTTTCGATATTAGAACGCTTTATGATAATGTGATGTAATAAATGGAATGTACCGAGCCTCGTGCATTTGTGGTACAACCATTCTTAAAAATTAATTTGAATTTCAAAAGTTGCGCTCATTGGTTGTTGCTTTGTTCTTGAGTGTTGGTTTGGGATATTGCTAATCACCCCCACTTCTTATCTATGCTTTTCTCTCTTACCTTGTGCTTTTCTTGGTGGAGCTTCAGATGGTGAATACAAGGAGCAACGTCAACAATAACCAAGCACCCAATGACAATAACGCCCCAATTCCACCTCCGCCAGCTCAAGCCCCGAACTTGGAGCAGATGATGGCCATGCAACTGCAGCTTCTTCAGGCCTTAGCCCAGAATCAAGTTCACCAGGCTCATCAAGCACCAGCTCAGCCACCCCAATCCAAGTTAGGAGAATTCATGAGGACGCGACCCCCGACTTTCGCAGGATCTGTCGATCCGTTGGAAGCAGATGATTGGATAAAGGAGGTTGAACGGAAATTAAATTTGGTGCAATGCAATGAGAATGAGAAAGTTCTTTATGCTGCCCATCAACTCAAGGGAGTTGCAGCAAATTGGTGGGAAAACTATTGCGCTGTACACCAAAATGCTCAGAATATTGTTTGGGCAGATTTTGTGCGAGCCTTCCGAACCACTCACATACCCACTAGCATCATGGAGATGAAAAGGAAGGAATTTCACCAACTGCAGCAGGGAAACCTTAGTGTTTCCGCATACTTGAGTAAGTTCATTCAACTCTCAAGATATGCATCAGAGGATGTGGCAACTGATGAAGCCAAGATTTGGAGGTTTATGCGAGGCTTGGACCCTAATCTCAAGGTGCAGTTAGTATCCAATGACTATCCCACTTTTCAACATTTGGTGAACAAAGCTCTTGTGCAAGAAGATGCCCAGCGTCAGCTCTTCGAGTCCAGAAAGAGGAAGTTTCAAGCTCAACACTCTACGAGCAGCTCTCGTCAACGTTCCAACTCACAGCAGTTTAGCCGGCCTCCTTTGCCCAACCAATCAATGACACCAATTTCTGCACCTCGTCCTTTACCTCAAGCTCCTCGATCTGGAAATGCAGCTCAACCTCAACCGAATAGGACTGCAGCTGCAGGGGTGCAATGCTTCAATTGCAAGAACATGGGGCATTATGTTAATAATTGTCCCCAAAAACGTCAAGCAGTAACCCCGGTTCGTTTCAACCTTGATCCTACACCGGCAAGAGCTCCAACCGCTGGTCAGGGACGTGGTAGCCCTCAGAATCCCAAGACTCCATAGACATTCAACAAAGGGCGCGTCAACCATGTCACCGCAGAGGCAGCACAGGATACACCAGACGTGGTTCTGGGTAAGTTTCTTGTTAATTCAGTTCCTGCAATTACAATATTTGATTCTGGAGCTTCACATTCATTCGTAACAAAAGTTTTTGCTGAAAGAAATAATTGGAATGTTTGTTTGCTAAAGAATCTCATGTTAGTCCAATCACCTGGAAAAGAATTGAGGACTAATTTGGTTTGCCCTAGAGCAACCATAGATATAAACGGAGTAAAGTTCCTAGCGAACCTTATTATAATAGACTCCGAAGGCATAGATGTTATACTTGGTATGGATTGGCTGACCAAGTATAAAGGGCAAATAGATTGTGCCAATCGCGCCGTTATTCTCACAAATTCTAATGGAATTCAGATTAGATATGAATCCAGTACACCCTCAAACAAGGGAAGTTTATTGACCAGCTTAAAAGGGAGAAGTTTGGAGGATGTGTCAGTAGTAAGTGAATACCTGATGTATTCCCGAGGATTTACCAGAATGCCACGGCATCGAGAGATTGAATTTGTTATAAATCGGTTCTGATACAGCACCAATAGCTAAGAGACCCTATCGGATGTCAGCTACTGATCTAGCGGAAGTTAAGATGCAAATTCAAGAATTGCAAGAGAAAGGTTTCATTAGACCGAGTTCTTCACCTTGGGGAGACCCAGTGCTTCTAGTGAACAAGAAAGATGGTAGCCGGCGTATGTGCGTGGATTATAGAGCCCTGAATGAAGTAACAATCAAGAATAAGTATCCCTTGCCTCGGATCGATGATCTGTTTGATCAGCTGAAAGGATCGAGTGTTTTCTCAAAAATTGATCTCCGATCAGGATACCACCAATTAAAAATTAGACCTGAAGATATACCAAAGACAGCCTTTTCTACTCAATATGGATTATATGAATATTTAGTGATGTCCTTTGGTTTGACAAATGCACCAGCATACTTAATGAATTTGATGAATAAAGTATTCATGGACTATTTAGATAAGTTCGTTGTTGTCTTCATAGATGACATTCTTATCTATTCTAAGAATGAGAAAGAACACGAAGAACATCTGAGGATAGTTTTGCAAAGATTAAGAGAAAATCAATTGTATGCCAAGTTCAGCAAGTATGCGTTCTGGTTAAAGGAAGTTGAGTTCTTGGGACATGTGATTTCCGTAGGAGGTGTAGCTGTAGATCCAGGAAAAGTTAAGGATGTGCTTAATTGGACTCAACCCAAGACAGTAACAGAAATCCGAAGTTTTCTGGGACTAGCAGGTTATTATCGTCGTTTTATTGAAGGATTTTCCAAGATCGCCAGACCTCTGACCCAGTTGTTAAAGAAAGAAAAGAAATTGGAATGGAGTAAATCCTATGAGGACAGTTTTCAAGAGCTAAAGAAGAGGTTAACTTCATCACCAGTTCTGCGGTTACTTGATATTAGAAAGGATTTTGAAGTCTATTGTGATGCGTCGAGACAAGGTCTTGGTTGTGTACTAATGCAAGAAGGAAGGGTGGTAGCTTATGCATCAAGGCAGTTAAGACCGCATGAAGAAAATTATCCCACTCATGATTTAGAGCTAGCTGCTGTTGTGCATGCTCTAAAATTATGGAGGCATTACTGTCGATGTCGGTGTGAGATATATACAGATCATAAAAGTTTAAAGTATATATTCACCCAACTGACCTTAACTGAGACAAAGAAGGTGGCTCGAATTGATAAAGGATTATGATGTGGGAATACACTATCATCCAGGAAAAGCTAATGTAGTAGCCGATGCTTTGAGTCGGAAGAGTCATATGAATAATCTGTCAATTCTAGATAAGCAGTTAACCCTCCATGAAGAATTTCAACGATTAAATCTGGAAATAGTTAACGAAGGTATTCTGTTTGCATTGAAGGTTCACCCTACCTTGGAAGATCAGATCAAGGCAGCCCAACGAGAGGATGAATATGTTAAAGAAATTAAAGAGAATGTGAAGAAAGGTAAAGCGCCTGGATTTTCAGAAGATGAAGAAGGGACCCTTTGGTTTGGAAAGAGAATACTAGTACCCGAGAAAAAGGAAATAAAAGATTTAATTTTAAAAGAAGCTCATGAAGCAGGATATTCAATTCATCCTGGAAGTACAAAAATGTATCAGGATCTAAAGGAAAGTTACTGGTGGACCAGTATGAAAAGGGAAAATGCAGAATATGTAGCTTTGTGTGATATATGTCAAAGAGTTAAAGCAGAGCATCAAAGACCTGCTGGTCTTTTGCAACCTTTGCAGATACCTGAATGGAAATGGGAGGAGATCGGAATGGACTTTATAACTGGACTACCAAAGACAAAATCCGGCTATGATTCAATTTGGGTTATAGTGGATCGCTTAACAAAAGTTGCCCATTTCATACCAGTTAAGACCACTTATTCGGGAGATAGATTGGCAGAGCTTTATATGTCAAGGATTGTGTGTTTGCATGGAATCCCAAAGAAGATTGTATCAGATAGAGGATCCCAATTCACCTCAAGATTTTGGCGGAAGCTTCATGAAGTTTTGGTAACAAATTTAAATTTCAGCACTGCCTATCATCCTCAAACCGATGGTCAGACAGAAAGGGTAAATCAAATCTTGGAAGATATGTTGAGAGCATGTGCATTAGCTAATAAAGCCAGTTGGGACCGAAGTTTGCCCTATGTAGAATTCTCTTACAATAACAGCTATCAGTCTAGTCTGAAGATGTCTCCATTCGAAGCTTTATATGGCAGAAAATGCAGGACACCCTTGTATTGGTCAGAGACAGGAGAAAGTCAAGTTTTTGGACCTGATATTTTGAAACTAGCAGAAGAGCAAGTTCGTTTAATTGAGACGAGGTTGAAAACAGCACGCACCGAGCAAAGAGCTATGCAGATAATCGCCGCAGAATGTTAGAGTTTGCACCAGGAGATCATGTGTATCTGAAAGTATCACCTCTAAAAGGAATGCGTCGATTCCGAGTTAGTGGCAAGCTTGCTCCAAGATATATTGGACCATTTCCAATTATAGCTAGAAGAGGTGAAGTTGCTTATCAGTTAAAGCTTCATTCCCAATTGTCAGATGTGCATGATGTGTTTCATGTGTCACAATTTAAAAAGTGCTTAAGAGTGCCAGAGGAGCTAATACCTTTAGAAGAAGTGGAATTGATCGAAGATCTCTCATATCCAGAGTTTCCAGTCAAAATTTTGGAAGAAGCGGAACGTCGTACCCGAAACAAGACCATAAGATTCTGCAAAGTGCAGTGGAACAATTGTTCAGAGTCGGAAGCCACTTGGGAGCGAGAAGAAGATCTCAGAGCGGAGTTCCCTAGTCTATTTTCTAGTCCTTCCGAATCTCGGGGTTGAGATTCTTTCTAAGGGGGGTAGGTTTGTAACATCCCAAATTTTGTTTTTATTTGAAAGAATAATTTTAAATTAATTAATTCAAATTATTTGGATTTTCCAGAGTTAAAAGTTTCTGTTTAAAACTAAATATTAATATCAATATAAGTTGAAAATATTTTTATTAAGTCTAAAACCTCTCCAGGAATTTCTCTGAATTTTTCTGGGATTTTTAAAATTTATTTGGTATTTTTCTGAGTATTTTAAAGCCTTCTAAACATTTTCTGAAATCTTAAAAGATTTAATTTCCAAAATCTCCTCTCGGGTTGACACGTGTCACCCATCGGAACCTTCCTCCACCGCCGCTTCAATGTCCGCCGTCCGCTCCTTCTCCCCGCCTTTCCCTTCGCTCGTGCCGACGCGTGGCGTTCATCGGGCCGTCCCCTCTCCCGCCCGAGCTAATCCCCGCCGCCCACCTTCACTTACCGCTTCGCCCGCTTCGATCCTTCCTCCGCCGCCACGTGGCTCGATCCGAGTCCTTGCCCGTTGCGGACTTGATCACAGCCGTTCCCTCCCACTTAAACGCTCGATCGGCCCCGATTAAACCTCCGTTGTCGGATTAGATCTCAGCCGTTGAGCTTCACTTACCGCTTCGCTTCAGATCCGACGGCCCGATCTTTCCTCTTGCGCCACCCGTCGCCAATCCGAGCCGTCGCCCCTCCCTTCCTCTCCTTCCTTCTCTCGCTGACGCGCGGGCCCCCTCGGTCAGACCCATCATCCCCGCTCCCCTCATTCTTCCCCGCGCGATCAACGCCACCGTTACCGCCATTAGCGCCCGAAACCGAAAATTTAAGACTTGGTTTCCTTCGCCGTCTTTACCGAGCGAGTGCGCATATGCCTCCCTGTGTTCTACCGCACCCGCGCCGCCCGTTACCCCCTCTTTTATCTCGCAATTAAGCCAATTGGTGCTCGGGGCCGATTCAACTCCGGTGAGCAATTGCTCGGCCGTTACTCCTCTCCCCGCCTATTTAAACCCTCCCCGAGGACCCCCTCGCCTCACCGGCCACTTCACCTCACTCGATTGCCCCTCTTCTCGGCTGTAAAATCTTCGCACCGTGCGCCTCCTCTCTTTTTCGCCGGTGAAGCTCCGACGAGCAATCCCCGCCGCCTCGAGCCACTTCGTGCCGCACCGCCACCACTCCGAGCTTCACTGAGGTTGAGTGCACCTTCCTGGCCCCCTAGCTGAGCGGTTGCGCCTTTGGAAGACCCTCGCCGCCGATCGCCTCCTCCGACCGCCGCCCGTCGTCGTCGCCAGTCCCCTCCGGTCACCCTCGGGCCCCGTGCGAGGTACCACCCGACTCCCCTCGCTCTCCTCTTGCTGTTGCGCGCATCGGCCAGCACCGCCGGTCGCCGGAGCTCCGGCGACCGTTGGTCCCCGAGCCCGCCGCCGCTACTGCCCTGCCACGTCAGCATCGGGCCGAGGTGGCAGCTGACTTGGCCGCCACGCGCACGCCACCTCGACCTCGGCGCCACGCGCCGCGCCACCTTGCGCCCCGTCACCTCGCACGCCACGTCAGCCAATCGGCCCCACCTGTCAGCCTCACTCCCGAGAGCGGGCCCCACATGTCATTCCCTCGGCCGGATAATTTAAAATCAGGGCTGACGTCATGCTTGCGTCATAATCTTGATTTTCCATTACAAAAATAATTCGGCCGAAAATCGTGCTGATGTCATAATCTCAGTTTTTCTTTAGAAAATTAATTCGGGAAAATGGCTTGCTGACATCATAAATGATTTTCGGTTTAAATTTTAATCCAGAAAATAGCATTTTTCTTTTATTTTGTATTTAAACTTTGGAAGGCTATAACTTTTGCATTTTAACTCCAAATTGACCCATTCAAATTTCTAAATTCATCTAAAATTCCAAACTTTCATTTGGTATATTTATTTTTAATTTTTGAGTTTTTATTTTATTTTATTTATTTGATTCTTCTTGTTTCTCGTGTAGAATCCGATCTGTCCGACGATTTTCAAGAGCAACTTCGGGAAGATTCCAACATAATTCTAGAAAGCAAGTCTCCTTGACCATTTTGCTCCTATGTTTTATAAATAGATTTTGCAATTATTTTAATTTATTTGCATTGCTATGTTTTGTAAACTGATAATTTAAATTCTAAAATTTAGATAAGCACCCAATTTGTTATGCCCTCCTTTGGAAATTTTATATCATATACCCTTGTCAACTTAGGATAATCTTTAGCTCACTAGTGAGTTAGTATTACTTTTGTTGAATTTAAAATATTAGTAAATGCTTAGTCTAGCTGATAAATGTAAAAAAAATACTCATATGAGAAAAATGGTGAATGAATGATTTGTGATTCCATGTTTTGTTTGAAAGGTGGTAATAGATGTTACCACTGTAAATTTTAAAATAAAAATAAAAATGAAGTTCAATGCAAATTTGACGAGGGTGGATGGAATGTTTGGTCAAAGCGGGTTAGCACGATAATGGGTTTATGAATGATCCACCTTAGTCGTCTAAGGACCGATCCTTGTGTTTGTCCAATCTGAGTAAAACAGTACAACCACAAGTTAAAATGGGTACAACCTAGCTAATTAACCTATAATAGTTTAGTTTTTGTGTCACTATTGGAAAATGGGTATCAGGGATTTACTGATTACTCAAAGTGAGGGGCAGGGATTTACTGCACTCACATGGCGCAAGAGGGGGCTTCTGAATGTGGTGGATTTAACCCTTCAGCGGTGAAACCTCAGCGGGTGATATAAAACTATACTAGAGTAGGTGAAAAGCTTTGTGATATTTTATCTGGGTCTTATGCCAAAGGAAGCATGTTGACTGTTAGGATAATATATCTCTTGTGGGTAAAGTTGTACACACTCTGCAGAGTAATAAAACTATTCGAATAACCGTGCCCACGGTTAAGGGCGGACAAGGAATGCATTCACATAGTAGAGATTTGACTTTGAATTTAAAAAGAAAAGGTTTTGAAAAAAAAACTAGAGAGTGGATGGAACTCTCGTGATTTTGGTATGGTGGATGTAACCAGTTCAAGTGGTATTAAACTCTGTTTTGAATCTTGGCGGAGATAGCCTAATTATCAGTGATGGTGGATGTAACCTTCACTAAGGTACTTATTAAAATTTAGATTATGAAAATTTAATGTTTAACAAAATGCTTTAGTAATAGTATATAAATTTGAGATAAAATGCTGATTTGTGCAAAAGAGCCATATAACCTTCCTTTGTTCAACCTTGCATCTAATGCATCTTTCCCAAGACTTGCGGAGTACATTTTTGTACTCACATACTACACTTTACAATAATTCTCAGAGGAGGTTGAAGCTCAGGAAGGAGATTACGACTACTGTTCCGCTTGCGGCTGTGATGGTTTCTTTCCAGAGGACTAGGTCTCGTTGCTCAAGTCAATTGCCTGTGGCAGATTGATGGGCCGTTTATCTGAATATTTCGCTTCCGCTGTTTTATTTTGTGTAAGAGGTTCAGTGAACCGCAGTTGTAAGGCCTTGGGCCAGGACTTATGTATTTCCATTATTATTGTAATAAAGCGTTGTTGGCAATGTATCATTTTGTCTGATTATCTGTGTGTACTAGCGTTGATCTGGGACTAGTGCTGCAATACACAGGGGGATCTGGGAGTTTCTACTTCCGGGTCTCACAATTATGTGCCATGACATTGGTGTATCATTGGTGCTGCTTATACAAATTGGTTTTCACTTGGGCGAGTAATCATGTAGTAAAGGGGAAGTGTGGATTCACTTCAAGGGATGCGGAAGTCTTGCCTGAGTAATGTTAAGGACTTAACTTTGTGCTCTATTGATCTAAAACACACCGTGCAAATCACATGTCTAGTATGGGATAGACCTAACTGATTAATTTGTGATATTTCAATTTCAATTTTGCCATTGTGATGAATATAGTTGCTGATTTTCATGAGGCACAAGGAGGGTATGATGTGAAACCCTAACAGACGGAATTGAGTTGGGGTTGAACTTTGTAAAGACATTGTTGTGATTTTCTTAGCGCGAGGCTAACCACATCGAGTGAGTATAGTTGTGTAACATTTGCAGAGTGTAAAACTATTCAAATTACTGTATCCTCGGTTTTGGACATGCTTAGTGATTTCATATGAGGGGTTCATATTTTCTTAAAAATTTGGCTGGGAGAGCTATGGAAAATGAATGATTAGTTCACTGGTGGTTCGTTATGTGGATGGAAAGTTCACGTGTGGTTCATTGGAGTGAATGGTTAGTTCGCTTGTGGTTTCTATAATTTCTTTGATTATTGATTCATTATTGTTTTTTCTAAAGTTCGCTTTCAATCTATTTATTGTATTTACATTAAATTATTGCTTTCTGTAAAATAACATTTTAGTCATCCATTGGTAAGTCTTGCATATTATATTGCATTCATTTATTACAAACAACTTGCTAAGTACCAACGTACTCATGGCTTTATGCTCACTGTTGCTCAATTGAAGAAGATGAGCTATATCAGTAGGAGGTACTAGAAGAAGGATACTTCAACGATTTCATGGATTAGGACTTCACTTCCTAGTTGATTGCCTCTGAGCATATTGAATGCCTACTACGCTTATTTCTGTTTTTCACTGCTAGTTTATCAAGCCCTTTTGGCTAGTAAGTTGTAAGCTTGGCCATAAGGTCGTACTCTGATAATTATTAATATTTGAGTCTTTTCCTTTATTTTATCGTGCATATAGTTGATATTTTATCTATGTTTACATTGTGTACACTAGCGTGAACTTGGATTAGTGCTGTATACATAGAAAGTCCGAATTTATATATTTTGGTCTCGCTAGTGGTGGTATCAGAACAATATCAATTGTAGGATGAAGCCCTAGTTAGAATGGTTGATTTAGCAAAGTTTTTAAAATCTTTTTTCTAAATCAAATCAACAAAATGAATATCTAGTGATTCTTTATTCTTACCTTATTCTTAAGATTCTTAATCTTCGCCTTCTTTGGAATATTATTTTCAAAACTTAAATTGACTTCTTATCCCCATAATATCCATAGATGTCTCGAGTGTCCCATAATCAAGGAGGAGGTTGGCCCGGAATTCTTCAAGCTTTGCTGTGAAGTTTGGATCAAGGAAGCACCCGATATGTTCTAAGAAAAGATTAAAGACTACCATAAAGATTGAGAGCCATCAGATTAGAACCATGTTATAGTTTTAGCATCGTGTAGACCATTTTGCTTTTTCTTGCAGTTGTGTGTGATGTGAGCTGCAGTTTTGCTTCCAACATTATGATGTAGTCATGTCAAAAATATTTATTTATGGCGTTTATTGCTTCTTTTGTTGTCCTTTGGCTAAGTGAGTGTTTAGTTTAAGATTGCCTTTGGAATATTCCCTTAGATGAATTTACCTCTTATCTGTGTTTTTCCATCTCACCTTTTGTGCCTTATGAAGTGAGCAGTTATTTTCCTTTCAGAGCAGCAAAAGTTGGTTGATACCCAAAACTCAGCCGATCGTGGTCGAATTAATCAAGATCCAGGGAATAGTGCCACCAATCCATCAACCTAGGGACTGCAAGCAATCCCAATGGGATTAGATCCAGCACTCAGTTAGTTCATGGCAGCCCAGATTCAGTTGATGCATACCATGATGCAAAACATGAATGACATGATGAATCAGCAAAAACCAGGAAGCAATTGCACCTTAGCTAGCTCATCATCAGTCCAAGTTTGTAGAATTCATGAGTATGAGACCGCTCACCTATTCTCCGTCTTTCAGGCCTTTAAAGGCAGATGACTGGATTTATTCAGTTGAGAAGAAACTGAACCTTGCTTACCTTGCTTAGTGTATGGATTGAGAGAAAGTGCTTTACGCCACTTACCAGTTGGAGGAAGCAGCATCAGAGTAGTGGGAGAACTACTGTGCCGCTCATTAAGATTAGGAAATCATCACTTGGACAGAGTTCACTGTAACATTTCATCATGCCCATATCTTGGATGGAGTGATTGAAATAAAGAATGAGGGATTTCGGGAGTTGCAGCAGAAAAACATGTCAGTGAGTATCTTAATAAGTTCACCTAGCTAGCTCGCTATGCACCCGAGGATATTGCCATGGATGATGTTTGTCAGAAGAGGTTTAAGAAAGGATTAAACCCAAGATTGAAGGTTCAGGTTGTGGGTAATGACTATGCCAGTTTTCATAATATGGTGGATAAAAGCAATACTTATTGAGGAAAGTCACTTCAAGCTAGAGGAATCCCACAAGAGAAGGATGATGCAACAAGGAGCTTACCTGCATCAGCCTCAGAAGGCTCGTCTTAGCACATACCAACCCTCTCGTGTGCCACCACAGCCAAGTTTCAAGACGCCAGCCCCAGCGCCACGTTAGTTCTAGTCAGGACCATGTCCTATTGGATTGAGCAATCAGCAGCAGAAGAATACCAACCCGGCAGCACTAGTTACCTACTACAAGTGTCATGAGTAAGGACACTATGCTAGCAAGTGCCCTTAGAGACAGGCTCCGACGTCAGTCCATTTCAATCTAGAAGCCACACCAGATTGGACCCCTATTTCAGGATCAAGATGTGGAGCACCCCAAGTGCCAGGCCAGGCCAGTCGAGCACCGCCATCAGTTGTGCGAGGACAAGTGAACCATGTCACTGCAGAGGAGGCCCAAGCAGTGCCAAAGGTTGTGATTGGTAAGTTCCTAATCAATTTAGTTCCTGTTACAGTTTTGTTTGATTCTGGAGCTTTGCATTCATTTGTTTCTCAGAGTTTTGCCTTAAAACAAAGGTTGAAAACTGTTCTTGGATTTGTTCTCTTGGTCCAATCCCTGGGCTCCGAGTTGAGTACAAACTTAGGTTGTCCAGGAGTCAAAATAGCCATTCAAGTTGTAGAGTTTGTCGTCAATCTCATCACATTGGATATCCAGTCTTTGGATGTGATTTTGGAAATGGATTGTCTTAAAAAGCATCAAGCAGTATTGG
Source organism: Melocanna baccifera (assembly GCA_036346265.1). Taxonomy (NCBI): domain Eukaryota; kingdom Viridiplantae; phylum Streptophyta; class Magnoliopsida; order Poales; family Poaceae; genus Melocanna; species Melocanna baccifera. Next base: position 23,681,989 of record CM070676.1, on the reverse strand, counting down.
ATTGTGGAAGCAGATCCGTCACCTTGATTAGTTCAGGTGGAGGAAAAGTGAAATTTACAGCTAGCATGAGTCAGCCAGAGAAGGTTATGGTTTGCAAGAGCAAAAGGATCATGTTAGAGGATGTGCCAGTTGTCAGAGAGTATCCCAATGTATTTCTAAAGGATCTTCCTGGAATACCACCAGATCGAGAGGTTGAATTTTTGATTGAGCTAGTACCTGGTACTTCTCCAATATCCAAAGAACTATATCGGATGCCTGCTAATGAGTTAGCAAAATTGAAGAAGCAAATTCAAGAGCTTTTAGACAATGTTTATGTCAGACCTAGTTCATCCCCATGGGGAGCGCTAGAGTTGTTTGTCAAGAAGAAGGGTAGTAGTTAGTGCATGTATGTGGATTATCGAGTATTTAATGAGGTCACTATCAAGAATAAGTATCATTTGCCAGGATTGATGATTTGTTCGATCAGCTTAAAGGAGCAGGAGTATTCTCTAAGATTGATTTGAGGTCAGGATACCATCAGATGAAGATTCGTCAGGAGAATATACTCAAGATAGATTTTTCAACTCGTTATGGTCTATACGAGCTCAAAATGATGTCCTTTGGCTTGACCAATGCCCCAGTTTATTTCATATACTTGATGAATAAGGTGTTCATGAAGTATTTGGATAAGTTTGTCGTTGTATTCATTGACGACATTTTGATCTATTCCGAGGATGAGAAAGAATATGAGGAGCATTTGAGGATGGTTTTGCATAAATTAAAAGAGCATCAGTTGTATGCCAAGTTCAGCAAATGTGAGTTTTGGATGAAGAAAGTCACTTTCTTAGGCTATGTCATGTCACCAGAAGGAGTTGCAGTTAACCCCAGAAAAGTGAAAGATGTGCTTGATTGGAAGTCATCGTCGTCAGTGACACAGGTCAGGAGTTTTCTTGGAATGGCCGGCTATTACCATCATTTCATCGAAGGATTTTGTAGTGTAGCCAAACCCCTTACACAACTGTTAAAGAAGGAAAAGAATTTTTAGTGGATGCTAGAGTGTGAGAAGAGTTTTTAGAAGCTGAAGGAGTGTTTGACCACAGCCCCAGTGCTAGTGTTGCCAGATATAAACAAGGACTTTGAGATTTATTGTGATGCTTCTTACAAAGATTTGGGATATATGTTGATGCAAGACAAGAGTTTGGTAGCTTATGATTTACATCAATTGAGACCACATGAGGAGAATTATCCCGTACATGATTTGGAGTTAGTAGCCATAGTGCATGCTTTAAAAATTTAGCATTATATCTCATGGGTAATCGATTTGAGATTTACACAGATCACAAGAGTTTGAAGTATATTTTCACTCAGGGCGACCATAATCTTAGTCAAAGGAGATGGTTGGAGCTACTTAAGGATTATAATGTGGGAATATACTATCAAACAGGAAAGGCCAATGTGGTAGCAGATAGTTTGAGCAGAAAAGTTTATTGCAATACAGTGATGATTAAGAAAAGATCAAGGAAAGGCTTAGGATAGCCCAGCCACAACAGAAGAGCTATGCTAACAATCATCGTTGTGACCTGGCCTTTAAGGTGGGTGACTTTATGTATTTGAGAGTGTCCCTACTCAGAGGAGTCAAGAGGTTTCAAACCAAAGGAAAACTGGCACCACATTTTGTGGGACCATTCCAGATTTTGGAGCACAGAGGAGAAGTCGCTTATCAGCTGGAATTGCCACCCACCTTTTCTGGAGTGCACAACGTCTTCCATGTATCTCAGTTGAAGAAGTACCTCTGAGACAAGCATCACATGAGACCCTTGACATTTAGGAAGATCTCACCTACTAAGAACATCCTATCAAGATTCTCAAGATAGCCAAACGTTAGACCATCAAGTTCGCAGAGTGTAATGGAGCAATCGTACCTAGGATGAAGCCACCTGGGAACAAGAGACGATCTGAAGGCCAATCGTCTCCATCTCTTTTACTAGACATCCCAAATCTCGAGATTGAGATTCTCTTAAGGTGGGTAGGTTTGTGACATTCCAAAATTTTACTTTTTATTTATTTCATTTAATTGGATTTTCCTGGATTTAAAAGTACCTTTTTCTAAAATTTTAAAATCAAGCTAAGAGAGTGTGTTATTAAAATCAATTGTGTAATTGTGGTTAAAACAAGTTAAAATTATTTTATTTGGGTTCCTTACTTTGTTCTAAATTTATAGAACTTTTCTGAGATTTATTTGGAGTTCCTTGCTATTTTCTAGACTTTATTTAAATTTCTAGGCTTTTCCAAAAATCAAAATAAAAAAATAAAAATTCAAATATTTGCCACTCTCCTCTCTGAGCGACATGTGGATGGCCTAGATGCATCCACGATGCCGCCCGAGCCCATCCTACCTTCCCTCCCTCTCCACCTGACGCGTGGTAGTCATCCGCACCAGCCCAGCCTCAGCACCCCCGATCAGGCCATGCATCATGCATCCGGACCCCACTGCACCCCGCCTCTTTCCTTCTCTCCCTCTTACTGATAGGTGGGTCCCACCTATCAGATTCATCATCCTTGCCGCGCCAAACCTTCCTTTCTCTCCCTCCCCTTTTCTTCTTTACACCAACGACCAAAGGCCGCCAAATCCTCGGCCTTCCTTCCCTGTCTGTCCCAGTTTTAGAAACCCCATGCGCCACCATGATCGAATCCCCTAATCCACTCCACCCTTTCCTTTTTCCCTTCGACTGTAATTTTGCCATTGCTTGTTACGACGAGCAAATCCGCCGCGACCACCTCTCCTCAGCCCTATTTAAACCCCCACCGAGCACACCTAGCCTCCACACCACGACTCCTCACCCTTGAATCCCTCTCTTAGGATTTGAATCACCTCAGCATCGTGCTTCCACCTCTGTGAAGCTTTGGCAATCTCCGGCGAGTAATCCTCGCCACATCAGCCACCCCAAAGGAGCACTGCCACCACCATCAGCTTCCTTGTACCTTAGTGAAGCTAGGCGACCCCTGCATCACCCAAATTCATCATTGGACCATCGCGCTCGTCGGAGCCTAAGCACCATCGCTGCCAATCCTCACCGCTGACCCATCTCTGGCCACCTCTGGTAATGTAATCGTGCACCACTGAACTCCCCTCGCTCTCCTCTCTTGATTATGCCACTCGCCGGCCGTCGTCGAGCCCTGCATCACTAGCAACCATTGGATTTCATGCGCTGCCCCTCGCCGGCAAGTCCACGTCATATGGCACGACTGAGGTGGCCGACACATGGCACCATCTGGCAGCCCACCTCAGTGCCCGACCGCCAAACGGTAGCCACATCGTGCACCACCCACCTCGACAGACCACACGCCCACATGGCAACCACGTGGCGTGCCACCTAATGGCACATGTCCATGTGGCTGCCACGTGTTAGCCATGTGGCATGCCATGTTAGCCCCCCGAGCCCTCCTAAGCCACGTTAGCAAATCATCCCTATCAGTCACCATGGGTATGCAACATCACCTTCCGTGCCACCTCAACCGGTCAATGGACCTGGTCCACAATAGACCGGGCCCACTAGTCAGTCTCGGTCAACCCAAGGTTGGCGTCAGTATAACATCATAATTCTGATTTTTATTTAGAAACATAATTTCTAAAATCCATGCTTACGTCAAAAATTCCTTTTTCAGTTGAAAAATAATTTAAAAATCCTAATTTTTCTTTTTCTTTAGAATTTAAACTTCCGGAGGCTCGTTCTCCTTCATCCTAACTCCGATTGAGCCCGTTCAAATTTTTAAATTCATCTAAAATTAAGATATACCCAAATACATAATGTTTTTAAAATTTAGATTTTATTTAAATTTTATTTTAATTTAGTGAGTTATTTTCACGTGTAGACTGTGCCGATTCTAGAGAATTTTACGATGACGATTCGCATCAAACTGTAGAGCAAGGCAACTCACACTCCTTGATAATGTTGATCCCAAATTGCGAAATAAAATTATGCTATTTTAAATTATTCTTCATGCATATTTTTATTCAATGTATTTAAATTTTAGTTTTAAATTTGGTTAATGCCTGTTTGTTATTACCTCCTTTGATTTTGATTCCTGAATACCTTGTCACCATAGAATAAAACTCTGGTTAGTACACTAGTATAAACTAGAGAATTTTGTATCAAATGCTTAGACCTGCTTAGACATAATTTTATTTTGGGATAACTTTTTCACAGAAAACTATAAGATTTTCAAATGTACTCTCGACTTCAGTGAGTCAAGAAAGGCTATGAATTAGTTGAAAATAAAATATAAAACTTGATTTAGACTTAGGTTAATGGATAGGTGGTGGGTGCTGACATGTATTGTTATTCGGTGATATAATGTTAATTGTCAGGTACAAGGGGTACGTGGTTTGAGTTAGAGTCAAGTTAAGGACCGATCTGTGAGCTATTGCTGTAAAGCCCAATTGTACTACTACAACACTGGTGGAATATGAGCGTTGAATATGAGTCTGGCTGACTAATTACCGGGTTCCAACCTGAGTCTCGCTATAGGTTGAATATGAGCGTGGCGTAGGCCATGAGAAGTCTCACATGGCACAAGAAGGGGTCTCGGTCTGGTGGATTTCTTACTAGGGTGAAACATTAGTGTTGGTTTGGTCAGGTTGAAGGCTTAGCTTTGTAAAGGTCTTACTATAGTTGCTCAGTCGCACGTCCAAGGAAGCGTGTAATGGCCGACACGATGAGTTAATCACAGCTTACGAGTAAAGTTGTACAATCTCTGCAGAGTGTATAAACTATCCTAGATAGGCGTGCCCACGGTCAAGAGCATGCTGAGTAAGGTTTTTCACAAATTAGACTTAGTTTTTCATAAAAAGATTTTAGCTGAAAATGTGGTATCTTTTTGGAGAAGAATGGTCCGGGTGGGATACCCGTGGTTAGGTTGGTGCTAGGTTAGTGTCTGCACTAATGTTAATATTTTGAATTACAGTCGTTACTTTCTTTATTAAACTCAACAGTTTCAATCTACTTATTGTATTTCTTTAAATATTATTTATGCTCAAATAACTGTATATTCTTCCTTTATTGGCTTTATCATTATATTGCATTTTCTGTTATGACTTGCGGAGTACAAGTTTGTACTCACCCTTGATTCATCATCTCAAGGGAGGACGACTTCGACTACAGTGAGGACTAGGACGATTAGGTCGCGTCTTACTATCATATGCCTGTGGGCAGGTTTGGGCTTCGCTTTCTTCAGTTGGTACCATAGTTATTTTCCCTTTTAATTCTGCCAATGAACATGGATGTAAACCTTAGATCATAAGACCATACTCTTTTATTTAATAAAGATCATCATTTGTGCTTGATATTTATCCCTGTTACCGCTGTGTATCCTGTGTATCCTGAATCTTCAGAGTTGGGCATTATGTCTCTGGAACTCCGTCAGTATCGTGGCACATAGCGGCGATTGGTTTCTTGGGACGTCTCTACGACATTCCTTGCCCTGACAGTCGGCTTGGTGGCTTAGAGTGCTATCACTGCAGTGAGTATTCTTGGTGCTTTCTGAGTTCTGTCGTGCTTAAAGTATGTTGTGCTAGTGATATATGTATGCTTGTTCATCTCTAAATTACCAAGATCATTAGTGTTGGATAACCTTTGGTATGTTTTTGTGGGCTGTGAAAATTACTCTGTGAAGAAGATTGGTCATTCTGATGTTTGTGTGACAATTTAGGGATATAAGTAAGCAGTGAGCTGCTTATCTGTTCATTCAAATTATTTTATTTACCTTGTGATTATTGCTGTACATCTCCTTTGAACTGTTAACTTGAAAGTAACATTACACTATCAGTAATTTACTTGTTCAAGTAATTAGTTATCTGCTGTCAGATCCTGGTAAATACTTGTAGAGATCAAAGCCTCACTTATCTCTTGAGAATTGTCACATAAACTCTTATTGAAGGCTTGACCATTAGTGGCGAGGAGGCCGTGCTCACTGCACGTGTAGCCCGACACTTGAGAGCAAAAATCTAATCATAAATATGTGCATTATGCAAGGTTTTGAGGCTCACATGATTACCCTGTTAAGTTTATTCCTTTGTTCATATGATTGGAGTAGTACTTAAATGATCAGATGTCTTATGTTGTTCCTCTTGTCATATAGAATTTACTGGAATATTATGTCATTGCTCATGCTTATGTCTGGAATTAAACTAAACCTCTTGCTGAAATTGCTTAATTTCCAATAGCTTATGACTTTTGGGTTGTTCGTAAGAGAGTACGGAGTAACAGAAACTCGCGTACGGTTTTGGTCGATATAAATGATGTCATTACAGTGCGTTGTACAATCAACTTGTTGATCCTATCTTGAAAAGACACTCCATTTGAAAATTAGTTATTGTAGAAAAACTAAAAAGCAGCTTTTATAAACTAAAATGAACAGGCCCTGCATCACCTCAAATTCTCATAGATTTTGGATCAAACATTGGCGGCAAAGGTCTACTTCAAATCAGCAAAGGTCATTTGCCTTCTTTCCTGGCCATTGGATAGAACTTAGGCTTCCAGATTCATTCCTCACATAAATAATTTGTGTTAGCACCTTGATATCTTTGAGTTAGTGTATTCTACTATACCTTTTGTCATTACATAACTAATCATCAGTGTTTCTCCTCCAGTGTTAGAATTTAGAAGATGCTTATGCACGAAAGAGAGGTGATGTGCGTTCATGAATCACCAACTGAATATGAAAGCAGTGGTCTGCATGGCTGGGGTTCTTTTGGGTTATAGTTTATGGCTTTTGAATTCTAGTTGTTCGCGAGAGAGAGAGAGAGTACGAAGAGAAATAGTCGTATACGATTTTGGCCGATATAGATAAGTTAGTGTAGTGCCTACTACAATCAATTTGTAAACTTCGTTTAAAAGTTAGTTACTGTAACAAAAGCTAAAAGCTACAAGCAGCAAGCAACAAGTCCAAAAGAAAAGCTTGAAGCTACTTATTGTTTTTAATCCATTGCATTTGTTCATTACCCCATTTGTTATTTTGCTAATCTGTGCACAGACCAGTTTGTCTTTAGTTTTGAATTCCTAAATTGAAATCTTTAACTTTTGAATTCCTGAGTTGAAATCTTGGGTTCAAAATTTAATGCAATTGCACATAGAAGTAAAAAAGACAAAGGTGTGCAGTAAGCTATGTTTGTTTTTTACTAAATTGTTGTCAGACCCGGATTGAAAATCCAGAATTCTCTGTGATTCCATAGCACTATTCCCTAGATCAGTAGATAGTGCTCACAGTACATTGCTGTTATCATTTCATACCTCGCATGATGATCATACAATCATAATATAATTTACATCAAAGTTTAAAATACACCACGTCGGGCGATTGTTTTACATAACAAGCCTCCTAGGCCAAATACTTACAACCAAAAGTATAGCAGCGGAAAACGATAACATCAGCGGGACCAATAGCCACAAGTAGGCGACTGGGGGTAAATGTGTGCATCTATATTTCTTAACCCTAGGTAATATAGGCGCACACCCTTACGGCAAGTCTACATGCTTAGGACTAGACATTTAGAAATCCTCCCTAGTTGTAGTCGTCGGCTCCCTGGCCTGGTGTATTCTTGTAAGCATAATAGTTTTGTCCTCCTGTTTCTGGATATGATTATGCAAGGGTGAGCATACTAACCACTGTGCTCTGTGAGCCAATATACAGAATGCAATTATATAACATTTTTGGCTTGACAAATGATAGGCTCAGGTTATTTTGTTTGCTAAAAATTTGCCTTTAAAAGATGTAAGATATTTACATAAAAACTTCCTAAACCTAGCCATTTGGACTAAACTCATAGTACTTGAAAAAGACATGTGACGATAGTATTGGTACAGATTACATCCACCTTTACATGTCACCTGCACCATATATTATCTTTTCAGCATTATAGCCGCTTAACTTATCACTGGGATAACACCCAGGGCAACACCAACTAGGACAGTCCATCATCCTTCATTTTTTTCCAAATCCCAACCATAAAATTTGTTTTTTAAAATAGAACTATATCAGAGTTAAGTTCCCATATCCGCTCTTGACCGTGGGCACGGCTATTCGAATAGTTTTGACTCTACAGACTTTGTACACTTTCACCACAAGAGACAATCCGCTCATTGCCCCGCATGATTTCTTCGTCATGCAATAGAGTAGATCGTCACAATAACCTTTGAAAACTACCTGGTCTCGGAATCTCATCTCACCCTATGGGCTGCTTCCACTTGCGGTGGGTCCTATATGTTGCACGGAATGTTACTCACTATTACTAGCACCTCTAGGCTCCACCCCCCATAGCGCTCACAAGACAAAGAAATAAGTTACTCTCCAGTTGGTGTCCCTTTAGCCACAACAAGTCTTGGCGTTCTGGCACTTCTTTCCCCCAAACTATGAGATGAGTCCGAGGTTCGACAGGTTTACTCAGCCAAGTTGCCCTTTGCAGACTTGTGGCTATACTGTTTTACAATTGGAGGTCCTGATCCGATTAGATCCTTGGATTATCTGGGCAGTTCTACCACAAGCCACACACTCGTGCACTCCAATGCACCATGCTCCCGAACCATTCGCCCAGACGTATAAGTAAATTTGGGGATTTTGGGGCATAAAAATAATTATCATTCTAAACATACCCAACCATTGTCAACTACAATTTTCCCTGAACTTGCTCTTTGCACTTGCATATGAGTTTGGAATATTCTAAACATCCCCGAAGATTAAGCAATGCTAGGCCACGAGATATAATCGTAACTTAATTTTGGAAACACTTACATTTATAAATTTTCCTATAGATAGCAAGGTTCACAATACAATATGCTGGGAAAGTATATTAGTGGCAAATATTAATAAGGGCAGCTAACTAAAGTATAGAAACAACATAATGTAGCACCTGAAATAATAGCATGCATTTGCTAGTTCAAATATAAATAATTGCTAAAATGGGATTCAAAAATGATCAAACTATTGACTCACAGGGGGCTTGGTCTTGTTAATCTTGGACTGCGTCTTCCTTGACTTCTTCCTGGGCCTCGTAAGCCAATTTTACGTCGAACGTATATTTTAAAAAGAATTAAAATAAGTAGCATAACCAAATAAGGCCTCATCAAAAATTCAAACAAACTCAAAAACTCATGACTTTGGTTCCACTGGACAAAGAATGAATTTTGATGAATTTAGCAAGTTGTCTCACTAAATTTAGAGTTAAAATGAATTAGTTATGAATTTTTTAAAGTTAAAAATAATCAACACAACTAATTAAGTTTTATCATAAATTCAAATAAGCTAAAAAATTCATATTTTGGTTCCACTGGAAAGAGGATGAATTTATATGAATTGTGCAATTTTCTCACTAAATTTGGAGTTAAAATGAATTAGTTATAAATTTTTAAAGTTTTCAGCCTATTTAATTAAAAATCAAAAATCAGAAATCATTTAAGTAACCAAAGGAGAGAGGATGTCTGAGGCTGACAGATGGGGTCCATTGGGTATTTTATTTTATTTTTCTTACACTGACAGGTGAGACCCGTTGACATTTATTAATTCTTTAAACCTTACAGTGACTGACACGTGGGGCCCACAGGGGGTTTTCAATTTCTTACAGCGCCAAAGGCTGACACGCGGGCTCCACTTAGGGGGATTAATTCCTCTCCTCGGTGTGGCTGACAGAAGGGGCCCACCAGAATTTAAAAATGTTATGTGACGCTGACAGGTGGGGTCAGGTACCGGTTTAATTAACGTATGGCCCACATGTCAGTGAGTTATTACCATTAATGACAGTTGTTAGCATTTAATTATGCACACTAATTGAACGGCCGAGGTGAACAGTGGCTTCGTCCTCCTTCCGATGGCGGCGAGGCTGATCGCCGACGGAGGAGACGGCGGCTGATTGGTAGCACAAGCAAAATGGACTTCTCAACCTTGCGCCCGCCTTTGGGTGAAATCTCACCGGCCAATTTGGCCGAAGCCATCATCGGCGGCGAGCCCAGGCGGCGGTGGATCAGGGCATTAATGGCTACGACACTAGACAGAACGAGAGTTCAATTAATGGATAAGGGAGCACCTCTAGATGATCACAATGCTGAATTTGGGTTCGCCGAACTGTGGGAGAGGTCGAGGTAGGTCGCGCGCGGCGGGGCTCAGAGGAGGGCACACAGCGAGGGGGTTGCTCTGGCAATGGGAGCTCCGGGAGACGCTTGGGACGACTTCACCGAGGCTTGGTGATGTTTTCGGCGAATGGAATTGGATGGAGGTGATTCTGATCGACGACGAGCCCGATGATCGGAGCTAGGGAAGAAGGTGGCGACGGTGAGCTGTGGGGCAAAAGATGCCAATTACCAGTGTTGGGAGTGAGAAGGAGGTGCGGCGAGTCGATTAGAGTGCTTGGCGGGCTTTTATAGCGGTCGGGGAAGGCTAGCCGCACGGAGAGGGCATGGGCGGCCATGGCGGCTGACAGGAGCAGCGGCGAGGCCACAGTGCATCGGATGGGGACTTGGTGCTAGCAATGGAACAGTGATGTGCATGCACTGATGAGGGCAAGGGTGTCATCAGCACGACCGGTGCTGTGGCTGACGGAGAGGGGGGGCGTGAAGGCATTGGCTCGGCCGACCGGCGCGCAGATGACGATGGGGGCAGGTGGCGTGCTACGGTGGAATGGGGGCGGCGTGGGGCGGAGGAGGCATGCGGATGTTTGTTGAATTGAAGGAGGGCGTGGAGTAGGGACCGGTCGGGCGAGCGCGTGCGAGGGAGATCGTGCAGAGGGAGGCCACGAGCGGGCGAGGCGAGAGAGAGAGAGGGGGGTAGCGAAGGCAGGAGGGGGGACTGGCTGGGCCGGCTGAGAGCTTGGCTGGCTCTCCCCTCTCCTTTTTATTATTTTTTTATTTTTTACTTTTTCATTTTTATTTCATTCCTATTTATAATTGGAATGCAATTTATAGTTTGGGACTTGGGTGCACATATATATAGTGACATATATTTTATGAGTAGATCCTCAAAATGTTATTTCAACATTTCCAAATTTTCTTTCTATACTTCCTACATTTTCCATTTTTCCCTTCTTAATTTTAGATGACTTTGGGATTTGGATGTGTAGGGCATTCTCACATATGTTGCTAATTCTTTTTTATGAATTCGTGGACAAGATTTAGGATCATCTTTTCAGATTCATAATTTCTTTTGAAACTTTCTGTTATCAACTATATTATTTCTTTTTGGATAATCCCTCCTTATTTCATGTGCTTTAACATTATATGTGTGTGTGTGTCTATATATATATATATATATATATATATATATATATATATATATATATATATATATATATATATATAAGTTTTAATGGAACCTTAACCAAAATCCAATAATAACCCAGAAATTCAAATACCAAAAAAAAAAATCAAAATTTCAAAAGGCCTCCAATTTACACAATATTTATTGCATAAAAAATTGGAATGTTACAATTGTTTCTTAAACATTGCTAATGAGCATACGGTGTTTTCAATATGGCCCGCAACAACCAGGGTAACCAACTTGTTTTAGAGCTTGCTCCAACTAACTTTTGGTTTAAATTTTTGACTTTGATTTTTAGCTAAAATTGTATTGTAGTAACTGTTAGATTTTTTGAGAAAAAAATAAAAAAAAAAGGAAAAATATTATATTGTTATGAATAATGTAAAAGAATAAAAGAAAAAAGGTAAAAAAGTTAAGAAAAACCAAAATTAGAAATCAACTGATTTCTGGATTAGATAAACTAAAAACCAAAAAAAGGAAGTTGAAGCCGTTTAAGGTGTTTAGTTGCATGTCTTGGACACTTACAGAGAATAGATGCTAGACACTCGACAAAAAAAAAAAAACCTAGCGTGTGCCTGATGTTGCATTTCTTACCTCTTGTTGATGTACCATTACACTGCGGATGCAATTAACAAGTTTACCGGTGGCCTGCCATGTTCTAGCGAGGCTCGAGCAAGTTCATGTATTTTCCTTTTTCTTCGGAGGTCTTTTCTGTTTTTGGGTGTGAAATTGCAATAAACTATTGTATCATGCAGGCTTATTCAGACTTTATGGCCTAGTCAGTCCTATTTGCCTTAAAAAAATTCTTCACGACTTTTCTGAAATGAACTGTGATTTATTCCTGTGAGAGTAGACTTGTAGGCTGAAGGCTGGAGCCGAACGGACACATCCGCGTTCTCTCTGCTCTCTTATTATCCTTAATTAGTTAGTAGTCACTATGAGTTAAATTTAGCTAAATGAGTTTGCATGCAGACCAAGTAGTTTTATTTGGTATTTAGATTGTTATGCAATATTTAGATTGTTATGCAATATTTTGTACATAGGATTTAAAAGTCGAAAAACTAAAAATGTGAAACATTATTAGCTGAAAATACACAGACTATTAGATGGAAAAAGTTTACAGAAATTTTAGTAATTTGAAACATTAGTACAAATAAAAATTTTATGTTACATGATAAATAATATGCAATGTGTCTGTGTGTTACTTTTGACATGTCCCATGAAAGTCTGAAAATTTATTTCAAGTATATATGTTGAAAGGTTTGCATATCATTATGATAGGTTATTGATGGATTTATATTGTAAATCGATATTAATAATCACGGTGCCTCAGAAACAAGGTGACCCTATTGGAAGGGTTCACATAACCTTTTATAATTTTTGAAATCATTTGTTATATGTAACAACTTATATCATGCGCATATCGATAAATTTGTGCAAAAATTACAAAATTATATACGTTGTATCGAGATCTTGCACTTAAATTAGTAAAATTTTTGTAGATTGTGTACTATATTGAAAACTCCAAACAAAAAGTACACATAAAATGTGCAGTGTTTTTGTTAAATTCATTGGTATGAAGTTATTTTGTACACATATGTTGCATAGAGAATTAGTATCATAGCGTAAAGAATTTCGTATGATTTTTTGTTAAATTTTGTTGGTTGTGTACTAAGGTATTTTATGCGGAATAATCATAGGTACCCATGGCTAACATTCAAGACTTACTCGTGTTCTTTGGGAGTGGGCTCGTGACGCGATGGGCGTGCGGGCGGGCGTGTCAAATTGTGAACGGATCGTGATCCATGCACCCGTTTGAACACCATGACCTGGATGATCTTGGAGGTGTGTCCGTTATGCGCCTCGTCGGGACCGGTCGAAGAAGTTGCGGATCGAGGCGTTGTATGCTACTCCGGAGATGGGTGGAGAGATTGTGTGGCAACTTATAAAGGTGACCAGTGATGTTGCATGGGCCCGGTACATGGAGGTCGTATGCAACCCCCGCCGCATCGATATCTGGCGAGCCAATGGTGTACATTCACCGTGGACAGGGCGGAGGCATCCGTCGTTGGTGGTTCTAGTGGTTGTGGTGGTGGTGGCGGAGATGAAGCGCCGAGGCTCACGGGCGGTCATGAAGATGCCAATGCGGAAGAAGATCTCGGCGAGCAAGTGGGAGATGGAGGCTGCGGAGGCGTGTGGAGGATTTCGAGCGGCCAGAAGGTGTTGGGAGGTGGTGGGCCGCCTGTTGATTGTCACGAGTACCTCGCGGACCATTTGGAAGAAGTTGAAAGTGAGGAGGGCGAGGAGGATATGGAAACAAATGGTTCTGGGAGGAGGAAGATGGCGAGGCTTCAATGGGAGGTGTTGTAGGTGGTGTTGTGACCACGGACGTTTCATCGTCTCCTCCGCTCAGTTCAAACTTTCGAACCCTCGCTTCGTCTCACTCTCACGCTGATCATCTCCCCTCCCAAAATCAACCCAGCTCGCGGGAAGCTGCCTTGTGATCATGGCTCGTGAGGAGGAGGAGGAGGAGGCAGTGGGCGCCGGTGACCATCGCGGCGTCCTGCGCTACTCCGTGGGGAACGAGGTCGAGGTGCGCATGACCGACCCCGGCTTCCACAGCGCCTACTACGAGGCCACCGTCGCCGCCCGCCTCCCGGTCTCCGGCGGCTACGAGGTGGTCTACTCCACCCTAGTCGAGGACGGCGGCGGGGGCCCTCTCCGGGAGGCCGCGGCTGCCGCTAACGTCCGGCCGAGGCCTCCACCGCCACCGCCGGCGGGCTCGCCGTGGTGCGACCTCAATGTGTTCGACATGGTGGAGGTGTACCACAACGATGGATGGTGGGTGGGAGTCGTGTCCGGCGCGTGGCCGGCGTCGACCGCCGGGGAGCCGCGGTACGCCGTGTCGTTCCCGGCGGTCCGGGAGGTGGTGGAGCTCCCGGCGTCGCTTGTCCGGCCGCGGCGTGTGTTCGTGCGCGGGTGCTGGATGGACGTGCAAGAAGTGGTGAGCCAATTTGGTGAAGAAAAATGCTTAATTTGTTGCTCCCAGTTTCCCCCTTTTTAGTAAATTCTCCAATTTTGTGGGAGGAGCCTGTTTAGTAGACTATTTGTGCTGCACTAGTGCTGCTTAATTGGTTAACAACTAACAAGGAGGCATTTTGATTTTTGACCACTAAACTTGCCATTTGACTTCGTGAATTTGTGGTGTTTAAAGAAACAAAACGTACATTCTGTTCAATTTGGCCAATCGTACTGTCTACCGTCCTAATTCATAAAAGCATACAGTTTGCCCCCAATGTACATGTTTTTTTTTAATAGAAGCATCCCAATGGTTTAATTGTCTAATGTGAACTAAATTGAAAAACAATAGATAAATTCGTAAAAATATTATTTTCCAAAAGAAAACTGAAGTTCTCTCTATACGGGATCATGAGAACTGATGTCTAATTAGATGAGCATGCCCAAAACCACATGGTATTTGTGCATAAAATGAAATCTCTGAAACCTGAACTCTTTGGTGCGTACAATAAGCTTCCCTGACAGAAAATGTGACTAAACTGCACAAAATTAGTTAGTGAAAGTCGATTAATAATGTTCTGTTTTTATTAATTTACATGCAGGTTCCAAGAGTGCCACAGTATGATGAAGGGAGCAATGTGGAAGTGATATGGCATGAAGGAAAGCAGGGTTCAACTTGGATGACTGCTACCATCATTAAGATGGTTAGCTCTACCAACTTTGTAGTTAGGCATGGGAATGGGGAAGGCTCTATTGAGGTCCTACATTCTCGCTACATTCGTCCAACACCCATCTTTGATCCAATGAAGTTTGACTATGACTGGGAGCCGTCTGCAGAGGTGGAAGTGTATCGGGATGGTATCTGGTCACCGGGTGTCATTTCAGATGTTGGAAGCTGTGGATCTAGCAGATATGCAGTAAGGGTAAAACGACATATTAGGGGCGATGAAGACGACTACATGCTTGTGTCGAGTGCATTCCTTAGGCCGTGCTGCAATTGGGACGGTCAGGAATGGAGGCCTTGCTCAACCAAGGTGTTTTGCCTGCTAGTCACTTTGTCACTTGTGATCTTGCTCTCGTCTTTCTTCTACTTCTACATTGTTCATTTTTCCACTCCGACTTTACAGGAATGCAAGTTTACAATATGCTCTTCTCTTTTCTTGGATGACTTGCTCATAATGTGTTGTGTATGTTTATTTGCTAGTTATATTTATTCCAATGCTCTAGACTAATACTCACTCTTGTTTACTAGAGACATGCTAGGAAAAGAAAGTATACAGTTTTTTTAGAAACAGCTTGTCACCAGTGTTTTCCACACCTGAAGGAGACAGTGATCAGGATAGCTCTATCCCTAACAAAAGGGCGTGGACAGACACCATGGGAAAGGAAAAATCACACTTGAGGCACTCTTTGTATCCCAGCCAAGTTACGACCGGATCATCATCAAAGCATGACATGAATATCGAAGCTCCTTCAGGTAAGCATGCCACAAGGATGAAGAAGCTGGACTGTGAAAAGGAGTCTAAGGGGAAGGAATGCATGCTGGCATCGAGCAAACTGCCCAAGCTAAGCTATACATTGGGTGATGGAAAATGGAGAAACTGCTTGATGAAGGTAGCCCTCTTCTTTCTTCTACTTCTACATTGTCCATTTTTCCACTCTGACTTTACAGGAATGCAAGTTTACAATATGCTCTTCTCTTTTCTTGGATGACTTGCTCGTAATGTGTTGTGTATGTTTATTTGCTAGTTATATTTATTCCAATGCTCTAGACTAATACTCACTCTTGTTAACTAGAAACATGCTAGGAAAAGAAAGTGTACGGTTTCTGTTAGAAACAGCTTGTCACCAGTGTTTTCCACACCTGAAGGAGATAGTGATCAGGATAGCTCTATCCCTAACAAAAGGGCGCGGACAGACAACATGGGAAAGGATGAATCACACTTGAGGCACTCTTTGTATCCCAGCCAAGTTACGACCGGATCATCATCAAAGCATGACATGGATATCGAAGCTCCTTCAGGTAAGCATGCCACAAGGATTAAGAAGCTGGACTGTGAAAAGGAGTCAAAGGGGAAGGAATGCATGCTGGCATCGAGCAAACTGCCCAAGCTAAGCTATACATTGGGTGATGGAAAATGGAGAAACTGCTTGATGAAGGTAGCCCTGCTTGGTTTCTATTTCTTCTTGTTTGCTCCTTAGTTTGCAAAGTTTGCTGCATTAGTACAGAAAGCTTATGCAGGCACTTAGTTTCACAAGTTATGGTGCATTTGTCACTATATTTTTGTATCTTCAAAGCTTTATTCTGTAGTACCTTATGCAATTATGCTTATGATATACTTGTTTTTGTCTTTTTCTTCCTCCCAACAGTACTGATTAAGATTTCTTCCTCAACTGTCCTGTTCTTTGGTTCATCTTTTTCCAGACACTTGCTAGTAGAAGAGTGAATAACAAATCTTCCTATGCTGATGTTATTGAAATCAGCGACAACTCTGGCTACGGTGATGTTATTGAAATCAGCGACAATTCTAGTTGTAATTCTAACAGGAGGAAGAAAAGGCGACAGAATCCCCCAGAGGAAGGACTCCCTTCCAGGCATGTTGTACATCCTAACCAAGAATCATGGTCCACATCAAACTTGTCACTGGCAAAAAATCCTCCTTTGAACCATGATCTGTTGCTAGCTGTAACAAGGCATCCTGAAGTACAGCCGTGCAGTCATGTGTTATCACCCTCTGTGGCACTATTGGAATCATTACAGGCTCCTTCCAACAACGATGGTGAGCAGCTAATTCCTCTGCCAGGCCAACCGGTTTCAGGGATGCAGCCACTTCAAGGGCTTGCTGGGATGAATGAAACAAAAGAACCACCACTGTCAGATCGTGCTCATTCAGAAGCTGAGTTTATGGCACCTGATGATTGTACAGCTAGAGATGAAAATTATGAAATGTGCCAAGAAGTTAATGAGGTACACGATGTTCTAGTGCTTTTTGCATCGCATTCGATTTATATGTATGTCCTTCATTTGCCTTTGAGATAGAAATGCAACCTTCCTCATTGTCTGTTTCTTGCCAATTCATCTCAACGCAGGTTAAGAGCTGGGTGACTGATAACTGCAATGAAGAAGCAGATACCGGTTTGATTACCTCCAAAAACTGTAAGTTCTTGTTACAGTGGCTTGTGTTGCACTAATAAAACATATCTAACTAGAATGAAAACTTCATCAGCCAAGCAGAGCATTGTTAATCGATCATATGGTGAAGCCAATTCAAAAAGACAACGATCAAGAGATTCCATGGTGCCAATTTCCAGGAAATTAGGGCCATCTTCATCTGCACAACGGGGTGTTAAGGCCGATCTCTCGTGCATGCCAGTGCTTAATGATAGTACTATTAGTACTCTTCCTCTTGTTACCACCAGCTCATTTCATGTTCTTTCACCAAAGGAAATGGAAGTACCAGAGGGACATAGAAAAACCCTTGATGCTGTAAGACCATTTGCTTGTAGCGCCTTTGAATTGTTGCCTTCTGTCTTAAATGCCATGTCAATTGTTCATATTGTTAATTGTCTCTTGATGATTTTGTGTACAGATGGAGATGAACAACGTAACAGGTATCTCTCCTGAGGAGGAAGCACACTGTAAATTGGAGGTCCTTATGAACTGTAAGTCTTGCCAAATGTCGAAGGTAGTAATTTGTGGTGCATTAATACTACTGTGGCTGACCAGAATGATGGTTTGCAACAGCCAAGGAGATTGTCGATGTATCACACCATGAATGTAATCCATCGTCACAGCATTCTCTGGGCCCATGTCTAGTGCCAATTTCCTGGAAAGCAGCAGGGGCATCTTCATTTGTGCATCCTGGTATGACAATGGATCTATCGGTATTTATGCTGGCACTTAGCTGCATCACTCTTCCTCCTGAGTTTGTTACAAGTTCGTTGCTGTTGAGACCCCACGACAAAATGGAAGTTTTCTCAAGGCTACCACAGAATCCACACTTCGGTGAGCTGCAGGATTGTCATCCAGAATTTCGCGAAGGAAAGGCTCTGGGACTCATGGTCTCATTTGCCAACATGGCAGAAAGCATAAAGAATATGCACATTCAGGACGAAGCACAAGTTTTTGAGGATAAAATGAGCAGCCTCTCAGAGTTGGAAGAGAATGGGTTTGAAGTTGGTGCCCTGAAAGCCCGTCTCGAAAACCTGCTTCATATAAAGAATCGTCGGATGGATCTCAAGGACAAGAAAGCAAGTTTGGGTAAGGACATTCATGAGAAAGAAGTAGCCAACAGCGAAGTGGAGCAACGACTGAAGGTGCTCGACGTATGCATCAGGGAGATGGAGCAGAGACTTTTGGATTTCCAAGAGAAGAAGGCATCGCTCGGCGCACAGAATACAGCAAATTGTCGGGAGATTTCAAAGCTCCAAGCCGATGCTCGTCAAGTTGAGGAGGCATTCATGTCTGCTGAATGCGATTTCAACAGCACTGCTGCTTCACCGTGGTAAACACGCAGACAATACTGCTTCTGGTCTTTACTACTGCTTCAGTCTATAATTCACTGAAGTAGATCGATGCATCAGGGGAGTGAGGCAGCGCGCCCTGTTCCCTACACTTGAATTCATGCTGTACTTTATTAAGTTTGTATGTACATGCTTGGCACTTGAATTTGGGAGATGATCCCACTCTGCCTGCCCTATCTAACATGCTGTTGATCAGTAATATATGTGAGTTGCATTTGTTGCCCATGGAAGTTATATAGTTTGAGTCAATGTTGCAAAGTCCAGCAACCAGAATAAACTAATCTAGTTGTTGAGATGGTGTTCTTTTGTCGAATATTAATTTGCAACAATGAAAAGGGTTCTTATTAATTTAAGCGGAGTCTTATTTTTCAATGGTAGACAGGAGTGAACAACTTTAACATAACGAATTACATCGAAGCTGCACGCCCACACCCAATCTATAAAAAGCCTATAAATCAATATGCACGTCAAGTATATAGTGATAGCAAATAGCGATTGGTGCAAGTCTGGCTAGCATTTCTCGTCGGCGGCCGTCATGGTGGTGCGCCTGCTCTGCCTTGCTGTTGGCGAGCGGCGTGGCCCACATGGCGCAGACGAGGTAGGCGGCGAGGTTGACGGCGCTGAGCATGGCGAGCAGCCGGTAGAAGTAGTCGAGGCGGCTGCAGTTGATGGTGTCGCCGAGCCAGTGTTGCACGCTCTTGACGAGCGAGACGAGCGCGCTGCTGAGGAAGAAGCCGAGGGAGAGCGTGGTGAGGAAGAGGCAAGTGCTCATGGTGTTCATGCCTTTGGGCGTGAATGTTTCGACTTTGACCACATCTCAGTTGATGTTGTCTTCGACTTCGAGTAGTAGTTGTAATCTTTATTTGCCATGAGTGCTACAGTAACTCTATAAGTGCATAACCTTTATTTACTACAATAGTCATGAGTGCTACAGTAACTTTATGGTTACTACAGTAATTTCAGAGTAGTACAATAATTTACGAGTGCTACAGTACTCGTAAGTTTCTGATCGTAGCGTTTTGAGCTTCTTTGATAGTCAGAGTTTTTAGGTGTTGATCGGATGCCCTGATATTGATGTCGTTCGGACTGGTCCAAACGACTCCTCTTCTTCACAACTACTTCTCTTCTTCATGACTATTTTCTCTGCTCTTCGAGGATGGCGACGATGATGCGAAAATCTTGAGCAATAGAACATGACACAAATATTTTGGTGGTGCTCAAATTGCCACACCTTTTCTTTAATTTTCTCCACTATTTATACACAACTTTATAAATTAGACTCGGATGCAGACATCGACTCTGAAACATAAATTTTCTAATTCTAAACTGACTCGGACTCAACTCAATATAGACTCTGAAACGGATTCGGCAGGATTATTTCCAACAAACACCCCCCTAATCCTTGCCGACTTAACCACCTTTCTTGACGCCGAGTAAGTCAATCATACAACAAAAATTGACTCATCCTAACGCCTTTGTGAGTGCATCAGCCCTCTATTCTTTTATTGAGATATGTGCAACGGTTACCAGTCTTTCGTTAACACATTCTCGAATAAAATGATATATAGTATTAATGTGTTTGCTTCTCCCATGAAACACTAGATTCTTCATAAGTGCTATTGCTGACTTGTTGTCCACAAATAACGTGAAAGGTTTGATGGTTTGTTTAGTTAATTCATGAAGCAGTCTCATCAACCAAATATCTTGACATGTAACTGAATTTGCTGCCATGAACCCTGCTTCACATGATGATAAGGCTACAGATAAAACACCATACCAATCGTACTCTTACGATCAACTGGATCACCGGTCAGATTAGTATCGCAAAATCCTTCAAGCATTGGAGTGTCGTCATGCTTGACATATATCAGACCATGATCAATTGTTTCTGCTAGATATCTGAGCTCATGTTTTAATGCTTGCTTGTGTTGTATGGTTAGTCTTTCCATAAATCTGCTATGTACTCCAATTGAGTATGCAAGATCAGGTCGCGTATGTATGAAATACCGTAGGCAACCTATTATACTTCGAAATTCAATAGCATCGGCCGACTCTCCTATCTCATATTTGTCGAGTTTCAGTTTTGGCTCCATGGGATATTGGCAAGGATTGCAACCTGTCATGTCTGCTTTCTCGAGAATCCTCTTTGCATAATTTGACTGATTGATTGTGATATTATACTTACTTTGTTTCACCTCCAAACCGAGGTAGTAAGTCAAAAGCCCAAGGTTGCTCATCTCAAACTGTTTTATCATCTCCTTCTTAAAGTCTTCAATCTTCCGATCACACGTTCATGTGATAATAAGATCATCAACATATATACCGAGTATCAGCATGTCTTCATCAGTTTTTCTTGTATATAATGTTGGATCTTGCTTGCATCTTTCAAAAAATATTAATCAAAGAACTATCCAGTTTTTTGTTTCAGGCTCTAGGCGCTTGTTTCATACCATACAAGGCCTTTAAGAGTCGATATACCTTACCTTCTTGTCCCTTTACTTGAAAACCCTCAGGTTGTGATACGTATACTTCTTCGGTAAGGTCTACATTTAGAAAAGCGGATTTGACATCCATATGGTGTACTTTTGTAACATTCCAATTTCTGGAAAAGGTTGATATTATGAAAATTTGGCATTTTGGCATTTCTAGGTTCTGTAAATTTTCTGGAGTTTCAAGTTTTGGTTAAGGTTCCATTAAAAACAAAATAAAGCATACATATATATGTATATAAAAGAAAGCACATAATATTTGGAGGAAGATTAAAAGGGAGCATTAATAAGAAAGGTGCAAAGCAATATATGTCTATATATATAAGCACACTAAATTAGGAAGATCAAATAGAAATGGAGAAGAAAAGAAACAAAAAAATGTTTTGGAGAGCCAGCCGGCCAGGCCTTTCAGCCCAAGCCAGCCAGCCAGCTCCCCCTTCTTCCCGTTCTCTCTCGCCCTTATTTGTCTCTTCCTCGCGTCCGAGCCGCCAGCTCCTGCTCCTTCTCTCTCTCGCGCGCTCGCATGCCATGTCTCTCCTACTGGTGCACCTGACCACCTCATCCATTGACCGAGCCGGCACTATGCTGAGCTACCCCTCTCGGCTCCACACGTGCGCGCTCGGTAGTCAACCTCTTCCTCGAATTGCGGTGTCAGTTGCCCATACCGCCGCCTTATGCCCGTCGCTCCGACAAGACAGGCAACCGCCCAGGTGCCAGCTGTCGGCTCCTGAGCTCGCCTACTCGGCCTCGTCACCATGCCCATCGCCTCCCCAGCACTATGGCCACGCTGTTTCTTTCGTCAGCCGCCATGGCTACCTGCATGCTCTCCGCGTGGCTAGACTGCTCCGACAGCTATAAAAGCTAGCCAGTGTCCGCAATGATCTCTCCACACCCTCCTCTCACTCCCTTAGCGCCCAATTTAACCACCATGCCTCCCATCACGCCATAGACTCCTTCTTCCCCAAATCTGACAACCGAGCTCGCCGGCGATTGAGGGCATTCCCGACCAATTCCTTGCACCAGGAGTACCGCAGGAACTCGGCGACATCATCCCTACCATCCCCCGAAGCTCCCCGTGCCTGAGCTTCTCTCCCACCGTGCGACCTCCTCAAGCATCGCCGCCACACGCCCACAGCCTCCCTCAGACCTCCTCGAGCTCGAACGACCACTGAGGTAGCTTCAGGAACACCCCTAAATGCTCCCTACCCGTTTAATTGAATTATTGTGCACCCTATCACCATGGCACCATTTGTCCTGTTCCGCCACCGCCATGGCTCGCCGCCGGTGCCCATAGCGGTCAAATTGGCCAGCGAGCTCTTGCACAAAGGTGGGCGGCAAGGCAAGGGTTCCATTTGTCCAATGGGTTCGTGCGGCCGTAGCCTTCCTCGCCGGCGGCAGGCTTCGCTGGAATCGGAGGGAGGAAGAAGAACAATGAACGCGCGACTTGGATCCTTGGCCAACACGTGTTAGCCGAGGCGCGGGTCGCCGTGGCGCGTCGGATGGCGATCGAACGGCTCCACGTGAACACGCATGCCCAAAGCGCGCACACGCTCGCTATCGGCCACCTGATGCCGATCGGACAGCCCACACCGAGTAGGCGTGTTCCCGCGCGCCAGCGCATGTTCAAAGCCACCCGATCAAGATCGATCGACTCCGCGCGTGGTTGGCCACAGCCCGACATGTGTCACTTCCTATTTCTAATTTAATTCAAGCCGAAAACTTTAAAGCTATATAACTTTCTCATTTTTAATCCAAATTTGATGAAACCAAATTCTAAATTCATCAAAATTCATCCTCTCTCCAGAGAAACCAAAATCATGAGTTTTTGAGTTAGATTGATTAATTGGTTATGATTAATTGCTTTTAAACTTTAAAACTTCATAACTAATTCATTTTAATTCCAAATCCAGTGAGAAAAATTGCAACATGCATGTAAATTTATTTTCTGTCCAGTGGAACCAAGACCATAAAAATTTAAAGTTTATTTGAATCTTTGTTGAGGTTTTATTTGGCTATGTTAATTTGTTCCATTTCTTTTAAAATGTGCGTTCGACAAAAATTAGCGTACAAGGAACAGGAGGAAGAAGCAGAGGCAAACCAAAG
This sequence comes from Melocanna baccifera, assembly GCA_036346265.1. Classification (NCBI taxonomy): domain Eukaryota; kingdom Viridiplantae; phylum Streptophyta; class Magnoliopsida; order Poales; family Poaceae; genus Melocanna; species Melocanna baccifera. The sequence goes on along the minus strand of CM070676.1, from coordinate 23,658,575 downwards.
CCAAGACCAGCAAGACCAGGACAATTCCACACCAGGCGAGTCAATACTTTGATCATATTGGACCTACATTTTCTGCAATTTATTTCTGTTTAAATTATCAACTGCATGCTATTATTTTATGTGCTAAGTATATGCCTGATTTCCATACCCTAGTTACTTACCAATTAATAAGTTTGTTAGTAATACCTTCTTTTAGAATAATCGAATATGTGAGCCTTGTCGCCCTAGTAAAACTATAATGGTATTCTTTCGAAAATAAGTCCGTAGTTATATATCATGCTTAGTTGTGCTTAGATACTCGGGGGCACCAAAATGTCCCCAGCATCACTTTAAACTGTGAGAACTCAATTTGGGAAGACAAGGTGAAAATGGTTGGTGTATTTGGAGAAGGATATTTTTATGTTTTCAAAAACCCCAACTTGCTTAATTATCTGGGTGGATGGTCCGGGGGTGTGGTGCAGTAGTGCACGAGAGAGTGGTTAGTGGTAGAACCGCCCATATAACCCTAAAGACCGAATCTCGTGATGACCTCCCAAGGTACAACAGTACAACCACAAGCTGGCAAAATGTAGGCAGGGCTAACTAATCTGCATAGCTCTAGTGTGGTTACGTGAAGGTGTGAACACGAGCAAAGGGATGGATGGTCTCATCCCCACCTTTGCCCGTGATGGCTCACGAGGGACCCTTCTCAAGGGATGAACGCATCCTATAGAAGATAGACCTTAGTGGGCGTAACCACAAGTAGGATTAAGCAGTGTAACAGCCTTGTGATAATCTACTCAACCACATGGCTAAGGAATCATGTGAGGCAATGGGCAGATCTATCTCTTGTGGGTAAAGTGTACAAACTCTGTAGAGTCAAAACTATTCGAATAGACGTGCCCACGGTCAAGGGCGGACATGGGAACTTGACTAGATATAGTTCTATTTCAAAAACCTGGTGGGTGGAACTGGTAAAGTTGAAGGCAGAGAAAGGCCCTGGTTTGTGGTGTCCTGGGTGTCGTCCCAGTGGTAAGTTAAGTGGCTATAACGCTGAAAAATGGTTTGTGGCATAAGCAACCTGGGTTGTTGGATGAGATATGTACTTATTCTATAAAATCTTTTAATCAAAATTATTATAAATTTTGGTCCAATGGCTAAGTTTAGGAATTTATTATACTTAATCATAAGTATTTTAAAATGCAATTTCTAGCAAATAAAATAACCCGAGCCTACCTTTGTCAAGCCATGCATGTTATATAATTATATTCTGTGTATTGGCTCGCTGAGCACGGGGTTGGAGTGCTCACACTCGCATAATCAAATCCAGAAACAGAAGGACAGGATCACTATGCGTATGAAGATGCGCCAAGCCAAGGTGCTGGCGATGGAAACTAGGACGGATTTCAAAATATTTAGTCTTAGGCAATAGACTTGCCGTAAGGGTGTTCGCCTATATGGCCCCGAGTTGGGCAATATAGACGCATACATTTACCCCCAGTCGCCTGCCTGTGGCTTTTGGTTCTGCTATCGCCTTTATCTTTCGCTGCTATCTCTTTTGGTTGTAATATTGGCCTGAGCGGCCGTTATGTAAGACACTTACCCGATGGGGAATACTTTTAAAACTCTGTTGTAAATTAATTTGATTTTGACTGTATGATCATCATGCGGTGTATGAACTGAATCAGCAATGTACTGTGAGCACTATGTACTGATACAGGGAATAGTGCGGTGGAATCACAGAGGATACTGGATTGAAAATCCGGGTCCGATAGAGCTGGTATCAGAGCATACGACTGTAGGGTAAAACCTTAGGAAGGCTACTAGGAAAAACCTAAGATGTAATTCCATAAACTTATGAAAAGGATTTATGAAAAATATAGTATATTACTTCTTCCTTACCCCTCCTAGTTCTAATCTTGCCACTCTATTCTTTTGATTTAAAAGTAATACTAACTAGTGCTTTGACTGGCAGATGGCTGGAGCTATGGACAGTGCATGGGATTACTTTTCCCACGGCCAGATGGAGAGCGAATTTGCAAGCATACTGCACAGACTACTCCACTACTTGGGGTATAAGGAGCAACCAATTTATCGAGGCCGCAAAACCACCGATGGGCCCCATGAGTCATGGGTCATGGAGATATTCATTTATGCTCGCGTCGAGACAGATCCACCCCACATCTTCAGGAGTCTCCATCGGAGGAGCACTGGCACCACTGCGCTACAGGACGCTGCCTGCATGGCAGCAGCTCGGCTATGTGACATCCATGGACCAGCCTTACTATCGTCACCGTTCTTCTACTACCCGTCATGCAAGGATGGGGAGATTCATCACGAGACCTTCCTGCCCGAACAAGAGGACAATCCGATACTGACAAATCAGGTCCACCTCACCAGAGCGTTGGGAGCCACATACACTGCGGCATTAGAGGAGATTGGCTATCTACGATAGCTCCTGCTCGCCAGTCATAGCCGCGAGCAGGCACTCTAGGGACAGCTCACCAAGTGCGAGCAGGATCTCGCAGAAGTGGGGAAGGAAAAGGTCGCCGCTCTTGCTGAGCTGCAGTGGACTGCCGTTGCCGCGGCAATCCATGCTCCAGGTCCTGCGGCCCCACCCATCGTCAACCTGGATCCAGCCCCCTCACAACCCCGAGCCAGTAGGACACGCACCCGACTGACGGCTTGAAAAAGCGTGCGACTTCTAGGGCCGCAGGACGTTGTTACTCTGGGAGTACCTGTCTACGTCAACAGTCGGTCTCGCTCCTGCTCCCGCATCAACTCCTCCGAGTTCAGCGGAAGTCGCTCCCGTTCAGAGACAGTTGACTACACCCCGGAGTAAGAGCCCGCCTTGGAGGAGAAGTACTTTTGGTTAGTGCTCAAAGAGCACTGTCCCCGTAGAAGCAAGATGTATTAGGCTCTATATCGCTGTCGTACTTAATTGCTCCATATGTATGAACTCTCCACCATATGTATGAATGTGGCCATGAATGTGGATCTTTATTTGAATTTCTAGAAAGAAATAAAAAGGGGGAAAAGTCTCAGCCGCCCGATCCCTCCGCATGCCACACGTAGGCATCGCGCCTGCACCCGCACCCGCCGCCCGATCTTTCCCCACCGCCACCTGGCGCCCATCCTGCCACCCGTGCACGCCGCCCGCGTGACCTAGCCACGCCGCGCTGCGCCGAGCTACCTCTTCCTCCACCGCCCGATCCCTCCCATCGCCACACGGCGGCCATCCCCACAGCCGCGCTCGCGCAAGCCCTAACCCTAGCGCCGCGCCCGCCCACTCCGCTCCGAGCCGGCCGCCTTGCCACGTGGCGCCATCCCGTGCCGTGCGTCCCGCGCCTTGCCCGGACTCCCTCCCCGCCATCGGATCCGCCACGCGTCCATCTCCCCGCCTTCGTCTCTGATTCAATCGCCCACGTCGTAACCCTCTCGAACTCGCCTCGGTTTGCGCGATATAAATCCAGTCGCCACCTTGTTTCGTGTGCACACTTTGCACTGCCGCCGCCTCTACGCCACCCCGCCGAGCGCCGCCGGCCGGAGCCACCCCCGTCGCCACACCGCACCCCCAACGATCTTTGCCGTCATCCCGTCCTCGCCGGTGAGTCACCATGCCAACCCCACCATCCTGGACCGCCTTCGTTGCGCGCCACACCCACCGGAGCCCTCTCGCACCCGCGCTCACTGGAGCCGCCCCGGCCACCGCACCGCACCCCATCGGGCTCGCACGCGTCGTACGCACCACCTCGGGCCGCGCGCCCTGCACCGCGCCTGAACCCACGTCAGCCATCCCTCGGCCGCCGCCCCAATTCGAACCGTTGATCCAGATCTGGATCAACGGCTTAGATCCACCCACGTGGCCACATCCCCACCGTCGGATCCTGGCCGCCGCCGCCCGCACCGACACCTCTACGTCAGCCCTAGCCACGTGGCAGTCACGTCAGCCCTAGCGCCACGTGTCAAGCCACGTCAGCCAAAAACTGACCCCGTTTGCCATGTCACCAGCCACGACAGCACGCCACGTCATCCGTGCCACGTGTCAACCCCACACCGTGCCATGTCAGCCCTAGGCTGCCGTGTCAGCACCGCCCCTTCCGTGCACACTGTTTAGTGGACCGGGTCCACCGTGGACTCGCTCTATCGTGCGCCGGGTCCACAGCACAGTAACTTTTTTGATTTTCTCGAATTTCCTTTAGAATCAATTTTCTGAGAGCCCGTTCTCCTCCATCCTAGCTCCGATTGACCCCATTTTTTTCTAAATTCATATAAAATCGAGATCTAGCTTTTGGTTCTGGTTTTATAATTTTTTGAGTTCATTTGCTTATCATTTTATGTGTTTTTATTGTTTCGATCATTTTCTCCCTCGTTAGATTTCGATTCCGAAGGAGCAGGAGCTACGCCCGAAGACCAACAGTACCTCACTGAGCATAACCAAGGTAAGTCGTGTTCTTTGATCATATTGAACCCAGTTTGCAACCTATTATTTAATTATTTTATTTTGAATTACATTGCATCGCTATTTAATTACAAACCTTTGAATATGGTAGTTATCATCCCAATTGATTTCTCTCTCCTTGTTAATTTGAATGTCATGATGCCATTATCACCATAGATTGGAAAACTTATTAGTGATGCTATGCTAGATGTCACATGGGTTATACGATTAGAATGCTTAGCCTCGCTTATATTTACGATTGAGTTTATCATCACATGCGAATCATTAATTTGAATTAATGATATATGGAACCGTGGTTGGTACCACGTTTATTAAAATTTGTGCCATGATGTTGGTGTGTCATTGGTGTAGTTATACAAACTTGGTTTTGCACTCGGGCGAGAGATCGTGCAGTAAAGGGGAAAGTGCAGGTTCACTTCATGGGATATGGTAGCCTCGCTCAGGTAAACTTAAGGACTTAACTTTGTGCGTCGTTGATCTGAGCTTTATCATGCAAACCACATGTCTAGTATGGGATAGACCTGGCTGACCAATTTGGGAGGTTTCAACTTTAATCTTGCTATTGAGATGAACATGGTTGCTGATTTCCATGTGACGCAAGAGGGGTATGATGCGAAATCCTAGCGGGTAAGATTAGGTCGGGATCGAACTTTGTAAAGATCTTGTTGTGATTTCCTTAGGCCGAGGCTAATCACATCATGTGGGAACAGTTGTGCAACCTCTGCAGAGTGTAAAACTATTCGAATAGCCGCATCCTCGGTCATGGACATTGCTCGGTGATTTCACACGAGGGGTAGTGACTTTATTTTAAACTTGGTGGTTTATGTTGGAAGTGGACAGGTAGTTCACTGTTGTTTTAGCTTATGGATGGGATGTTCACAAGTGGTTTAATTCAATTCCTTTGATTATTTACGTATTACTGTTTTACTTAAAGTTCACTTTCAATCTAATTATTGTATTTACCTTCAAATATTATTTATGCAAATTAACCTTTCAGCCATCCCTTGGTAAGCCTTGCATTCTATATTGCATTTATTTGTTACAAACGACTTGCTGAGTAATAATGTACTCATGGCTTTACGCCTATGTTGCTCAGTTGAAGAGGAAGAGTATTATCAGTAAGAGGTTCCAGAAGGACAGTACTTCGACGACTTCACGGATTAGACTTCGTTCTCCACTCGATAGCCTGTAGCTTATCGATTGGCCGCTACACTTTATTTTGGATTTTCGCTGCTAGTTTTAAAGCCCTTTCAGCTAGAGATATTGTAAGCTTGACCATAAGATCGTACCTTTGAGATTTATTATTAATTGAGTTTTTCCTTTTATTTAGCGTGTGTATAGTTGTGATTACATCTATGTTTGACTGTGTGCACTAGCGTGATCCTGAACTAGTGCAATTTACATAGAGAGTCCAAATTTGTATATTCGGTGTCGACAGATTTACATTTGCAAAAGGTGTAACCAGTTCTTGAGATTGATCTATATCACTATTGTTTTCTCCTTTAACTGAAAAAGTAAGCTACTTCTGCAGATTGCTTTTTTCTGATGGCTTTGCCTCCCATTCCCATACTTTATCCTCACAATAGATCACATCTCGACTAACCACAATTTTGTCTTCATATGGATTGTATAACCGGCTAACTTTAGTTCTTGATTCAACTCCTAAATATATCAATGATCTGTCATCTAACTTCTTTAGATGAGTGAGCACTTTTGCATATGCCTAGCAACCAAACACCTTCAAGTGTTCTAGACTTGGTTTTCTTTCACTTAATACTTCATATGGAGTCTCCAGAACTTTTATGGGTACTAGATTGAGAATATACACTGTGTATCTGACAGTCTCAGCCCAAAATCTTCCAGGTAGTATTCTGCTTTTGAGTAAACTTCTAGCCATGTTCATAACTGTTCGATTTATTCATTCTACTACTCCATTCTTTGTTGTGGACTATAGGAGGCTGTGAAATACTTTCTGATTTCTTTCTTTTCACAGATTGATTCGAATTCTTGTGACAAGAACTCTCCTCCATGATCGGATCTTACTGACTTTAGTTTATGACCAGTCTCTTTTTTAACTAGTGTCACAAACTTCTGAAACATGTCTTTGGCTTCTGATTTCCTTTTGAGCATGTAAACCCACATAACTCTAGAATAATCATCAACAATAAGCAAAAAGTAATTGTTACCTGCATTTGACTCAGGGATAATTGGACCACATAGATCAATGTGAAGCAGTTCCAGAGGTTGTGGCTCTATATTGTGCTTGTTGGGGGAATGGGAGTCTTGCCTATTTAGCAATAATGCAACTTTTACATATTTGAGATGGATGATTGATGAAAGGTAGTCCATGAACCATCCCTTTCTCTGTCATTATCTTTAATGACCGAAAATTCACATGACCAAGTAGATCATGTCATAATCATGTCGTATTGTCCACCCTAGCATTGAAACAAGTAGGTTTGGCTGACTTGAGTTCAATCTTATATAACCAATTTGGTATTCTCACCATCTTCATCATTAGTTGTCCTTCGTTATCATGCAGTAATAAATATGGTCCACTTAGAGACACGTCACAACCTTCTTCAGTTAGCTGACCCCAGCTGATGATGTTATTGCACAATCGTGGTATATAATAGACATCAGTCAATGCCTTTTGCTCTCCATTCTTGCTTTGCAATAAAATAGTGTCCTTTCCTTCTATATGAATGACTGATCCATTTCCAAACTTTACCTTGCTTCTAACGGCTTCATTCAATTCACTGAATTTTTCCCTTTGTCTAGTTATGTGATTAGAATCACAATTGTCGAGATACCAAAGATTTGACTCTACCAGCTCTTCTCCAACTTTTAGCAGCTGCGACTGAACATGCTCTTCTGTTAGCAACATAAGTTGTGTGCTCTTCTCTTCAAATATGGACAGCAAGAGTGTTGGCTCCTGCTCTGTTTTGGCTTGAATCAAGTTTGCCTCTTCCTTCTTCTTGTATTGGCACTCAGAAGTGTAGTGTCCAAACTTATGACACTCAGAACACTTAATATGACTTTTGCAAACTACAGCATAATGGCCTTTTTGCTACAGGTAAAACATTTGATTCTTGGTTTATCTCAATTGTAAGAGGACTCACTTCGGACTTTATCTCCACGACCAGCAGTAAAACCATAGCCTTCTCGACCAAACCCACAGCCACCTTGACCATGACCACGACCGCGCCAATTGCCAGATTCACAGCTACTTCCTTGACTTGGATTTGCTTCTCGCCAATTTTTGTTGTCTACCTTTGCTTCACTTGTTACTAGCAATGCTTTATCAGTCCTAGTTTTACACCCTTTAAGCAATCCTTCATGAGCTTTGAGAGATCCTGTTACCTCTTCTATTTTCATATCATGAAGATCGCTTGAATACAGAAGAGTTGTGACCACCGGTATGAATCTTTCAGGCAGGACTAGTAGATATTTCTCAACAACTATAGTTTCTTCCAATTTTTCTCCAAGAGATCGAATCTCATTGACCACCGCAATTAATTTTTCTGCAAACTCATCTACCGACTGAGTTTTACCCATATGTAGTGCCTCATATTATCCTCGAAGAGTCTATAGCCGAACTTTCTTTACTCGGTCTACTCCTTCATGCATAGTCTGAAGAGCAATCCAAGTTTCTCGTGCTGTATCTTTTCTGACAAGTTGACTAAGCATCGAGTCGGGTATGGCAGCATAGATGAGTGCTAAAGCAGTTTGATCGGTCTTCATGTCGACTTCTTTACCCTTTTCTTTTAGATCAACCTTTCCATTAGCGTTGATCGGATCAGCTACAGTGTCCCAGAGTCCTTGGACGCGCATATTCACTCGCATCTTCATAGATCATGTAGGGTAGTTCTCTGAGTTGTGAACTGAATAAAGAAGGGAATTTGGTCCCTCCTTCATTATCGACGAAGATCCGCTCCCTGCTATGTGTTGCTTCTTTTACGAGTTGATCGACTCCTGCTCTGATACCATATGTTGGTTACGACCACGAGGTGAATGTTCCGACTTCAACCACGTCTCAGCTGATGTTATCTCCAACTTCGAGTAGTAGTCATAACCTTTGTTTGCTACAGTAGCCACAAGTGCTACAATAACTCTACGAGTGCTACAGTAACTTTATGAATGCTACAGTAACCTTACGAGTGCTACAATAATTTTTAGAGTGCTATAGTACCCGTAAGCTTCCGATCGTAGTGCTTTGAGCTTTTTTGATAGTCAGAGCCTTTAGGTGTTCATCGGACGCCCTAATATTGATGTCATTCGGACTGGTCTGAACGAATCCTCTTCTTCACGACTACTTCCTCTGCTCTTTGAGAACAGCGACGACGATGCGAAAATCTTGAGCGATAGAATTTGATACAAATATTTTGGTGGTGCTCAAATCGCTGCACATTTTCTTTAGTTTTCTCCACTATTTATACACAGCTTTACAAATTAGACTCGGATGTCGACATCAACTCTGAAACATAAATTTTCTAATTCTAAACTGACTCAAACTCAACTCGATATAGACCCTGAAACATATTCGGTAGGATTATTTCCGCATGGGCGATCGCGTGATGAAGAAATCGAGTTGCCTTGTGTAGATGAGACCTCTCCGGCGCCCACCAGCAGGAATCGAGGGGTTAGCATGAACACACTGATCGACAGTGCTGGGTTCCAGATTCCGTTCATGGCAGTCACCATGGCCGCGGCGGTGACGGCGAGGCGCTTCTTCTCGCAGAAGGCAGCGTTGGCCATGCCGACGATGGAGAAGGCTAGGCCGATGCTGATCTTCTCCAGGTTGGTGAACCCCTACCGGCTGGTGAGGTTCTAGCAGAGCGGCATGAAGACGTGATCGTAGATGGCGAGGGTAAGCATGATGGCGCTAACGAAGAAGACTGTGAGCAAGACGATTGGGATCTCGAAGCTGCCCATGCGTCGGTCCATCGTGGTAGCTCTAACAGCCCAGTTTTTTTAAAAAAAACAAAATAATAAAAATAAATAATTAAATTTAGTTTAAAATAAAAATCAAAATTATTTGGTCGCTTGAATTTTTAAAAATTTGAGTTGACCTGATTTTCTGCTTCAAAGAGAAGAGCCTTTCTGTTAAACAAAAAAAAATACTTTATAAAGAAAAATATGCAAATTTTAGTTGGAATTTTTTTTATAAGTTCAAAATAGCTTTAGAAACTTCTATGAATTTTTCTAATATTTTTAAGCTTTATTTGTAATTTATTGTATCATTTAAAGCTAGAAAAAGAACAACATTTTTAAAATTAAAATAAACTTCAATAAATTCTGAAAATATTTTATTTATTCTTTTCAGGTTCCAAGGATTCTAAAAAAAATTTCTGAAATTTTTTCAAATTTTCTTTTTCTTTTTTCTCTTTTCTCTCTCCTACTTTTTCCTTTTCTTCTCCAAGGAGACTTGATCCTTCGTGCATGCACTGTGGGCAGCCTCCATGAACGCACGTTTGAAGCTTTCTTCAATCCTCAATAACTTTTGATTCTCTCAACGGATTTACGTGAAATAAATTGCATTTACTTCCTTTCATCAAGCTCTTTCATTCCCCCAACGTTTCCCCTCCCATTCATGAGCCGTTTCGCGAGAATTTACCCTATACCATTCATGGACATGGTCTTTTGATCTCCCTCCTCGGACTTCTCCAACCCCTATAAAAGGGAGCCCGTGAGCCTCTCCTTATCCTCACTCAACCCCGAAAATCTCAAGTCCCCACTCGAAGTTCTTGTTTCGTTGTGTAAGCGTCGTTCTTGGCCTTTTGCACCTCGTCCGGTGAAGCCCCGCCGCGTTTGACCACACTATTGGCTTCGCCTCGTTGCGTTCTACGCGGTGCTCACCTCCCCTTCGCCGGAGCACCGTCGCCACTATGGGTCAAATCGGGTCGTCGTTCCTCGCGTTGCCACCGGCCGACCGTGCATGCCCGACCAAAACCAAGGTGAGCATCACGTTCCCCACGCTCTACTCTTCGTTTTTGCCGCAAGACTTGCATGTTAATTCCACTCCGTTTGCCCGGAACGCTGATATTAGTTTGTTGGCTACATAAAGTCTTGTCCACCGCGTTTCGCTAGTCCGTTGGCCGAGCCATCTACGCCGTTGAGTTCGTCTTGACACGTTCTACGCTGTGCTCCCCTCCGTTTGTCCAAAAACTTTTCCTAAATTTTCGTGCCCGACACCTTGCCATGGCCGTAAATGGCACTTCGCGTCCCCGCCTGTCCGGGAATGCTTTCAATAATCCGTTCGCGTCAAAACGTGCCAAACCATCCCAAGATGCTACGTTTCAAACGGTTTTGGATTCGCCGCACCGAGCGCGAAGATATTGAGTTTTTCGATTTTTGGTACCGTCGTCGTTCAAATGACGATTGCGTCGCCCCCGGTGAGTTTTCGGCTTAGCCGATATTTTTTCTAGACTCGCCTCACCGTGTTCTAGGCCGTGCTCACCTTGCTTCTCCTGTTCTTTGCCCAAAAAATATTCTTCTCTCCACACCCTATGCCATTTTCGCCGTACACGTCGTCACCGTGCTCCGTTTGGCGTGCCGTCACTTCCTACATGTGCCTCGGGTCATTAGCAACCCATTTTGCTTGTTGGCTTCACCTCCCGTGCCTTTTCTCACCGACGCCATGACCAAAACAGTGAAAGGACTGCTCTCTGTGCAGGAATATTCAAAAGGAATATTCTTGATTTTTCTTTTTTCAGAATTTTCTGATCCGCTAATCTTCCAATCGCTTGTTCTCCTCCGTCCGAACTCCGAATCAAGTGATTCAAGTTTCTAAATTGATCTAAATTCATAATCTATTTTTCAGTATATATTTCATAATTTTTGGATTTTCTCGACCGCCCTTGGTTGAGTCTCCTCACCGCTGAAACACCGTCGGCACCACCGCCCGAGTTGCGCCACTGCTTCACCTCGCCGTCGACCACCTTTCAACCACTTCTGGTATTGCACGAGAGCACCAATGCACTCCTCGCAATCCCCTCTCTCTTTTCTTTACCTCGCTACCCCTCCGCCAAGCAATCCCACCGCCGGAGTGTCTCTTCCATCGACACCGACGCCACCACCGCCAAATCTTCGACGGGACCGTGTGCACCTCCCTCACCCTTTTTCCGAGATAGAGCATGACCGGAGTACCCCGCCGCCGGTAATCTTCCTCAGGCCCGCGCGAACCTTCGACGCCCCTTCTCTGAGCAAGCCATCGTCAGAGAGTCTCCGCCGTCGATAATTGTGTCCCGCCTTCGCGACGCCCTCGCCGCCAGCCAACTCTGTGCAGCCCAAACCTTGCGCCAAGGTAAAATCGGACTCACACTCTTCTCCCTCTATTGTACATCTCTCCGGTTTTCGCCACCGTTGGATCACCTGGATCTCATCGCACGAAGCCGTCCGACTTCTCCCAGCCATCCAATTCTTAGACTCCGACAATCGAAGGCTCATAAGACTCTGACGTCCAAAGGTTCTTTAGACTCTGACCGTTCAGAGGTTCCTTAGACACCGACGATTCGGAGACTTCCTAAGACTCTGTTATGTGAAGGCTCTTTAGACTCCACCATACGGAGGATCTTTAGACTCTGCTGTTCGGAGGTTTCTTAGACTCCGATTGCTCGGAGCCTTCAACTCCGACTTCGACCTTCAAACCCCAGAGACTTCAACCTTCGAAGACTCCGATTTTGACTTTGACCTTCGAAGACTTCGACTTAGCCTTCGACCTCCGTCTTCAAACTGACCATGGTTGTTTGACCATTTTAACCTCCTCACCCTCCGATCTCTCTGAACCTTCTGATCTCTCCGACCGCTCGACTCCGACAACCCTTGGTTCTCGACTGTTATAGAGTTCTTCGACCACTGTACAATTTTGAGCAAGTCTTCGACCGAATCTTAATCTTCGAATTCGACTGCACTCGTACTTGTAGTCTTTGTCTTCGACTTAGACCTCTGCATTTTCAACAGTTGATTCGACTATGGTTTGATCATGTCTTCGACTATGCCTTCGATCATGGTTTTGACCATACACAAATATTGTAACTTCCGACCACTTTTCCTTCACAAAGAAAAAAATTCCAATAATTCCTTTTATTCATTTCTTTGGAATTCAAACTACCATAAGCCGTTCTCCTTTGTCCTAACTCCGTTTGGACCCATTCAAATTCCTAAAATCATCTAAAGTCAAATTCTATCTCTCAGATAATATTTTATAAAATTTGGATTTTATTTGGATTTTATTTGAGTTTAGTTTGTTCTTACTTTTCGCGTGTAGACTACGACTAATCCGGAGAGTATAACTTCGACGAACCTCAGCAAACTTCGAAGCAAGGCAAGTTACACCTTTGATCATATTGCTCCCAGTAATTTAAATTATTTATGTTATTTTTAAAATTATTATGCATGCGTACTTTTATTCAAACATAGATTGAATTCGATTTAAATTCTAGTTATACCCAAATCCTTTGTGTGGCCAAATTTGATATTGAATTCCCTTATGCCTTGTCACCTTAGATGAAAATCTAGTTTGTACAATAGTATTGACTAAAATTTTTATAGAATTGCTTAGCAATGCTTAAAATGATTTAAGTGGGAATATTTGTTTCACTGGAAAACGATAAGTTTCTAAAATCTATTCTTGACTTCGGTGAGTCAAGAAGGAATATGAATGTTTCAAAGAAAAATATAAAATCTTGGTTTGGACCTAGGCTAATAGTTAGGTGGTGGGTGCGGGCATGCATTGTTGTTCGGTGACACAATGTTGATTGTCAGGCACAAGAGGTATGTGGTTCGAGCCTAAGTCAAGTTAAAGACCGGTCTGTGAGCTACTGTTGCAAAGCCATATCGTACTACCACAAGTCTGGTATGGGACAGACCTAGCTAAGTAATTTGTAAAGTTCCAAATATAGTTTCGCTATAGGCTGAATGTGAGCGTGGCGTAGGCCGTGAGAAGTCTCACATGGCACAAGAGGGGGCTCCAACTTGTGGATTCAAGTTGTGGTGAAACCTTAGTGGCGGTGTAACTATTATGGCTACGGAACATTGTAATAGTCTTGTCATGATATCCTCACCGCACACCAAAAGAAGTGTGCTTATCCGGTGGCAATATGGGATGATCATGTCTTTTGGGTAAAGTTGTACAACCTTTGCAGAGTGTATAATCTATCCTGGATAGCCGTGCCCACGGTCATGGGCAAGCTAAATAAAGTTTTTTATGGATTAGATTTTGGTTTTTAAAATGATTTCTAAAAAGCCTATGGATGGATGGAATCCATGAAAGATGAAAAAAGCATATGGATGAAATCCATAAGATATTGTAAAAAGCATATGGATGGATGGAATCCATGTGAGATCTTTTTGGAGAAAGATGGACCAGATGGGATACCTGTGAATAGGTTAGTGTTTGGTCGGAGCCTACACTAACGATATTATTTTGTTAAATTACTCTTTCTATCTATTGTATCAAATTCAGCTTTTGAATCTGTTTACTATATTTACTTGAATTCTACTTTTACGCACAAATAACCTATTATGCCTTCCATTGACAATCCTTATGCATGCATGAACTCTGTTAAACCTCCTGATGTAACTTGTGGAGTACTTTATGTACTCATGTTGCTTCATTCACTATTTTCAGAGAATGACTTCATCAACTTTGGTGAAAATAACGACGAGTAGGCCACGTCTTACAGTCATTCGCCTATGGGCAGGTAGGATGGGTTGCTGATTTATGGTTCTTTTCTGCTACTTATATTTATTTTTGGTTTATGACCATTGATGTAAGTTTTGGCCATCAGGCCCATATTTAGTTAATGAATAAATGTCATTGTGCATAATATGAATCTTTGTTATCCACTGTGTGCACTAGCTTAATTCTAGACTAGTGTGATTTACACAGAGGATCCTGGAGTCGTTGCTCCGGGGTCCAACAGTAGCCTGCTGCACTGAGATGGTGATCATTTGCACATAGATGGTCCAGAACAGGATCGAGCACAACTTCCACGGGTTGGGCGCCGGTAGCTCGTTCGGCCCAGTCTCGTTGTTGCTGTCGCCGGTCATCAAGTTATCGGTAGTCAATAGATAATAATCGTAACATTCGTCAGTTCGTAGTCGGTTACTCAAGCAGTAATAACATGGCCAATCAGTTACTAGTCACAGGACAGTAATGAGTCATTAGTAGCCAGTTATGACTAATCATGGGATGGCATGATTAAATGGTCGTAATATGTGCTTTAATTGCCACGATTCAAGTGGACATGTCTTTGTATCTTTGTTCTTTAAATACTCGAATAGAATTAGAGAAAAGCTGCGAGGTTGGCGGTGAAGAAAAACAGAGCAGCGTTGAGAAGTGTCCCAGACTACCATTCCCCGAATGTTGATTTCGACTACGACTTCCTAGTCGTAATCGGGTACAAGTTCCAGTCATGGTGAATTTCTTCGACTTTGGGTACTATGTAGTCGTAAACGACTTCGACTTTGGGAGGTTGTTCGGACGACCGCAAGACCATCGACTACCTGGTCAGATGAGCGCATCGATTGAGTGGTCGAACGACTTTGGGTGTATTGACCTCGGTGGTCGTAAGAGGCATCGGAAGGTCGTAATGACTACGTGGTCGTAAGAGGCTTCGGAAGGACTTACTCAGTGGTCGTAAGCCGATTACGAGTACTTCGTCTTCAACAAGACTTACTCGGTGGTCGAAGTCGTGATTGACTACGAGTACTTTGTGTTCAACAAGTGGTATCAGAGCTCCAGGTTTGCTGATTATCTGGAAGACATGTTTTCGTCGTGGGCTCCGATAGCAAGGAAGTCAAAGACTCCTCCACGGTAGATCTGTCTTGGCTCATCTTCGCCACCTCCACACCGACTACGGCATCGTGATAACGGTGGCCACACACCAGTTATCCAGCGCGTTGTCCGAGAGGCTATAGGCTCCATTGTCTACCACCATGCTCACGCGAATGAACTACAACAACTGGGCGCTGGTCATGCGAGTCAACCTTCAGGCACAAGGTCTTTGGGAGGCCATCAAGTCCAATGACATAGACTACCACGACAATCAGGTTGTGCTGTCAATGATTCTCTGTGCCGTGCCAGCTGAGATGCTATCAACTCTTGCTGTCAAGAACACGACAAAGGTTGCCTAGGAGGCCGTAAAGACCATGCGTATGGGCGTCGACAACATACGCAAAGCGAATACCCAGCAACTGCGTAAGGAGTTTGGCAGTATCTCCTTAAAAGACGGTGAGTCCATCAATGATTTCTCGATGAGGATCTCTGGGTATGCCAACAACATCCACCTACTCGGTGATCCCATTCGGGAGGAAGAGGTGGTCAAGAAACTCCTGCAGGTGATTCCAAATCGCTACCTTCAGGTGGCCATTTCCATAGAGACGATCCTCGACATCAGCACTCTCTCGATCGAAGAGGTGACAGGTCGAGTCTGAGCGGTGGAGAAGCGCTACTCCAATCGTGGCGCTAATGACAAGGGGACTCATTTGCTTCTCACGGAGCAGGAGTGGCAGGCACAGGGGCAGGCATGCGAAGAAGATGGATCGGTGGTCGATATCCACGAGTGCAGCACCGTGCTATTTTTGGGAAAAGGGGATCGACACCGCGCCCTCACCAATGTGTACTTTATCCCACAACTATGGAGCAACATCATTAGCATCGGCTAGCTCGATGAGGGCGGCTGCAGCGTGCTGATTGAAGATGGCGCCTTGTGCCTCCAAGATCAACAAGGTAAACTCATCACCAAGGTGAAGAGATCACCAAATCGGTTGTACAAGATTGCTCAAAGCGTAGTATAGCCAATCTGTTTGAGCTTGTAGGTCGACGACGAGGTGTGGTGCTGGCATGCCTGCTTTGGGCACCCCAATTTTGACGCACTCTAAAAGATGTTGGCCACGGGCATGGTGAGCGCACTTCCTCGTGTGAAGCACATCAATCAAATCTGTGATAGGTGTGTCGTCGGTAAGCAATGGCGCACTCCGTTTCCTCAAGAGACCAAGCATCGCGCCAACGACTGCCTTGACCTTGTGCATAGTGACCTTTCCAGACCTATCACGCCGATGACACACGGAGGCAAGCGCTATTTCCTCTATTTCCTCTTGCTCATCGCTGATATGATGTTACATGTGGCTCATCTCCTGCAAGGCAAGGACGAGGCTAAAAGCACGATCAAGAAGTTCTAGGCTACAGTCGAGACTGAGACCGACCGCAAGTTGCACGCCCTACGCACTGATGGGGAGAGAGGGTTCACCTCTGTGGACTTCATTGAGTACTACACCAAGAAAGGAGTACACTGGTAGCTCATGGCACTATACTCAACCTAGCAAAACAGTGTTGTTAAGCACCAGAATCAGACAGTGATGGCAATGGCAAGATGCATCCTCAAGTATCGGAAGGTGCTTGGAGAATTTCGGGGGAAGCCGTATCGATGGCTATGTTCATCCTTAATCGCTCTCTCATAAGAAGCTTGAGCGGGAAGACTCCCTATGAAGCCTGGCATGGTGTGAAGCCAGCCGTGCATGTCCTTCAGACTTTTGGTTGCATAGGACATGTGAAAGACACAAGGCCAAGGCCAGGGAAGCTGGATGACAGGAGATCTCCTATGGTGTTCATCGGCTACGACCATAGATCCAAGGCGTACAGGATGTTTGACCCCTCATCTGGCAAAGTGCACATCTCCAAGGATGTCATTTTCGACGAGTGAAGAAACTGGGACTGGAAGCACTCCAAACTAGCCAGTGGCCATGATGACTTCACTGTGGCCTACTCTGTATCAGTGGTAAATCGTGAAGGTAGTCCGACCACAGGGTTCAGCCATAGCATCACCCGATCGACCTCGACAACTGGAGAGCTCTCCACTGCTCCGACCATGGGTATCGGTATGACCATAGGCAAATTTGCATCCCCGCCATCGACCATCCCATCGGACATCAACCTTGATGACGGAGGGGCTCCTCGGAGGTTCCACATGGTGCAAGACTGCATCAACAACGCTCCTCCACGCGAGCTTGATTTTGACAAGTTGCACATGCTGACGATGGAAGAGCCAACCTCTATCTCTGAGGCTCAGGCAGACCAGGGATGGCGGATGGCGATGCAGGATGAGATGAACTCCATCGAGGAGAACTAGACATAGGACCTCGTCGATCTTTCGACTGGTAAATGTCCAATTGGCCTCAAGTGGGTGTTCAAGCTAAAGAAGGATGCTTGCGGTGAGATCGTAAAGCGAA
This sequence comes from Melocanna baccifera, assembly GCA_036346265.1. NCBI lineage: Eukaryota > Viridiplantae > Streptophyta > Magnoliopsida > Poales > Poaceae > Melocanna > Melocanna baccifera. The sequence continues at coordinate 23,640,901 of CM070676.1, read as the reverse complement.
AGGCTCGTCTGGTGGCCAAGGGATATGTTTAACGTGCAGGCATAGACTTCAATGAGGTGTTCACGCCCATGGCACGCCTTGATTCAGTCCGAGCCCTTATGGCAGTGGCTGCCCATGAAGGATGGCTGGTACATCACTCTACAGAGGAGATATACAATGTGTAGCCCCTCGGTTTCGTCTGTACAGGATACAAGCACCAGGTGTTGCGTCTGCGTAAAAAACTCTATAGACGTTGACAAGCTCCTAGTGCATGGAATGCCAAGCTCAACAGAACACTGATCTCCCTTGGTTTCAAGCGAACCTTGTCAAAGCATGCCGTGTACACTCGGGGAACTGGGGACTTGCGTCTACTCATGGGTGTATACTTCGATAACTTGGTGGTGACCGATGCTCGTGTGGTGGAAATCGACCAATTCAAGGCTCAGATGGAAGCCGAATTCGAGATGAGTGATCTCAGCTCTCTCAGATATTATCTCGAAATTGAGGTAATGTAGAGTGAAGGCGAGATCACTCTGTCTCAAGCAAGCTATGCGACCAAGCTAGTGGAAAGGGCTGGTATAAGCGGCTGCAACTCCATCCATGTGCCAATGGAGCCACGACTGAAATTGAGCAAGGGAAGCTCTAATCCTCCGGCCGATGGCACATTCTACCGTAGCATCGTTGGAAGCCTACACTATTTGGTTCACATAAGGCCAGACATTGCGTTCGCAGTTGGTTACGTAAGTCGATTCATGGAGTCACCGACCACCGAGCACCTCAGCGCCGTGAAGCACCTACGCTATGTGGCTGGGACAATCGACTATGGGTACTGGTATGCTAGAGGTACAAAGGCAGCCAAGCTTGTCGGATACAGTGACGTTGACATGGCCGGGGATGTCGACGATTGGAAGAGTACCTCTGGCATGATTTTCTTCATTGAGGGAGCCCAGTGAGCTGGCAATCATAGAAACAAAGGATCATCGCTCTGTCATCTTGTGAGGCCGAGTATGTTGCTGCTTCAACGGCGACGTGCCAAGGGATCTGGCTCGGGGAGTTGCTTAGTAGTCTGTTCAATGTTGAAGCAATAGTAGTAACTCTGCTCATAGACAACAAGTCTGCGATTCAGTTGTGCAAGAATCCGGTGTACCATGGCCAGAGCAAGCACATTGAGATGCGTTACCATTTCATTAGAGAATGCATTGAAATTGGCAAGATCCTCATCGACTACGTCAAATCGGACAAGCAATTAGTAGATCTGCTAACCAAACCTCTCAGACGGATGAAGTTTCAAAGTCTGTGTGAGAAGATTGGAGTAGTCAAGGAAAAGGGCAACTAGATCAAGGATATTGTTAGAAGTTTAATCGAGTTGTCGGTAGTCAATAGATAATAATCATAACATTCGTCAGTTCATAGTCAGTTACTCTAGCAGTAATAATGTAGTCGGTCAGTTACTAGTCGCAGGACAGTAACGAGTCATTAGTAGCCAGTTACGACTGATCGTGGGATGGCACGATTAAATGGTCGTAATATGTGCTTTAATTGCCACGATTCAAGTGGACACATCTTTGTATCTTTGTCCTTTAAATACTTGAATAGAATCAGAGAAAGGCTACGAGGTTGGCAGCGAAGAAAAACAGAATAGCGCTGAGAAGTGTCTCGGACTACTATTCCCTTAGTGTTGATTTCGACTACGACTTCCTAGTCGTAATCAGGTACGAGTTCCAATCGTGGTGAATTTCTTCGACTTTGGGTGCTACGTAGTTGTAAACGACTTCGACTTCGGGAGGTCGTTCGGACGACCGCAAGAGCATCGACTACCTGGTCAGAGGAGCACATCGATTGTGTGGTCGAACGACTTCGGGTGTACCGACCTTGGTGGTCGTAAGAGGCATCGGAAGGTCGTAACGACTACGTGGTCGTAAGAGGCTTTGGAAGGACTTACTCGGTGGTCGTAAGTCGACTACGAGTACTTCGTCTTCTCCACGGTACAGCATGCCCATCTGTAGCCCCATCACCTCCTCGCACGGTGCTCCAGCCCCGCACGGCGGAGGGCGCAGCAGGCGCAGCCTCATCGACACCGCAAGGAGCCCCGTGCCCTACACGTACGATGTACGTTGGTCAGGAGAACGTGCGTGACGTATGTGCATGTGACGTGCATGGAGATCAGTTGAAGCCATCATACGAGAGCTTGGACGAGGGCAAATATGGCGATGGTGAGGTAGAGGCTGAGGAAGGAGTTGACGAGGAAGCCGCCGAGGAGGAGGCAGAGGAGGAAGGGGTGCCCATGAAGTCGGTGATGATGTTGGCGGACTCGGTGCTGGGCAGGTCACTACTACAAAACAGGCTATACTGGACGAGTACATCACAGACGGTTATTAACACGATCTGTCTGTGTTGTCTCGATTATCACAGATGGTTATTAACACGATCTGTCTGTGTTGTCTCGATTATCACAGACGGTTTGTGTTAATAATCGTCTGTAACTTATCACAGACGGTTATTAACACAAACCGTCTGTAACTTATCACAGACGGTTATTAACACAAACCGTCTGTGATAATCTAGACATCACAGATGGTTCGTATAACAAACCATCTCTGATATTCATTATCACAGACGGTTCGTATTAATAACCGTCTGTGATAAGTCACAGACGGTTATTAACACGAATTGTCTGTGATATTTGTTTTCACAGACCGTTTGTGGTTGGAACCGTCTGTGATAATCTACACTATTAATTATTGGGTGTACTTGCTCGATGTCAACACAGATCTGTCTTCATTGTGCTTCAATTTCTCACAATTTTTTGAGTAAATTTTTCACCAGTAGCACAAGATATATTTGTAAATGGTATAAATGTTCATATGAGTATAATCATTTTGTCCTAATAGTACTATTTTACTCTTGTTCAAAACTGTACCGGTGGCATTTTGACAAAAATATAGGTACGTCTAACGATTTCCGCAAACTCAAGAGTGCATGAAGTGAACTGCGAAAATTCTTCATGTAGGAATATGCAATTTTGACAATAATACATGTCGACAGGGTGCAATTTCTTCGAAACGTTGAGTATCCCACTCTCAATTAGGGCAAGAGCATTTGGTTTTGGGGACAAAAACTCCATAAAATTTGGCACACTTGTCAGAGATTTACAAGCGTGCGGGGAAAAGTAATATGGCAGAGTATGGTAGTCGTCCAAATTAAATCCGTCGGTGATCGGAGGGGCTTACAAGGAAGGAGAGCCAGCAAACAACGTTGGGTTTAACGGTGACAGGTTAATAAGTTACATCCACGGGCACAAGACGGAATGATACAAACTGCCAGTCTCCATTTCCACGAACACGTCTCCTTCGTCCTCAATGCGACTCGGACGGTGATAAGCTTAGCTTAGCCCACGCCCTAAGCCACTTGATCCATGCCAAGTCAAACCAGATGGTGATTAGATAGCTCGCGTTTGTTGGTTGCAGTTAATACTCTCATACACCTTCTCATACGCAGCAATTTTCTGATCAGATCAAAGTTATGAAATATGATATAAATATACACAATATAAGAATAAAGTGGATTAATCACGTAGAGAGGACCAAAATAACAACATCAAAATAATCACAACGAGACAGAAAGATTTGACAAGATTAACCGTAAATTTCTTAAGTACGACCTCAAAAAGACAGGATTATCGTTCTCTAATAACCCTCTTGAATCTTTTAGAACTCTCATATTCTTATCTTACAAAAATCTAATGCTAAAAAATAAACTAGCATCTAATCCTTTATGTATCTCTTACTTTGAATGAGTTGATTTGTGACTTAGTTCTCTATAGCTAACCCTCGTAGCTTTACACAGTGCTTCACTCGTCCTTCTACAAAATAAAAGTAGGAATTGTACTTAAAAGAAAATTAGAGTTAGGGCAATCCCAACCCAGAAACTATGAGATAGTTTCCATAGATGCCATGTCAGCAAGACACTGCTCAAAGAAATCATCTCTCCCAATGCCACTAGTTTCTTCCGTCACCCTCATTAAATATTCGATGCATCTTCTCTCCATCCTCTCTTTCTCTCCATCTTCTCGACCGACCGCACTCGCCACGGCAGATCGGTCCTCGGCGCGTGCCGCTGTCGCCTCGTCTGCCGCTTCCCGCCGGCTCGGCCTCGCTAGCCCCGCTCGCCGCTGGCCTCGCCGCGCCAACCGCCGGCCGCCCACCGAGTGGCCGACCGCCTCCCTCGGCCTCCGCAGCTCCGCTCCGCCCGCCTCACGCCGAGCCGTCCTCCGTGCCGGGCCGCCGACCGCCCGCTTCCTCCTCGCGGCTCGCGCTGAAGCCGGATCGGCGACCGCCTCTTCCTCGCCTTCGGTGCTCGGCAACTCCCGCAGCCACCGCGCGCCGCCTCTCCGCTGCGCTGCTCGGGTCTCCGTCTCCGTTGCGGGCGGCGACGCGACGGCGCGCGCTCGGGACGACGGCGGCGCGTTTACGGCTTCGCGTGGCGAGCGGAGGCGCGAGGGCGTTGATGGCACGGGCGGAGGAAGAAACTACCGTTTCTCCCCATCGCGAAATCCGTGATTTCCTTGTGCCTTGATTTCGTCGACTTCGCTTTCTCATATGAGAAACGGTTTCTTGTGTTTTTCTCCTCTTCCCTCATTAAATAAGATGTCATATCAGATTTTTTGCCTATGTGGCAGGGTATTTAATGCTATGGAAACTATCCTAGTTGGAGGGTTGGGACTGCCCTTATAGTCCGATTAAGATTTATCTCGAGTCGTTACAGTACACCCTTTTAAATGCTAGCAGGAAAGGACACGAGGGACTGTATCATCCATGTATTAAACATGGAGGACTCTCTGGGCTCTCCTTATATCCACGTCATTGTTTTTCCCTCTTTAGTGGACGCATGTGCACACACTTGCTTTCTCTTCACCGAACACGTTTGTGCGCGTTTACTTTTCCTTCGCTGCCGCGCGTGTGTGTGTTGCCTTAGCGGTTAATGCGCTATAGTTCCGCTCTTAATCACTGGTTAGTTGCTCGCGGTTTGCGCGGCGTGCTGCTGCGCAAGTGCATTTCAAACAGTTGCAGTCCAGTCCCGTCCCATGCAGGCCACCTCGCGTTGGGGATTATTATGTTGAAAACTTTTTGGTAATTTATTATTTGAGAAAAGGAAAAGGGTTTGGCTGGGCCCATCTGTCAGTGGGAGGCAAGAGGAGAAAAAGGGTTGGAGACTAACTGGCCAGAGCACATTCAAGGGACTCGTTCCCCTTTTCTCCTATGTGTGGGCGATATGGGCGGAGGAGTTGGAGGAGATGGCGGCACTGCAGGAGCGTGTGGCCTAGGCATCTCGGGCTCGACCATTCGTAGCAACATCATCGTTTCCCTTTCCTCCTCCTCTAAAAGCTAGGGTCTCTTCCTCTTCAGGCGAACCATTGAAAGATTAGCGAGTTCATCCATGTTTGGTGCTTCAGATTCCTCTGATCTGATTTCGATTTTGGGCCTTTTGGAGCTCCTGTGACGTCGTGAACATCCTAACGTTGTCGGTGGTGAGGTCTGGAATTTTTTCCCTAGCACATCCTACTAGTTCTTCTCTTGCGCCATTTCTGTGGTGGGTGCTCTGAGAGAGAACTTGACTCTTGCGCTTTTGGGGATATATTCCGGTTGGCTCTGGAGTAATCTTCGGTGGTGAGGAGCATTTGATTTCTTGTCACTGGTTCTCCTTGGTGCATTCAGCCGGTGCACTGTGTTTGATCTTGTGCGGCATTTCTGTACCTCGACTTCACGATTTTGGTGTACTATTGCAGAAAAGGTTATCACAAATAGTTCAAAATATTATCACAAATAGTTTTACGAATCATCTTAGTTTATAGGTCAGTAATGATATGAGGTCATCACAGACAACTTTCAACCGTCTATGATGTAACTATCACAAATGGTTTCAACAACAAACGATCTATGATAGTTGAATATCATAGACGATTTGTAGTTAAAACCGTCTGTAATATATTAGATATCACAAACGGTTTCTACAAGAAACCGTCTATAATAGTTAACTATCATAGACAGTAACTAGTTAATAACTGCCTTTGATATTCATTTCTAGTTGAAACAGTTTTTACAAGAAACGTTTGTGATGTAACTATCACAGACGATTTGTAGTTGAAGCCGTCTATGATGCATTAGATATCACAGATGGTTTCTACAAGAAATTGTCTATGGAATTTAACTATTATGGACGGTTACTAGTTAATAACCATCTTTGATATTCATTTCTATTCTTAAATCTATTTTTGTTTGTTGGCTAGCCTCAGAAAATGCTAATCATGCCCTTTGAAACAAGCATATCAACATAGTATACATCCAATTCACTTTCATTCATTTTAGAAACAAGAACATCTATTTCACAAATCAATTAACTAAAATGAAATAAATTATCCATTAACAAACACACACATGTATAATTATGTTCAATCTTATCTCAAACAAATTCATTCTACATTGTGGAATTTCCCATCTGATTTTATGACTTTAGACATCAAGAAGAACACACACTGTCCTCGAATTTATATAAGGTTGCCCTGTTCCAAATTTGTGTTGCTTATAAAGTACAAATCAACAAGTATAGCCATTAATGCAGCACTTACTCTTGGTTATAGGGCATAAGTATAAATTCCTTGTGGTGGTGAGCTACCAGTGTCGCTGTAATATAATTCTCGATGAAGGATGCATCCCCTCAATGGTATCTATTGCAACCAAACATGGGTCGAGGAAACTAACTGGTGATTTCGTTAATCTAGTTTCAGTCACCATGTATATATACACACGCACATGCGCACACACACACACACATATATATAAGCAATGAGTTCTATATGACATTTATCGGTATTACATGAACGTAGACTATGCTTGTACATATTTACAGTGTCTAGCATTGAATGAATGAGGCATTGAGAGTTGAGTGTGAAGAAATTGAATAAGTCCTCGAAGGTCACCGTGAAGATACAGTCATGAATATCATACTGAAGATGTGCATAAACTTGACGATGAGACCCAAGCGCCGTTATCCCTCTAGCTTGTTGGCCTATTCCATGTACCATGCATGCATCTCTGGTAAGCCAATCCTAGGGTTAGGAGGTACTCTTTCGGGATGACCAACGGCTCGCCTAGCACGAATTTTAGGATCAATGGCAAGCAGAGGATATCATCGTCGGTCTTCTTCATTTTGCCCTTGCCGCCTCGGTTGTAGGTCGACTTCACAGTAGTCAACCGTAAAGGTAACTCCGGTGTGGATAGCCCCATGGTTTTGGCACCAGTGCAAGTAGCTTTGGTGTGGATAGCCCCTGTGGATATGCTATATGGATATTTCACGTTCACTTTTGATTCTAATAATATTTTTTATTGAGTAAATTTTAAAAAACCCTAGGTATTTGAACATTGGTAACATAGGACCACATGTTGTTGTTCTATTTTCAAAAAACCACATGCATTGAGGTTTTACTTAACACAAAAGCTATTTTTTTTCTAGAACCAATTATAACTAACTATTTTGACAAATTTGCCCCATATGACGAGCACTGACATGCATGGCCAAGTAGAAATAGACTATGATCTTAACCCTAAACTATGTTAGATGTAAATAATCTTCTCTCTACATCAAGCTAGCTAGATCAAAACCATCTTCAATTCTCCTTTCACCAAAAGCTAAATCTAAACTATAATGCAATTACAAACCGTCTATGATGATTTAATTATCACAAACAGCTTTTAATACGAATCATCTGTGATACTTCACAGACGGTTCAAAAAATCGTCTATGATATGTGATAATATCATAGACAGATCATTGTAAAAACCATCTGTGATACTTCACATATGGTTTATACCATGAACCGTCTATAATATTACATCTTTACAGATGGTTTTCAGCACTTACAGCAATACAAACGGTCTCTAAACTAAAATTGTCTGTGATGGTATTTAATATTGATGGTTTTGAAAAATTGTCTGTGATGTGGCATCTAGTAGTAGGCTTTCTGTAGTAGTGGTCTATCCTAAAATTGCAAATTGGCATTGTATCTTTGACAACCTCGTCCGTTCTTTGTAGCATAACGGGTGATTGGTTTTCTGGGACAACATCGTGTTAATGCCTTGCCTGGTCCTCTTCTCGGTGGCTTTGAGTGCCATCTCCATCGTGAGTATGTTTCGGTTGTGGGCAATTTTCATTCAAGTGTGTTGTGCTAGTTGCCTTATCTCATTGACTAGAACTGGGAGACTTGAATTAATATATGTGGGCTCGGTTTAATTGCTCAATGAGGATTATTGTCACTGATGAAGTAGAATTGACAACACTAAATCAGACTATGAGATAACTCAATACTTGATTATTGACATAATAGTAAGGCTCTCATTTCAGCTCTAAGTCTGAATTATCTAAATATTTGCTTATACTGCATAATTTACAACATATTATTGGCTGCCTTTTGGCTTATTGTCTTTATACCTTTGCTCACCATGCACATCCTCCGTTATGGGCAGGGGCGGACCTGCCCTTCGGGCAAGCCCGGGCGACCGCTCGAGCTTCCCTCGCCGGCCGAAACCCCCCTGGGCGCCGCCCCCAGTGGCAGCACGCACGGGCCAACATGCAACAGTCCACAAGTCCAAGAGTCAAAGAAAAGAGAGCCGAAGGACGGCAGAGGCGGAGGACAGTGCGGCGGCGGCACCCAGGCAGAGGAGTCGGAGGACGGCGCAGCGCAGCCGCGCCCAGGCGGCTAGGGGAGGCCGGGAGGCGGGAGGCGGTGGCCGGGGAGCACGCCGGCCGCCGGCCAGGGCCCAGGGGCAGGGGAGGCCGGGAGGCGGTGGTTGGGGAATGGGGGAGCGACACGGTGGCTGGGGGACGGGGGAGGGCCGAGGCGAAGGAGGCCCGGCCGTCGGCGGATTTGAGGAGGCGAGGAGCACTGGAGGCTGGAGCAGTCGGGAGGTGATTGTGATACATCGATCCGCTAACACTCCTAAGTTAATTGAGTCATGCAATTGTATGCTTCTACAATTGCTCTGTGTTGATGCAAATTGTCAAAAGGAAGCATAGATGCAAATTGTGGCCAGTATTAAACAGCATAGTACACTGAATTCTTCTCTCTCATTATGCTACTTGTCTCTTGGTACATGTTATAATCTCTCCCTTTTTAGTTTTATAAAGGAACTTATAAACTTTTGTCATCTTTATGAATCTATGTGAGTCAATTATTAAGTCTTTGTATGGCTGGAATTGTCTCAGATTTACTCGCCGCTCATTAAAGCTTTGCCTGTACAAGTTCTTCTAAATCACAATGACTGCCTTAGTCATGATTGAATTATAATGTTTTGTTTGTCATATTTGCAGACAATGTTGGAGTCATTGTGAACCCAAAGGGAGAGATGAAAGGTATCATCCTCGAAGTTTTATACACGTTACATCTAATCTGTAGAAGGAATATCTGAAAAACATCACTGAAAAATATATGAGCTAGTTTATATTTAGTGTGCTGCTAACTAAAGCATTCCGGGTAGGATTTGGTTGCTCTTGATACATGTAGCTAGACCAGCTATTTATATACAACTTTCGCATTGCTAGAGGAGCATCCTGAATAATATGTGCTTCCATGCAGGTTCTGCCATTACCGAACCTATCGAAAAGGAGTGTGCATCCTGAACTGGTATATTTTTTGTCTTCTTTTTTATTGCATCTTTTATATTCTATTATCAAATTGTGACACTACTGATTTATCTATCTTTCACAATTGACCGGTTGTTTCTTTTACAGCTCATCTACAATTGTGGATTAAGCTTCATTAGTAAGGTATTTTTCATTGTCCTTCCGTTATCTACATATGTTAACATGCGAATTGTAGTTATTGTTTCTATTTCGTATCGCATACTTTTATTAGTGTGATTGCAACATAGTTTGATCATGCATTATTTTACTTTTGGGTACAACTGTTTATTTCACGCTTTTGACTTCAGCCTATCTAGTTTTTTTTTCTAGGTCCGCCACTGGACTTTGCCCTACCTAGAGTTTTTTCCTGGGTCCGCCACTGGTTATGTGCCTCTTCTTTTTAGCTTTTTTTGTGATTTTTAATTTCGGCTTTGTCAAAACCTGAAACAAGCATAGCAATTTCTTCAAACAGTTTATCAATGCCACTTTTTTAAACAACTTCTTGAACCTAAAATCATTGTTCGCATCAATATCTTCGTCATACACCATGGTCCTAAAAAACAACAAAAGTCATAAGTCATAAGATTAGAAAAACAGCACCTATGTCCTGTCTCGTCACTTTTTTGTGCTCTCAAGCCTAAACCCATCCTTGTTAGTACGCCCCTAAATATCTCCCAAATCTCTTGTACGTGGTCAACGTGCGTGTGCAGGTCAATCGCTTGCTCAATTATTGGCGTACTGGAGTTTACCATTGTGGTGACAAAAGTAAAAACATGTCAATTTCTTCTGGTCCTATGTATATATTGCCCATCTTGAGTGTAGAGTGACACTGGCAGATCAAGGAGTACTTGCATAGACAGTTATAGTTATTTAGCATTGCCTCTTGCCTATTGCAACTAGGTAATTTCTTTTAAACTTTTAGACTTTGATGAACTTTAGATAAATCTTCATAAGAGAGATGATTTCTACCAACAAGAAAAAAGAACCTACAGATTAATTTGCATCCAGAACTAGTTCACATTCCTGAAAATGAGAACTAAATTTTTCTCTAGAGTGAGGCATACTATCAACTTATTATGGAAATGGGAGGGAATGTGCAAAACCTGGTGTTATCAACACCATTCTCTTTCTTTACACATTAATCGGCACCATTCTTTATCTAAGATAACAGAGGGTGTGCGTGGTGATTCTGAAAGGACAAATAAAGTGCAGAGATGGGGGTCGATCTCGAGCTAGCCAATTCAATGATCATGGTAGCCAAAAGCATGCATTTTTTTTTTGCCCTACTCATTAAAGCTTATGTTTCTGTCTTCTGGTTTCTAACTTTTTACTTTTATCTTTTTCTGACAATATGGTTATTTTTTAGGATTTTTTGTTTTTTCTATTCTTTTTCATTGTCCGTGATGATATAACTTTTTTATTTTTAATTTTATTAAATTACGCTACATCAGTAGTTACAGTGTATTTTCAGCCGCTGTAATTTAAGCACAAATGAGCACTACCTTACCTATTACTTTGCCGCCTTTCTTCAATTTGTTTTGCATGGAAAATGTTGGAAGGGATTGAGTATTGATGTGCTTGTGGAAGGTAGGAAAGGGGAGATTCTTGTTAAGGAACCAGGACTCTTGGTTTAAACCACCTTATCTTCAGTGGGCATCTCATCCCCCCTCCTATAAATAAAGAGTCATATAGCTGATTTTGTACCCCATTGAATTGAAGTAATAAAGAAAGATCAGGAGTTCTCTCTACCTCTCTCTGTGTATTCAATCTATTATTCTGTTTTCTGTGGTTGATTCGTTCTTATTTTAAGCAGAGAAATCTTTTGGACTGGTCGCCAGCGAGGGATTTCTCAACAATTCTATCCTAGACAAGCGCAAAAGCAACAAACTGCACTATAACTGCTCGTCGCAGACATACGGAGGTTGCATTCCTGGATTACACAAGTCAAAAGGAGCGCACTGTGGTATCCTCCAATAGCAACTCAATCTTGATATGGTTACTACTACTCGGTAGTGCTTGCCCATAACGGTGAAATAAACAGCAATAATTCTCTCCAACGAGGGAGAACTGATCGATGCAGGGGTTGTAATTTGTACAGTTTGAATGGATCATTAAATTACAAAGTTCATAGCTTTTAAAATAATTTCGATCGTGTCATGTATCCTATCTTGGTTGTACCCATGTAAGACGATGCTCGAGAATCTCATCATGTCAAATGAGAAACCAACCGTAAATATCCAAACCATCGAGAGGCGAGAACCATGCATGGTAGTGAGGCAAAAATCTGGGCATCTGGCCAACCACCAGCAGTGAGCTCGATTCAGGAATCAACCAGATCCAACAACAGCCAACAGATGATCCAAAACCAAGATTTAACCACACACAAACCTTAACTACAAAATAATTCATGCTTCAACTCGTGTCACATCTCTTGCCGTGACAGATGATCAGTGTCAGTGACAATCCTGTGAGAGACTTGAGGCCAATTGGAGACTTCATCAGCCATCAGGCCAAGTGTCATATACTCGTATGCACATGATAAACACGAACAGCACAAACAAACACAAAAAAGAGAAAAAGAGAATATCACAACAAAGCCACCACAACATACACAGCAAAAAAAGGGGGAAGATCTCCTTCAATCACCAAATGCATGGTGCGCAATAATACACATGGTTCCCAAAAGAAATACAAACCATTTGTTAGTATGCTCAGTGCTAGTTTACTTGCATCATACATGGACATCTCAGCGACGGGGCAATTATAAAAATGCAGACCCACTTTTTTTAGTTGCATTGTAAAATGTTATGTCTGTTAAGTCAAGTAATCTCCAAGAATAGAATAAAAAAACGACATAGATATGCTTGATATACACACACATGTCTGCATGTGATCAACCCCTACGAAACTTGACAAATTACATATCCTTTTAAAGTAGCTACGGTTGCGCACACCTCAACACTACTAAGATAGCATCAAGGCAGTGTGTATAGTCATCATAAGGCACTTATGCCACAAAATTTACTACTAGTCCGAACTAACGTCCCCTCCAATTTGAAGCTGGTAATCAACGGAGCAAGTATTGGAAACCTTTACACCATAACCGAATTTCCTGTTTCCCAACCTACAATGGAGTACCAAAAGGGCTGTCATAATTAACAAAATCATTAAAAAGCCAAATAATGCTGCTTAGTTAAAAAGGCATAGTAGTCTATAGATTATATACCATATAGTACTATATAAAGTACCTCCCACCTTTGTGTACTGACTTCTGTCCTATCCATTAGATATTCAAGAACAAACAGTCCAAAATTATAGTCAGGTCTGTCTATTTCCTTTTCTATTGTGAACAACAGCGAGTTAAAGTTACTGATCAAATACATCCAACGATGACAGTCTCTGTATGGGTCTACCACCAATTATTGCTAAATACTACGTTATTTCCTTTAAATTGTCATTTACCACCTCTCATTAGCACAACATGCAATGCAAGTGCACACTTACTAGTGCAACTAACAAGTGAATGTAAACGAAGACTACACATCAAATTAATGAGACATCCTGGTAGATAACGATAATGAGGCAATGTGCAGATCCATGTGAGATGGTAACCATTGATATATCAGATCCATGGTCTGATATCCAATGGACAAATAAAACATAAGTTTGGCCCGTTTGATCTTCTATATCCAACGGACAAGAAGAAAGTGTATTAAAAAAATGGATGGAACAAAATTCAGCATTGCATTTTCATATAATAGTATGGATGTATCACCCATTAGCCATTACCTGGCCTCACTACTATATACCAATACAAGGCCTATGTAAATTGTGGACATTGTAGCTGAAGTTCATGATCAAACATCAAATATTCAAACATGCACCTTACATATTTGTTAAAATAAAGAAAAAAGAAATTACAAATAGCTATGGACAGAACTAGGGAAGAACTTAGTGCATGGGAATCAATAATAGATACAGAACAGTGAGGACATACACTGACGAGCTGTATTGGTGTAATGGTGTGTAGTGCTCTCAAAACTAATTTACACTAGAAAGCCATTACGTTTCTGTACCATCATCTTAGTTAAGAATTCAATGCTCGCCTACACATTAATCTCATGTAGTTCATTGAACTGTGCTATGTTCACTATTTTTGTATCAGTGTTGCTTGTTTATTGTGCAAATTGATGGGGCACATGATATTTTACTTAGACAAGCTGCCTTACAGCACCTGTGGGATCAACTCATAGTATATGGATTTCAAAATGCACACAGTTGGGCATGCTTGCAAAGCTTAAGCTCCTACTAGAAATCCCATGAGTCAGCTTACTGAACAAGTTATAAAGCTGTTTGGTTAAACATAGGTTTTGCACCCTTCTATTTGTGTCAAAGACATCAGGTTCTACTCATAAAATGTGCACGGACTGAAGTTGAACAGAACTTTGATACATCTATATTGTGTCATGACCAAAGCACATTATACAGAACACATGTTGATCAAAAAATGTGCACAATTCTTCTTCACAATTACATATTTACTGTTAGGAAAATAATAGTCTTATATGGATTGTGGGAGGGAAACAAGCACAACTAATAAGTGTGAGGGGATCTCCACCTATTAGACTAGTCTTTTGGAGAGAGAAAGCCCAATATCACTTATAAGATTGTTGCTTGGAGGGCTTGCTAGTGGGCAGCCCGTGGGCTCAGTACGCAGAGAGCGCAAGCCCATTTAAGAAAGAAAAGACCGAGGAATGGATCCGGTGGGACCAGAGTGGTTGTCGGTTCCAACATTTGGTATCAGAGCTAGAGACCTAACATCTCCCAGGGTGTGGTGTGCACGAATCCATATGGAGGGGGAGTTTCCCAGAAGTGCGGTGTGCACAATCCATATGTGAGGGGGAGATTGTTAGGAAAATAATAGTCTTATATGGATTGTGGGAGGGAAACAAGCACAACTAATAAGTGTGAGGGGATCACCCATTAGACTAGTCTTTTAGGGGGAGAAAGCCCAATACCACTTATAAGGTTGTTGCTTGGAGAGCTTGCTAGTGGGGCTCAGTACGCAGAGAGCGCAAGCCCATTTAAGAAAGAAGAGACCGAGGAATGGATCCGGTGGGACCAGGGTGGTCGCCGGTTCCAACATTTACATAAGTGTTCTTTAAGCCAGCGAGTCAATGACAACCAAGAGCACATGAATATCACACTTCACCCATATAGTTAATTAGTTATAGTCAACAGATGGACCATTTGCCTTTCCCAACAATAGCATGTAACAACAATGTTTCATATCTTAAATTACTGTACTCTAAAATTTCGTCAATTTTGATAGGAACATGAAGAGGGCGGGTGGGGGCGAGTTAAGTCTCAAGACGTTAGAAGGTGCTATATAATCATTGCTAGATGTTCGGTGTTCTGCATGTTACTCGCTGGAGTCTTGCTGTTGGTGATAGTAAGATCCTTACTCTCATCGAGAGGATGACACTCTGGGAATGGGGCAAATTTTCTTGTTTATTTCTCACACAAATGCCACACCAACCTGAGGGGTTGGGGATACAAATTTATAGGCCGCTAACCAGCCAAGCATATGCCAAGATGCTAGTCCTAGATGCTAGTCTAAAGCTGTCCTAAAGCTAGTCTAAGATGCTGTCCTTAAAGGAGATGTCAGTCCTTAAAGGAGTCAAGATGTCATTCCTTAAAGGAGATGCTGTCCTAAAGAGAGAAGAAACAACAACACAACAACAACACAATGACTTATCCATCACTCTCCCTAAGTCTTGTGCGTCGCCTTGTGGAAAAGTTGAACCACCCGACCCTAGAGCAGAGCTCGAGGAATTTGACCTCCCAAGAGGCTTGGTGAGCGGTGTCCGCAAGTCGATCCGTGGTGTTGATGTAGCTCGCCTTGATGTCGCCTTCATCCAACAGCCACGGATGAAGTGGTACTTCACCCGATGTGCTTGCTCCGTTCGTGGAAAACGGGTTCTTTGCGAGCCGAGCGGACTTGCTGTCACCCCGAGCGCCACCGCTTGATGTCTTTGCCGAGAGATCACTGCGCCGAGCGAGCCGAGCGCTGAGTCGGGCGGTGGACGCCGCTATGTACTCGGCCTCACACCGACGGGGGCCACCACTGCCGCTTGACCGATCGCACTAACGAGGCACTTGCCGAGGAAGAAGAGAATCCCGCTTGTGCTCTTGCCGTGTCGATGTCGTCGCCGCGTGGTCGCTGCCGCTGCATTCGGCGAAGTGTGCCGCCGACACCTCGGGTAGTGCAAGCCGTGGTCGGAGGTGCCCGCAACGTAGCGGAGGATCCTCTTCACGGCCGCCGATGCTCGCGTCGCTTGTCATTGCATGAACCGACCGACGAGCCGGCGTAACGCCAACCGACGCGCGTGTGGACGAGGTAGCGAAGGTCGCCACAATGCGCGCCAGATCGCGTCGCGTCCACCTCCTCTCCGCCGTGCTCTCACGACTCCGCCTTCGGCCTCTCCTCCATAGGAGTGTGGGTGGGTTGCGCCGGTGAGCCCGCCTTCGGCACGGCGCTTGGCGTGGCGGTCCGGCGAAGGAGATATCGGAGTCGCCCCGTGGACCTCGATCCCAGTAGAAGGAGAGAGCCCTAAGTCGCTCATCCGAAGACGGTCTTCATTTCCGCCTTGAACGCCTCGACCTCGGCCTCCTTGGAGCCGGTGATCACCAGTGTCGCCGACGACGCCACCGCAGGGCGTTGCCGCTTTGCCCCGCCGGTAGACCGCAGCCTTCGTGCGCTCTGCTGAACCCCATTTGCTTGAGAGCGGAGTCCAGCTTAACGCCTGTGCTCGTGGTGCTCGCCGCAAGCCGTGAGGGCCTTGCGAGGCGGAGAACCTTGCCTCCTTGCCGGGATGACGAATCCCGGCCGTGACGACGTGAGGCCTCCTCCTTCAAGTCGCCGTTGAGGAAGGCGGACTTAACATCCATGTGATGGACACGCCAATCCTCCCGGGCCGCAAGTGCGAGGAGTAGACGAACGGACTCCATGCGCGCGACGGGTGCGAAGGCATCATCGGTCGACCCTCTCCGCCGCACGAAGCCTCGTGCCACCAAGCGAGCCTTGTGCTTGACGATGGCACCGGCTTCATCCCGCTTCGCCTTGAACACCCACTTAAGGGTGATCGCGCGGTGGCCGGCAGGAAGATCCGCCAGCCTCCCACGCTCGTTCCGCTTGACGGCGTCCATCTCTCTCGCATCGCGGCACGCCATGCCGCGTTTTTCTCCGCCTCGGCGACGAACGAGGCTCGCCGCCGCCTGCGCGAGGTGCGCCCGCCATGAGGTCGCTACGCGCCAATTCGAGGACCGGCCGCTCGCGAGGAGGTCGCCCACGGTGCAGAGCGCAGAGGCTCGCCGTCGTGGTAGCGCCGACGCGTCTCGTCGTGAGAGACGGAGTAGCGAACTCCACCATGCGCCGCTCGCCGTGGGCCGGCCGCGGGGTCGATCCGGTGGTGTGGCCGCCGATGCAGAGAGCGGGCGAGCCGCGCCGGCGGTGGTGGAGCACTCGCCGGAGCCGTGGCGAGCAAGGTGTCGAGGTGGCGAGCTTGGCGAAGACGAATCGCTAGCTCCCGCTCTCTCGGGGACGTAGTCGACAACAAAGTCCCTAAGAGTTGAAGTCGAACCGCCGCCCACCGCCTTGTCCCACGCCCGCCGCCGCCGTCGAACACAACGCCACGCGAGATGCGACGCGCTGCGGTGACAGGTCGAGGATGCGAGGCCTTCGAGCCCTCCGCAGAGCCGGCGAACACTCCCGAGTGCTCTGCCGCCGAAGCTTACCGATGTGGCTAAGCTCCTTGGCGAACGCGAGGAGCCAAGACCCGCAAGTGGGAGACCGCCGGCTTGCGCTGCGTTAAGCCTCGACGCGCCCCGCCGCCGAGCGCCTTGGTAGGCGAGCGGTTGAGGATGTAGACGGCCGTCACCACCGCCTCCCGTAAGATAGCCGGCATCCTCGCTGAGGAGAGCCCGAGCCATCCCCACAACCGCTCGTTGCGCCGCCGACGACGCCGCTTTTTGCGCGGTCAGACGGCGCGGAGTAGTGGCGCCAATGCCCTCATCGCCGCAAAGACGACGCGACCACCGCCGTGAATTCGCCGCCGTTCGCTGTCGCGCAAAGACGCGTGCGCCTGCGGCCGCGCTCCGCCTCCACAGCACTGCTGCGTGCGCGATGGCGTCGCAGCCTCTCCTTGCCGCCGAGGACCATCACCCACATGTAGCGGAGAGGTCGCCGACGAGCAAAGCAGAAGTAGCGCCGTCTCCCGGTGTGGCGGTGTCACCGCCACACAAGTCCCGCACGAGCTCGAGCCTCTCCTTGGCTCTAAACTCGCCACGAGGAAAGCGAGTCGCCTGCTTCGTCAACACGCAGACGCCGCAGAATCGCTCCACATGGTCAAGGCACGGCAGCCTCGCACCATTTCCGTAGCACCGAGCCGCCAGGCTCGGGCGAAGGTGCCCAAAGCGCTCGTGCCACGCCGTCGTCCGACGAGCAATGAGACAGAGGGGTTGTGCCACCGCACGTGAAGAATGTAAAGTCGATTTGCGCCTCGTTACCTTGGCAAGAAGGCGCGCGAAGATCCCAAATCGCAGCACCGCGTTTCTATCTCGACACGCGAGCCGTTCTCATCCACCGTCCCAAGCCGATGATGGAGTTCCGCAGACGGGGATGTAGTAGACGCCGGTGAGCGGCTGTGCTCACCGTGACACGGTGGTGAAGATGACGGAGCCGACGCCCTTGATTTCCACGCCGAGGCGCCCCAAACTTGACGGAGCCTCGGGCGCTAGAGTCAAACTCGGCGAAGAGCTCCGTCGACCGGTCATGTGATGGGTGGCGCCCGTCGAGGCACCACCCGTCGGCCTTGTCGTTCTTGAGCCGTAGCTGGGCATGTGCTTTGGCTCGCCAAGGCGGAGGAGAGCCACCGCACCGGTGCGGCGGAGATAGTTCTGCTCGCATGAGCAATGAACAGAGCCGGCCGCTCCTCCGCTCGCGCGACATGGGCTCGCCACGCCGTGGTCGCCGACAACTCGCCCAATGACCAAGCTTGCCGCAGCTTGTGGCAAGAGTCGCCTCGCGCCGCTTTTGCTTGCCGCCAGCCGCTGGCGCCCACGGCCATCACCCTCGCGACGCCCTCGCGCCGCTCGGGCGTCTTTGCGTGGCTTGCGCGCTTGCCACGCTTGTGGCGCCGTCGTGGAAGAAGGCTCCTTTCTTCCTGTCACCTTGGCCGCGACCACCGCTCCCGAGCGAGGAGGAGCTTCCCGCCAATGGTGACGGTCCCAGAGACGCCGTGGCTCATCGTTGTCAACGACCTTGAGGCGACCCAAATCCTCGATCGTCATCGCGGAGGTCCAGCAGAGACTCGATCGAGCGAGCCATCCGCTTGTACTTCTCGGGGACGCAACGGAAGAGCTTCTCCACGCCTCTCTCTCGCCGTAGGTGTCGTCGCCGAATCGCACTAACTCTCGCAACAGAGTGTTGAGACGAGAGCAAAATCATCAACGCCCTCACCGCTTGAAGGCCGTGTTCTCCCACTCCTTGCGTGGTGCCCGCAATGTAGACTTGCGCGCGCGGCCGCCGCCGCGCGTCTTTGCAATGATGGCGTCCCAAGCCTCTTTGGCGACCGCTTGTTGGTGTGCGAATCGCATCTCGGGCGGGATCAGCGGCGATGAGAGCATCCAGCGCCCGCCGATCTCGGTCGAGTCGACGCCGCCAGACGGATCGCATCCCACATATGCCGCACTGAGCTTTACCTCATCACCGCGCCCACTCGACGTAGTTGGTCTTAGCGAGGGTAGGCCACTCGCGCCGGCCGACGCCCTCGACGACGGCGGCACGGTACTCGTGGTGACCACGTGCATCAACCGGGAGAGAGCCGCCGCCGCGCGAAGGCCGCGCTCGTCAACCCGCGACGCCACCGCTCGGCGCGCCTCCTCCAGAGCGCCACCGCGCGCGCTGCTCGTCTGGCCGCCGCTTCGCGGCGGCGCGCGGCGCCATCGCGCCACTCGCCGCGCCGCCTCCTCTTCGGCCGCTCAAGATCCTCGCCGGCGCTGCTATCGCCAGAGATGGAGCTGCCGTTGCCGCTGCCAGCCTTGACCTCCGCTGCCGCCGCGCGCGCTCTGCCGCCGCCGCCGCTTCCACCTCCGCTCTGCCGCTGCTACCCGGCCGCCGTGCCGCCTTGACGCCTTTCGCCGCTGGCCAATCTCTGCCATGGCGAGCTCGGCCGCCGTCACGACGCCGCGTGCTCGAGGCGCATCGAAGCCGAGATCGCCTGCGGACATGGCGCGCTACTAGGGGCTGTTGCGTGGAGGAGGTTCGCCGACGAGCCGCTTGCCGTCTCGGAGAGGAGCGAGCGGGGACAATGAGCCGCCGCTACATAGCCGGTGTCGCGCGAGGTCGAGAAGGAGATGAGCAGGAGATGCTCAAAGCTACAGGATAGTATGGCTCGATACCACTTGTTACTCACTGAGTCTTGCTTTGTTGGTGATAGCAAGATCCTTACTCTCATCGAGAGGATGACACTCTGGGAATGGGGCAAATTTTCTTGTTTATTTCTCACACAAATGCCACACCAACCTGAGGGGTTGGGGATACAAATTTATAGGCCGCTAACCAGCCAAGCATATGCCAAGATGCTAGTCCTAGATGCTAGTCTAAAGCTGTCCTAAAGCTAGTCTAAGATGCTGTCCTTAAAGGAGATGCTGTCCTTAAAGGAGATGCTGTCCTAAAGAGAGAAGAAACAACAACACAACAACAACACAATGACTTATCCATCACTGCAAAGCATACCATTATGTTTTGCTTCAAGAAAGTACAAATGATATGCCATTTATTATTTCTGACATGGCTAATCAAGAGGTCGAAGAGAAGTTTGTCCAACATCACTTGAGATGATTTAAACAACTCCAACAGAGGCCTCCTGAGGCACTGGTACGTGGTGAAATTTTAAGATGTACTGAAAATGTATAAAGAGGCAGAGGTCAAGTAAGACTGACGTGAAAGTAAACAGTTAAAAAAGACTTGAGGGATTGGAATATATCTAAAGAATTAGTTTTAGATAGGAGCGTGTGGAAGTTAACGATCCACGTACCTAAATCATAAGAAAATTTAGAGGTAGTGTTTTAGGCTCTCGGCTCAATTAGCAGGTTGTACGGCTTAGAGTTTTAACATTGTAAGTCTTCAAGACTCTCGTCTCTTTGACCTTGACGAGGTTTCATTCCTAGCCTACCGCAATTTGTTTGGGACAAAAAAACTTTGTTGTTGTTTGTTGTTGCTGCTAATCAAGAGGTCACCCTGGTGCTTGGTGTAAATGCTGGTTCAGGCAGAGAACTGAGTGATCGTTGAGAGGTTGAGCAAGATAGAAAAACACCCCCTTCCACAAATTGAGTTTGTTAGATTTTGTAAGACAATGACACCGATGGCAACCAGTGATGCGTCACAAAACAAACACATTGTTACACTATTTATTACAAAGTTCAGCTTAATATTATGGCTGCATAAAATTTCCAAACTTTATAGTGCTGTGCTGACTTAGAAGGTTTATCTTTACATGCTAAAGGCATTACTTTTTGAAAGATGAAATTTTATTCAACCTCTATTCTCTAAATTGTCTTTCCGTATAAACCACAGGCTAGTTTATAGACCAAATACATAAGGTTGTCACTTGTCAGTGCTGTGCCATTGCAGTATTAGTTATTGTTCGAAATTCAAAAAGCATGGATACACTTAACACTTTCCGCATGGCTCCAACACACCTTCCTACAATGCTTGGACACATGCCAAGTGTTGGGGGTACGTTAGTATGGTAAGAATCAGAAGCCCGGGGACTCAAACGTGCCATCTCGCAGAGGTGTGAGAAAATCATAAAATACAACCATAACAACAGGTGGAACCAACCTCCAGTGTGAAAATCCAATTCAGATGAAACGCTAACACAACTCTATCCCCTATTGAGTGTGCTATTGATTACACAAACCAAACAAAGGACTTAAAAATTGTCAATGGATCAGGCCAGGAAGAAATCGAAGGAAATCATAGAATGTACAGAACTGCAGTGATTCTTCAAAATGAGCAAAATCAACACCCAGGCATTGGGAATGGGACAGCTGCCATGGATTAGCATGGCTACAAAATTTCATCCTTGAAATCCATACAATGCAGCACAGAAAGATGGTGGCATAGCAGAACAACTTGACCATATGATATTCGATCAGTAGAAGATTGTAGGGTGATTTTTTGCCATAGATACAAGATTGGACAGTATACTTGTAAGCACCTCCGGTCGAATTCAAAGACCACCGAGGATGAGAAGGGACCCAACGAGAATCACACATGAATGGATGAACAAGTGTATTGCAAATAGGTGTCTAGAATTACAAATGGCCTCCCTCTCTCCACTTACAAGGGGTCCTACTACAGAGTGGGCGAAGGCGACGAGTGAAGTTATAAGTTTGCTCTCGGGATCTAGCTTACTACTCAGGATATTTTCGTCCTTTACGCCAAGTGGGTTCCGCTAGGTCCGAGGGACTCCGGGTAGGTCCGCGAACCTCGCCCAAGATTGGCCTCCGGACCCCACCCGAGGTTGGCCTCCAAACTTCGTCTTGGGTTGGCCCCCGAACCTCATCCAGGTTGGCCCACAGACAGTGGCGGACCAACCGGTGGGTCAAGGGGGGTTGGCGCCCACCCTACCCCACGGGAGAGAGTGGGTACCCCATAGCCCCCTACACGGCGCCGCCACGCGCCGGCACATGCCACCACACCACCGCCATGCCTGCCACCGGCTGGCGCTGGGAGTCTGGGACGGTGAAGTCGTGAGCAAACGGACAACAACAAGGCAACGATAAAGTACCAAACTACCAATTTGGGCCTAAAACAACATCGCAGCAAAGGCCCACCAAGAAATACATACCGAGCACTTGGGGTTGAGGATCCAAATGACCCAGTCACCCAGATCCAGTTCGGCCACACCACCATCGCACGCGACGGCGATCTGAGATCTCGAGACTCCGCTCGCCGCATCGTGCCCGAGAGGGACGCTGCGAGGCGGCAGATTGAGGTGCCGACGGCCGATTTGGAGGGAGTGCTTCGACCGAGACGCCGCGCGAGCTTCAGCCAGCGCGTCGGCCGGCGCCCGGAGGCGAGGGCGAGTCGAAGCGAGCTAGGCGACTCCGTAGTTGGCGATGGGGGCGCGAGATGGGAGCCGGGAGGCGGAGGCCTGGTGCCCTAGTCGCTTGGCCGGCCGGAGGCGAGCGCGCGCACGCGAGGAGCCGCGATGGGGAGGCTGGTCGCCTGGCGCATCGCGAGGCGAGGAGAGCGAAGAGCCGGAGAGAGGGCCTGGGGCCGAGAGAAAAGCTTTTGTGGTCTTGTGGAGTGGCGAGTGGAGACTGTGGAGTGGCCGGTGGCGAATTGGAGACAGCCAGTGAGCTTTGAGTTTGATCATTTTTTCAATCCTAGTGAGCCAGTGAGCGAATTGGAGTAGCTTTGAGCTATTCAATCCGAGTTAATGGTATGTTTCATTATTTGTTCAATCTTTACAACTATTCATAAATGCAATTTCTAATTTTATCACTAAGTTTGCTAATTTATGTACAGATATCTGCTTACATATATTTATGGGCTTTGAAAGGCACATTATCCATTACCGAGATACAATCTTTGTTGTATTTTGTATTTTTACTATGTTCCTATTATAATTATGTGTAATTTTAGATTGCAAAATATAGTTCGCTTTATATTTAGTGTGTTTATTTTTCGTACGTCATGTTTCACTAGCCCCCCACCTAAATTTTGGTTCTAGGTCCGCCACTGCCCGCAGACCTCGTCCGGGGTGGACTATGGTCCATGTCTGAGGTGGATTCCCCGATGTGTGATGCCATGCCAAATTTGTCGTGGACCCGAGATAGCGTGGGAACCCTCCCTCAGCATAAGTAATGTGTTGGATATGCATTTCCATTAACTAACAAACACAACACTTAAGAACATTGGCATAATAGTTACCGCTACCAATGATTTAAGTGATACACAATCGGCAAAGGAAAATATAAAAAGGATGACCAAGGGTTGTGATGTGCATGATGCATCAGTGAATTCAAATCTCACTACAGAATTCAAATACAACAATAACAAAACCTTTTGTCCCAAACAAATTGAGGCAGACTAGAAATGAAATCTTCTCAAGGTCAAAGAGACAAGAGTCTTGAAGACCTACAATGCTAAAACCCTAAGCCGTATAACCTACCAACTAAGCAGAGAGCTTAAACACTACCCCTAAACTTTCTTATGGTTATGGTACGTGGATCGTTAACTTCCATACGCTCCTATCCAAAACTAATTCTTCCGATACATTCCAATCTATCAAGTCTCTTTTAACTGCTTCCTCCCACGCCAGTCTTGGTCGACCTCTGCCTCTTCTTACGTTTTTAGTACGTCTTAAAATTTCACTACGTACCGGTGCCTCAGGAGGCCTCCGTTGAAGATATCCAAACTATCTCAAGCGATGTTGGACAAACTTCTATTCAATTGGTGATACCTCCACCCTATCACGTATATCATCATTGCGGATATGATCCCGCCTTGTATGACCACCAATGTTCAAGAAGGTGCTAAGTGGGTGGCGAGGTGAGGCCTAGCGCCTAGGGAGTCTAGGCGACCGAATTAAAAATAAGGACAACATGTCGAAGATAAGCAAGCATGCATATATATTTGATGTTTAGATGAAAATTAGTCAGAATTTAGACCGTCTGATAGAGATCCAACGTCCTGGATCGAGCCATCAAATCATATAACCAATGTTAAAAGAAAATTAATCAGATTTTAAACCGTCCGATGAAGATCTAACATCCCGATCGAGCCATCAAATCCCATAACCAATGTTTAAGAAAATTAGTAAGATTTTAGACCGTCCGATAGATATCCAACGTCCAAGATCGAGTCATCAAATCCTATATAAATCTAACCCTAATCCTCCACCTCCATCTCTCCTCCCTAGTTGCCGCCTCCCCGTAGATCTCGCTCCTCCCTTGCTGCCGCTTCTCCCGCAGATCTCGGTGCCTCACTTCTCCCCTCCACCATCACCCTCCTCCTCCACTCGCCACCCTTCGCCGCCTCGCCTGCCTCTGACTTTCCACACAGATCTGTCGAGTGGAGGGGAGTAGGGCCGTCAGGCAGGCGGAGGACTGGAGGACACAGCGACGAAGAGGTAGAGGAGACGGTGTAGAGGAGACGACAAAGTGGATAGGAGGTGGAGGCAGAAGGGAACCTCAGTGGCGGCGTGGCTGATTCCGGCTACATGGAGGCAGAACACACCTGGGGGCTTGGTGCGGCAAGGCGTGGCGGAAACCTAATCCCCCCGGCTAGGTCTTGGACTCTTGGTAAGCCCTCAGTCCCTCTTCCTCTTCCCCTACTCTTGGTCACCGCCTTCCCGGGCTCTTGGTCGCCGCCTCGTGTGCCTAGGCACTGCAGGAACGCAGCGCCAGCCTGGTAGACCGCCACGCCGAGGCCGCCTTGGCCCACCTTGGACAGCCTCGCCCCGGCCACCCGACTAGGTGCCAAGGCACGGTGGCACCCTGTCGCCCAGCGCCTAGGCAGTCGCTCAGGCCACCTTCTTAAATATTGGTGATCACAGATCCACCGTAGCATCCTCATCTCCACTACACTTATCTTTTGTATATATTGCCTTTTAGTCTCCCAATATTCTGCTCTATATAATATCGCGGGTCTGATCGCTGACCTATAGAACTTACTCTTTAACTTTTAAGAGACTTTTTGCGCTACACTTATCTTTTGTATATATTGCCTTTTAGTCTCCCACGCCCCACAGCCTTTAGTGTGGAGTGGAACGGCGGCCTGCGGGAGCGAGGTGCTCTAGCCTACCGAGCCACTGGTTTAAGACAGAGAGAGATGCAAATTAGCAAATGTAATTTGAGTTTATTCACAATTTTACATTAGTAATTTGAGTAGTTTGAGTAATTTGATGCATCATATATTGACTAATTCAGTAATTTGAGTATTTGAGTAATTTGATGCATCATATATTCACATACACTTTTATTAATACTTTGTTAATATTTAATTATTTATGCTATGTATGTATATTGTATAGTATGTCATCTGTTGCTTCGGCGCCGGAGGTGAGTACCACTGAAGATAGCCTCAAAAGAAAATCGGGTGATGTAGGGTGGAAATATGGTGTGTTGGTGAATCCAATTCGCTCTATATAATATCGCCATTGTTGAAGGAGGAGGTAGCGAGAACAAGTAACCACTTAAAAGGCACATGAGGAAGAAAGAGTCATGACCGGTGCTCTATTATGACCGATGCTTGGACGGACCAAAGGAGGAGGAGCATAATGAATTTATGTGTACATTGCTCATTAGGAACATGTTTTCTAGAATCAAAGGAGGCTTCGAAGATGCACACACAAGTGAGTACATCTGTCCGATCCACCTATAGAACTTACTCTTTAACTTTTAAGAGACTTTTTTGTCACATAAGACACCAGATACTTGGCGCAATTTCACCCACCACGCTTTTATCTTGTGGCTCACGTTTTCATCAATCCCACTGTCCCACTGTAGCATCGATCCTAAATAATGAAACGTGTCTTTCCTAGGCACTACTTGTCCGTCTAGCCTAACATCTCCATTATCTACCCTGGCACTGCTGAAATCGCACCTCATATACTCAGTTTTAGTCCTACTAAGTCTAAAACCCGTCAATTCTAAAGTATTCCTCCACAGCTCTATATTCCTATCAACACCTATCTTACTCTCATCAATTAACACCACATCATCAGCAAAAAATATACACCAAAGGATATCTCCTTGTATATCCCGTGTGACCTCGTCCATCACTAAAGCAAAAATGTATGGGCACGCTGACCATTGGTGTAGTCCTATCTTAATAAAAAAAGTCATTAATAATACTACCATATGTTCTAACATTAGTCACAATATCTTCGTACATGTCCTTAATTAGGGTAATATATTTTGTTGGGACCTTTTTCTTAGGAGTGCTCACCACAACCTCTCAGGCATAAAACCAAATTAGTTTGTTTTCTTAAACGGTGCTCAATCACTCGCTCCCAAAGCTTCATTGTGTGGCTCATAAACTTAATTCCACTATAATTAATATAACTTTGAATATTTCCTTTATTTTTAAAATTAGTACTAATGTGCTCCTCCGTCACTCGCTTGGTATCTTGTTCAACCTAAAAATACTATGACGTAGAAATATTCAACCTAAAACCATCTTGTTCACTGCAGAATTCAAATATTCAAAAAAATAAAATGGCGCCTTCTACTTCCTTTCTTTCACAATCAAAACAAAATGGTCCAATATTCAGGTCGAAAGCATAACTCGCTTGCCATGCATATGCGCCCTTAGGATGTCATAAAGGACCAAATAGAAGTAGGAATTAGGGCTTTAAGTGCATAAGGTTGCATTAGAAAGGTAAGGGACTCATGATAAAAGGCAGATAAGATTGCAAAGCACTATAAAAAAAATTCATGCCGTAGAAATATATTGCTACTGCAAAATTATGTGCACAGAGAGTTGAACCACACCTTGCACTATTGGACGAGTGACTGTGCTGTCGCCTCAAATTTCTGAAGCATATCGCAGTACGGTGTCTGGTGGGATAGACCCCAATGGCGACGCTGTATCTCAGCCCTGCAATTCTGCGTGAGTATTGAGAAGTAATCCCTCTCAACATGCCGCTCCAGTGTCGCACGCTCAGTGCTCTGGTGTGGATAATGCTCCTCGAAATTAG
The DNA here is from genome assembly GCA_036346265.1 of Melocanna baccifera. Lineage (NCBI taxonomy): Eukaryota > Viridiplantae > Streptophyta > Magnoliopsida > Poales > Poaceae > Melocanna > Melocanna baccifera. The sequence continues at coordinate 23,613,470 of CM070676.1, read as the reverse complement.
GCAACTTGACATAGTACGAGACTCCACGTGGGGTTTGGAACTTGTGCTCATAAGCATCGGAGCGGGACAGGGAGTACACAGGCTCAGAGGGCGGCAGCAAGCTTAGTAGCAGCAGCAGGAGGACAGGCAACAGCTGAACAAGCATTCGGACAGTAGAGCCACCAGAGCTCTGCATCCCGTGGGCATGCATCCCGCCAGTCCTGAAGTGGAACGTCCCGAACTGCCCAAACTGCCTGGTGGTGGCAGGTGCCATCCCGCCAAAGAAGCTCCTGAATATCTCATCCGGATCAAAGTCATCCTCATAGAATCCATTGTACGCACGGGCAGTGGATGAAGCCCTCCTGTTGTACGTCGGCGGCTCATCAGAACCAACAAGATCATAGCGCTTGCGGCTCTCCGCATCGCTGAGGCACTGGAAGGCCTTGGAGACGGCCTTGAACGCGTCCTCAGCGCCAGGGGCCTTGTTCTTATCTGGGTGCACCTTGAGGGAGAGCTTGCGGTAGGCCTTACGCACGTCCTCGACAGTGCAGTCCTTCTCAAGGCCGAGGATCTGATAGTAATCCCTGGTGTTCTTCTTGATCTGGCGCACCACCTCCAGCTGTTCCTCCGTGTACGTCCTCACACCAGCAGAATCACCACCGCTCTCCTCTGCCTTCTTCTTGCCCTTCTGCTTCCTCACTCTCAAGCCATCAGTCTGGGACGCCTCTTCTGCAGCTGCTGCTGCAGGTCGAGGCCGCGGCGGCGGGGCTTGTGGGGATGAAGACGATGATGACGAGGTGGAGGAGGGGGACGGGTCGTTTTGGTTGAGGAGGGGGTCGAGGAGGTGGTCGATGGAGAGGGAGGGGTCGAGGCGCTTGGCCTTGGAGAGGAACTTGACGGCGCGGGCGGTGTCGCCGGCGTCGAGGGCGCCCTTGCCGATGCGCAGGCACTTAGCCGCGTCGTCCTTGTTGCCCTCCATGGCGGGCGCGCGCGCAGCCGCAGGAAGACAGATCTGGCCGCGCGACGGCGAGCTAGCCCCTCCTCAAGCTTCTTCGAACGCCAGCACAAGCCGATCAGATCAGATCGGTTCCACTCCAATCCAATCTGAGAAGTAGTTCCGAAGAGAAAGCGTAAGAAGGGGGAATCAAATTCCGAACAAATCGTAGACTAGCTGCATCATAAGACCGAATCTGTACCGGATGCTTACCTCGCCGGAGTTGGACTGGACGCCGGATCGGCGACAACGAAGTAGGAGGGAGTCCGGGTGGGAGGCGAGAGGAGAGTAGATATGCCGACGCCGACGAGACGACCTCCGCAAACCGATTCTTTCCCCGACTCTCTCTCTCTCTGCTTCGGTGCTTCCTTTCCTCAGTTTTGCTTGAGTTTTGTTCCTTTTTCCACGCGTCAAGAAAAGGGGGAAAGAGAGGCCACTCATTTCCACTTAGCTCCTTACTTCTGACTTATATTTTATTATTTTTAAATTTTAATTTTTTTGCTTTCAACTTTTTTGAGCTTTTTTGCCAGTTTTTTCCGTATTTATTTATATTATATATGATGGGTTAACATATTATTTTTATTTTTAATTTTTAAATTTAATTATGTCAAATAAACCACCATCAGTTACAGTACAACATAAGCCAGTTACAGTAAAAATAAGCTATAAGTCATGGCATATTAAGCCCAATTAAGCACCCCCAGAGTGATGTGCATTGTTTTAGTTCAGACCTAGCCAAATGAGCCGCCGGTTACAACATGACATAGTCCCAATAGGACACAAGGTCTAGTACAGCTGATTTGAATTAGTTATCATGTCGTATCGTGTTGGTCCACAGTCTACCCTTCGACCTAGGGACGGTATAGGTCGAGCCGTACTAGGATGACCTAGGCATGCTTAGTCAAACGGGACACCGATATTTCGTTAATTTTACTGTCAGTTGCAAATAATTTTACTGCCAGCCACAAGTAAAATTACTATTTGAGTCGCACATATTTTTACTATCAGTCACAAGTAATTTTACTGTCAATCGCAAGTAATTTACTACCAAGTCACCCGTTCCACTCAAAAAAGTACAGTAGCCTTAACACAAGTAATTTTATTATCAACTATATGCAAATTTACTGTATTACCATATGAGAGTTATTATTTGTGTCGTGTCGAGATGCTGGCCCAACCACATTATGCCCAATTGGGTGGGGCCAGCATGACCAGTTTTACTGTTCGTGTTATGTCATGTCTGAGCCAGACTAACGGTATCGTGCCTTGATGTGGTACGGTTAGCCAACCAATGCAGTCCAAGGCTCATTAGAGCTTCAGCTTTTGGCTTTTGGTTTTTAACATTTTAATTTTTTCTCGCTCTTTGGCTTTTTGGGATTTTTTGTATTTTCTTTTTCGCTTATTCTTTTGTATTATCCGTGATGATATAACTATTTTATTTTTAAATTTAATTATGTCAAAAAAAGATAACAGCAACTATAATGAAAAAAACCGGTATAGTACAAAAAAAGCTCGAGCTTAAAAGGCCAAATAAGCACCACCTAGATTTCGGAGACAATAAGAATATCAAGCCCAACACCTCTATTTGTTTTTCTATCTAAAAAATTCAAATTGTTTCTCGTAATTACAGCATTTGATACACATGTATCACCATGCATGCACACCGAGTGCCTCGCTTGCACAATCCACATCTATCGACCACATGGTGCAAGCATTCTTTCCTACTAACACGAGTCCAACTTTTCATGCCTTCATTATAGCTGGCCAGGTGGGCCGTGCTTACACGGGTCGGGCCGCGGCCCGGTACTGTAGGCGTAGCCCGAGCATGGCACGACCTGTCGGCCAAACTGGCCATGCCTACACAACCCAACGGACCGGGCTATGCTAGGGCCGGGAGGTCGGCACGATGGGCCGGCATGGCATGGCCCGTTTAGCTCTGTGCCGGCACAGCCGGCCAAATATAGCCGTTTTTCGACCTTTTTGACCGTTGTGGTGTAAAAAGTTTTGAAAAAATAGCAAACAATTTGGAAAAATATAAAAAATTTTCTATAAATTAGGGGACATCTGGTCTCCATTTCCCACACCTCAAACCTCACTCTTATCTCTCTATTTAGTTGTGAAAAATTCGAAAGTGCTTGTGAAAATTTGGCAAAATTAGTGAGAAATTTGTGGGAAATTATGAAAGTTCAAAAAACTTCAAGGAATTTCGGAGAGCTGCAGAAAAGGTAATAGTGTTGTCTTATTTCAATTTTTTCATATTATTTTTTGATTGAATAGTAAGTTAATAATTTAATTACCATTTCAATTTACAGTTAATTCAATGGAGAACTATGATTTTCAACTCTCCGAATTCGGCCTCACAGCGGAAGATATGCAATCCTTTTAAGAAGGATATCCATCTGTGGAAGGTCCACCTCCACAACAAAATGTAGAGGCAGAAGAAGCGGCCGGCCCGACGGCGTAGGGTCCAATCGATCCATCTTCTGCTGGCTCAACGAGTGTATAAGACTACACTTTAGAACTTACTAAGAATGATTGGATTGTTGGTGAAAAATTATTTTCTTTTTTAGAACTTTTTTATAAGGCTATACTTTGTCTTTCTGGAGTATACTACCCAACTCTCCTCTAATTGTTCATAATATTCTTGAAATTGCCACTCACCTAAAGGTTTTTAAAATAATCCTATACTTTGAGAAACTATAGTTTCCATGAAAACTAAGTTTTTAAAATATTGGAGGGAAATTCCTATTTTATATGTATTCGCTTTATTTTGGATCCTAGGGACAAACTCCAAGGATTTACAAATGTACTACAACCTTTAAGTGATACTATTGGTTTAGATTATTGTACATACTACAGAGTAGTTAACGATAAATTACATGAGGTATACAACAAATATGAAAATAAATTTGGGTTTGTGCGTTTGGAAAGACTCCAGGTAATCCCTAGCACCTCTATGGGGACTATGCAATGGGGTAAGATATTTGGTTCTTCCTCTTGAGGTTCTCATGTATGTACACATTAGTTAGGAGAAGCAAGACGACAAAGCACTGGGGATCTATCAAGATATCTCAACAATGGCAGTGTCAGCTTTAAGCAAGAGTTGAACATCCTCTCCTGGTGGCAAAACCAGAAAGTAATATATCAAGTGCTATCCATATTAGCATGGGATGTATTGACTGTTCTGTCTCTATGGTCTCCTCGAAGTCAGCCTTCAGTCTATCTAAAAGAATAATCGAAGAGCGATGAACAAGTATCTCCAACGAGATGGTCGAAATCCTTTTGACCATTAAAGACTGGGAACAAGCTGAATCAAGATTCCAACATACTGCACAAAATACAAACTTAGAAGAATCTTTTAACAATTTGTATTTAGATAGCAATGAATAGGATTTTCAATATTTTTCTTTAGATGTACTCACTACTGAGCTTTATAGGTTGTACTCTTTTTTCTTTACCAAGGTTTTTTCAAGTTGAATTTTTACTTGGTAAAGTTTTTAATGAGACAACCATGTAATATCCATTAACAAGTTAATAAAGCTCATTATATCATTGATAATAATTATCTTGATGATTAGCAATATCTATAATTTTTATAATTTGTTGTAATTTTTTACAATTTTCTATAATTTTTTCTCTATTTTCTACATTTTTTGTTATTTTTTGAATTTTCCTAGGCTAAACGGCCCGTGCCGCCTAAACGGCATGACCCATTTATTAGCCATTCCTAAACGGGTGTGCCGACCCTGGGCCCGTGCCGTGCTGGCCCAGCACGGCCCGTTGGAAAGCACTAGCCTTCATCTACCACTAACAAGCAATTCCTTAAGCCCAATAGCTCTATTAGGCCAAGCCTTTATACAAATCGAGGCCATGTTTTATTACAAATATTACATTATCCTTTTAACTTAGTATGGGAGAAAAGTGTATTATCTCTTTTCGACCTTATTTAGCAATCTATAATTCCCTACCCATCCATGAGGATGGGACCAAGAATTAAAGGCTACTAAACAAGGCCTTCTTTGGACCACTTTCCCATGGACATGCATCCTCCATCTTTCCACATGAACGGCAAAGGGGTACAATATTGTGCCTTTGGGGGTGTTTAGGAACCGTTGGATGAAAATTCAGATGGTCTAGATCAAAGACAAGTTGATAATTTGTGAGTTTTTTTGGATAATATTGTGCCAAATTAGGCACAACCATAATTTGATGCATCGTATTTCAATTGAACGACCTAGAAAAGCATGTCATTGGTGCCATTACTCTGCTACGGCAGAGGATGCACATCCCTTTGCCATTGGGTTTCCCCTTCATGTAATGAACTTTTCCCCTTATTTGGCCCTTTGTGCTGTCGAAATGCCAAAAGTAGCCCCTGATCCACTTAATTCCACTTATAGCCCCTTGTCCGAGTGTGGGAAGCTGACGCATGGCGCCTCCTGCGCCCGAGGAACGCATTAGCATGGTGCTACGTTGGGTGCCTGTGCGACACAGCTGCCATGCCTAGAGCCCACGTGAGGAAGTTGATGCGCTCCAGGGGCGCATTAGGTGGGCAAGGTGATGTGCACCAGGACCATAGCAGCCAGGCGCTACCATGTGGCGGTCGTGCGTCGGCTAGACCACCAGGGTGATGCGCACCAGGAGCGCAGCGTAGCTGGGCCATGCGTCGGCTCCCCTCGCCCCCGGCCGTGTGTCCACATTGTCACACGTGCTAGCTACCGCTCGCCCATCCGGTGACCCCCACCCCCGTGCGCTCGGTTGCACCATGATAAATAGTCCCAGGATCCATTTCAGATGACAATGCCATTTGATGTTCTTCTTGAGCCACGAATGAGAGATCAAGAGAGACAAAGAAGGGAGCAAGGAAGTGAAACCACCGGTTTTTTTGAGTGATTTTGATTTGGAATTTGAAGTTTGTGTAGTTGTAAAAGTTGCAGATCAGCCTGTGAGCATCAAAAAGAGGTAATTTTTATCCATATGAGATTATAGTTTTAGCAATGTGATTAGCATGTAATTAAAAAAGTAGCTACTTAGTATGAAAATGTGGTAATTAGTCCTGTGTAGTTGGTTTGTGCCCTTATTTGATCTCGAAGACACAATGTTGTTAGTTTTATTAATTACTTATTAGTCATGGTAATTACGCATGTACCGTTGCTTATGCATAGCTTAATGAATTTGCATGCATAAAATATTGTTAAATTTTTTATGTTATATAATAATTATTACATAATATGTGGGGAGTTTATTTTGCGTGTCATGTTAAAGTCTGGTATTTTGAAAATTTGAAACACCATTAGGTGGAAGTGCGCAGACTATGAGTAGGTCCAATGGAGATCACACACGATGCCGCTCTACGAGTAGGTCCAGACCCTCACCGAACAGCATGCCATGACGAGACGATAACCCAATCTTCCTAGATTTTTTATATGGCAACACGTTTCTAACTACTTCTCGTTTTCCTTGCAATACGACCACCTTGACCATGTCCACTAAGATGTTGTTGACGCTCTATGTCGTGGGAGGAACACCATCATCGAATGCCTCCTAGGTGCAATGCATAACATCTACGATGACATGAGGGTGGCACTGAGGATCATCAGTTGCGGTCAGCACAACGATGTTGCTGTGCTATGAGGCAGACATCTAGGACAATCTCCACCCCCCATCGCCTCGATGCCTCCCTCTGTACCTCCCTCTACACCTCCATCCACACATCCGTTGCACTTCGACAGTCGCTTGTCCTCCACATGCCTCGAGCCAGCGGTACGACAGTTCACAGATGCTATCCTCATTTTTTGTTCGTACACTTCATTGTAATATACCTCTCACTACCATTTGTTCTTGCATCATTTGCTAGGGGACAGTAGTCTGCTATAGCCATTGTCATCACGGAGGGAGACGTGTTAATAGACTTCCTCATCGTGCCGATAGGGATCAAGTGCAGTTAGCTACCCTGACTCGTCGCAGCGTCATGATGACGCATTGCCCATGTTCACACATGGGGCTTAGTCCGACCTACGTGAGCATGATGCTTGGTTCGCTCAGACATACCAAGGATACACTATGTAGCATTACAATGGCGATTGGCCTAGAGGATCATTGTCCGCACAGTCGCATACACCGTTACACTATAACGTACTTAACACAACATATGTCCACGCTGTACCATACTAACACATCGCACAAAATCCACAAATCTGGACAGAGCAACTCCGACATCAAGGCCGGGTTTGTCATCCGTACTTTGGACTCCCTAGGTATATGCCTTCCAATAGTATTACGTACTGTAAACATCGCAACTTCTGCCCTAACCCAGCTGTCCTCTCTGCGTAGGATGTGGACCCCTCTACGATCGACTGGGTGAGTGTTATGCTCGGCCCTTCGCCGCACACCTACACAGAGTTCCCCGTAGCCCCGCCTCTGACGCAGCCCCCGCACTACGAGTTTTGAGACGTATGACACTCCCTTGCCACTCACCTTCCCTAAGGTTCAACTACACCGTCAAAGGAAGCGACGGTTGAATGCACCATGAATTCACATATACTGTCTTCGGTACATTCGCGTTGTTACCTATACTACTTTGTACGATGCATGTTTGTATAATGTATATCCATGCCTCTACCATAGTAGATAATTAAACATTGTTATTATTGAGTCAACGTTTTTGCATCGTAGTAAATCATGAAAGCCTACTTTTCAAAATGTAAGCTCCTAATTTTCGAAACCCAAACCCTAAATTTTTATGAGAATTTCATAACATATAAAATTCTAAAAAAAATTACACAACCAAGTACACTATATAAAGAGCCTTCAAAATAAATTTCATAATGTTTAGACCTCATTTCATGTATTAAAAAAATTCCTACAAACAATACAGTTAAATAAATTTTCTAAAAATTTTAGAAACATTAAATTTACAAAAAAATTATGCAAGCAAGTACATTATATCGGGAGGCTCCATAAAAAAATTATAGTTTTTGGAATTTATTTGCTATATCTAGTTCCTACAAAAGCATCCTTAAATAAATTTTTCTACAAAAATTCTACAAAGTCGACATAGTGGTGCTACAGAGATAGGCCACCTCATGCAGCCCTGAGGCATAGCAACAACACCTCATGTGCCCCGGGGTGCAACAGGAAGGTCATGCAGCTCCTAGACGCGGCAGGTAGCTAATGCGGTCGAGGGGCACATCAAGACACTTCTCGCGCTCCCTGGCCACAAGAGAGGCCCAAAATTGAAATACACATGAAAGAGGGGTAAATCTGGCATTTCGGTGGCACATGGGGCCAAAAATCCAAAATTCCCATGTAACCCAAGTACACATGTACTTCTTTGTTTAGTTTGGGTACTCTATCCATAACTTTGTAGTGACCCTCTAAACTGCATGACTTATTGGGTATTTTTGGTCCCATTCTTTTTTAACTTATAGTTTATAGCTTCTTTTGAATAAATAAATGGAGCAGTTTCTTTGGCGTCATTTCAAAGGGGCATATCGGGATAATCTTTTTGAAGCGGCTTATCGACATTCGGTTCGTTCGTACAAGCACTCGTGCTAGGACAAAAAAAACCATCAACTGCAGCCGAAAAGAATACACTATTTATCTATGTCTTGTGTCCATATGATATGAAATAAGTAAGAAGACAAAAAATATTGTGACGTGGTGCTTTTCTTCCTCATATTGTACACTCAAAATTAACACATTAGTACATATTAAGACATTTGTTTCAAGGAATAATAGAGATTAAGAATTCAAGATTAGTGTATAGAAAGTAGCAAGGCTCAACTTAGAATGTAGGAGTTTTGAAGGAATCCTATGGGCATTGTATTGACTAGATACGTAGGCGCGGCGGTATGCCGCGCCAGCTGATGTGTGTAGCAAAGCAAAACAGATAGAAATTTGTAGTAAAAGTAAAACAAAGGGGTTATGTGTAAAAAAACAGAGAGGCTCTTTGTAATAAAAAAGAGTTGAGGAGTTTTTCATGAAATTACATGGATTATTTTGAGAGAATCGAGGGGTTATATGTATTTTTAGAAATCATGGGTTATCACTAGTGGGGAAAACGTGTAGAGTTTTTTTGTGGGAAAATATGAGACCTTTTTTTTTAAATATTGAGAGCTAATATATATTTCTTGAAAGTTGGAGGGTTGTTCTAAGTAAAAGAGTACGCGGATGGATGGGGAGGGTGTGAACATTTGTAGAATTAATATAGTAGCTAGATGTGTCTATGTGGTAGTATAGTATGTAAGTTGTTTTTTAGAAATGATTGTTTTATGTTTAGATGTAATAAATTTTGTTTTATTTAGTGTTTAACGTATTTGATGAATTTGATTTGTTTGAGGGCTTATTTGTTCGGTGGGCTATGTGTAGTAATCTAGGCATTGGAAATTATTGTTTTTTAATAAGTAAATAGCGTTGTTTAGACATGATGGTGTACGAGCATTGTTGTTTGTAGATAATATGATTTGCACAATGGTTATCTTAGCTATTGATGTAGTGATATACTATTTTGTTGTAGCTTTTTTTGTAATCGAAGTTAATTTGTATGATTAGATAAATAGGAGAACTAATTGTTAGTAATTTAGAATAAGGAAAAAGTGATAGGTTAGTGTTGGTGTTTGGGTGTTTAATTATTTTTTTGAGTAATACATAGTGTACCAAATTTGTTTATGTATTGATAAGTAATCTGGTAAATAGAGCGATAGATGGAGTGTTTTGAGAAATGGTAAGAAGCAATTATGTATTAGTGATTTTAGTACGATATTTTTATAAGGCTATAGTGATTGTTTGGTTATAGAATTGTAGATACGTAACAAGATATTGTTTTTGATCGAAGACATTGTAGTAGTGTTACAGATATAGAGCATAAAGTGTAAGAAGGTTTAAAAAACTAAGAGATGTATAATATGAGTGTACTTTTCTTTTGTTGTTTCAAGAAGCTATTTGGTTGGTGGTTATAGTTTTGTTGTTATATTTGCAACCATTGAAGTAATTGGTATAGGATTGATAATAGTTGTAAAAAAAGAGGAATGGAATAGCTTAGGTGTATAAGTATATTAAACGAATGATATTAAGTTAGTAATTATTGTTTATAGCTATAGAGGGTTTTTTGGTGCTACAAAATCGAAAAGGGTAGTGTATTATATATCTAAATAGGGAAAGTGTACAGGCTTGGTAATATTTTTTTAGGAGTTGCGTGTTCTGTAAATCGAAAGCATTTGATGATATTAGGTCTATTAATGTCTATGCTTTGCTGAATTTGGACAATATGAAGAGGTAGTGAGTGCAATTACGATATTAATAACATTCATCTAGCGCAACATAACAGCTATGGGTAGAAAAAAGTTATAATAGATATGAGCAGGCAGAAAGTATAGTAGAATTTGTTAATAGGTAAGTAACAAAAGGAGGGAAGCATCTATGCTAGATATGAATGGCTAAATGGATATGTGTTTTTTTAAAGATAAGAAAAACAAAAGGGTCTTGTTAAAATGTATTTGAAGAATGATTGTTGTTTGAATTTTGTAAAATAGATAGAAGAGGTATTTGAGATAAAGGGCAAACTATGTAGTTTATGACTGTATAATGGGAGTGAAAGTGTTTGTAAAGGCGAATAGACTATAAAACAAGCTGAGTAACATAAGTGATGTAAATAGGTAAAGAACTAAGAAGGGATAGTATTTGTAAAGCACATAAGTAAATAGGTGTGTGTATATATATTTTTTAATAAAAAAGAATCGAGACATGTTTTTTAGGTGGAAGACTATTTTCATGTATCACAATGAAAATAGTGTGTATTGCATTAATGAAACCATAAGTAGCTATGAGAGGGGAAAAAGGGTAGTAGATTTTGGGTATCATAAATGATGTATAAAGCAATAAAAAAAAAGGAGCATTTCTGGAAGCGGAAGTAGCCATGAGAAGGAGAAAACGGTAAAATGCTTTCAATAAGATAGGTAGTACATATAAGTAAGAAAAGAAGGAGAACATTTTGTGTATGCATACTTGAATAGGTTAATTTGTGACTTTAATTTGTGACTTTCTATCTGGTATAGGTAAAGCTAGAAATGTTTGGTAAAGTATGGTTGCATTGTGTTATTCTCAAGAGTTGTTGAAGCAGATGTAAAATGCATATAAAATAGAGAAAGTTTTTTTGATTCTATATATACGAAACTAAAGCAGAGCTAAATACAGGGCAGAAAAAGGTGCGAAACAAACTAAATAATATAAGCAATGTAAGTACGAAGACAGCGAAGAAACACTAACATGTGATATGGCTTAATTAATAGCCCAATGCTAACTGTATGTTTTAGCAAAAAGGAAATATAGATTTGTGTAGTGAAAGCTATGAATGTTTTATTAGTTGTAGAGTGCAGTGGTGTAATGGAAAAATTGTGAAAATTTTATGTAAAGGATTTTCTATCATACACTGAAGTAAGAGCATACAAGTTTAAACTATTATTTGGAATGCAAAAGTGTAAATGTTTTTGGTAAAAGGAATTTATACAGGTGTTGTTTTTAGCTGGCATGAAGAAGCATAAAGGAAGTTTTTCCTGGATGGGAAAGCTAAAGCGAGACAAGTAGCAAAAGTAGCAACAGAGGGTAAATGGAAGGAAATATGTTGCTAATAGCGACTATACACAAAAGCCTGATTGGAAATTATTGGTGCCGTAGAGCGGAATTCCATTGGAAGCTTGGTGCATTCATTCGTTGTTGTCCGTTGGTGATGCCGATGGTGCCGTAGCTTTAGATGATAGAAATCTTCTACGATATTCTTGAGCGGTTAGTCTTTTATGTTGATGCTGTTGTGGTTGAGTAGCGGTGGGGATGTTGGAGGATTTTGCACAATCCGATATTTCTCCCACTTCTAGCATGTGGAAACGTTGGAGGGGGGGCTTGCGGTATGGGTGGGAAAACAGAGGTTGACGACTAGGGTTTGTATGAATGGTAGCGGAAGCAAGATAAACCGAAACAAAATACGATCCAAATCAGCAACACAACTCGACTAAGGACACAAACTCAACACTACGGACTCTGAAATCAAATTGTGCAAAAGGCTAAACGAGATCTGGGACAGGGAACAACCTATGACTACAATTTTTTTGTCGGGCTTTTTCTTGGACTCTAGGATGAAACCGAAAACAACAAAGGTAGGGTAAACTCGAACCTGAAGGAACACCTGAAGCTCTGATACCACTTGATGGGAACGGGGTCCTGATCTTCCAACAGGTTCTGGATATGTTCGATTTGGTGGAGGCGCGACACAAATCGATTCAGCTTCCGAACAACACGTCCCAAACCCCGCAATCGTAGCACCACGTCTCCTCACGTTATCAACCGTGCGCAGCCCGGTTGACCTCGCTAAGAAGGCTAATCCTCGCCTGCGAATCGAAGAACACAAGCAAGAACAAGGAAGAACACAACGGAATTGCAGATGTATTGATCTAGCACTCGAAAGTTGGGGTCTCACAAACCGATGAACGGCGAAACTGTTCAAGACAGAATTAATCTAAGCAAAATCCAAACCCTAATGGTGGGGGTGGCGGCTGGATATAGAGGAGTGAGGGGCGTGCAAAACCCCTGGACGCGCCCTAATGGGCTCCAACACGATACAAAGCCGAACGGCCCAAAAGACGGTGGCGCAGCACCCTGACAGATTCTAAAAGCCCAATTGTTTCAATGATTCCTGTTGACTCAGAAGGAATTTGGATATGGGACCAGAGCCATTGGAAAGGTCATCTTCTCAGCTTTCCATACATATGTGGAACGTCCAAAATGCGAGTCGGATGTGATCAAGGCGTCGTTTTAGTGCGGCTGATCTCGACTCGAATTAGATTCGAAGTCGGCTTGAGTTGGGCCTCCAACATGATTCGACCGCCCTTGCTGGACTTGTGCGCCTCGTAGCTTTTCTCCAAGTACTTCCAGGTCCTCTCCATGGTTCCTAATTATAATTAAATTATTAGGTAGCAATCGATTCTTAAATGAACAAAAAGAAGTACTTAGGAACGAGCTCAGCTGTAAATTCAATTGTCAGGCGCGAGCTCTAGTGATTGGTCCTTGAATGTCAAGTGGAGGAGTGTTGTGTGTATCCGAAGAAGTGATATCCTCATCATCTTGCATGAGAGCCTATATCTTTTGCTGGCACATGTGAAGCTGGTAGTGCAGTTTTCCATTTTCAGCCAATGTTTTTGAGTATAATACCTCTTGGTAAACAATGTGTTGTGACGCTACTTCTAGCCGTGTATCACCATTGCTTGTTGGTTTTGGTGTGGAGTACATTCCATCATTCGTTATTTGAGGGATGAGATTATATGGAGATTGGCTGAACTCTATACTGTAATAGCGACGGAGATAGTGCATTGCTTGCTTCGCGGCATCTTGTATAGCATCCTGTTCTTTGATTCTAGTGCCATAGAATCGTTGGCGTTTATCAGGGCGTATGGGTAACGGCTCTAAGGTTACCTATGTCTTCCACTGGTACTGTTTATCGTTGATGCACTCAGTAATTGAATGGAAAACAGGTTTATGCTGTTTGGTTGCTCCTAGGTATTGTTGTATTTTCCATAGTTGTTTTGGATAGTCTGGTAGGATTTCTGGCTTTGAATGCACGATGTAAACCATTTGGTAAATAGTGAAAACCTGCGATAGGAAAACGATCTATGAGAATAGAAGAATCAAATACAACGATAAAAATTAGGGTGCGAAAAAATATGGTACTAAAACTGGTAAGAAGTTTAATTTGTTACAGAGGATTTATTATGAGGCTAACTGTGAAAGGCTAGAAGTATATAAATTGCATCGTAGAAAGTTTATTGGCAGGACGAGTGTAGAAATAGGAAAAAGCGAAAAACAAATAATGCTAATAGCAATGTATCAAGAACGGAATACGATGGGGTGTTACACAATTAGAAGCGAAGTGAAAGTATTTGTTAGTGACTAAAGAAAGCATTCTATGAATAGTAACAATAGGAAATGTTTCAATTGAAGCAAGCTGGGTATTCTAAAATTAGAAAAAAAAGATGATTATAGAATATTGTATGGTTTTTAATTGTCACCTGTGTGATGATGTGGTTTTTTAAAGGTCGCATGTTTTAGAATGAATAAAACGCATTATTTGAAACTTTTTATAAATTGAGGTCTGTGAATCTGTAATGTAGATCAGTAAGTCATACGAAGTTAGTGCTATATAGTAAGAGAAAATTGGGAACGGTATGGTAGGAACGTGAATAATAAAATAATGTACGCTGTAATTATAAACGGGGAAAAAGCACTAACTGAAGTTGCAAGAAAGCACGTTAACAAATAGGTGAAGCAGAGGCTATTGAGAGTAAAATGAGATGAGTTTTGTAAATTTGGAAGGAAGACAGTGGCAATCAAATAGGTTAGAGGCGAATGAGCTTACTGAGGGCCTGTTTGGTACAGCTCCTGCTCCCAGCTTCTCAGTAGATTCTTAGGGAGCTGTACCAAACACCCTGATTCTCAAAATGAGAAGATTCTGCTTCTCGCGAGAAGCACTCTCCAAAATGAACTAGAGAGGAGAAGCAACCTTTTGATGGATTCTCGTGGGGAGCTATAGCCCATAAAACCAACTTACCTATTGAAGTTGCTAATATTTACCCGCAAAATACCACTGGTATAAAAAAAAGAAATCCCACCCGAGCGCTCGTCCCTCCCCCACCCGAGCGCTCGTCCCTTCGTCCTCCTACCCGAGCGCTCCCCCTTCCCCCTCCCCTCCCGCGCCGCCCTCCCCTCCCCTCCCTCGCGCGCTGCCCTCCCCTTCCCCCCTCCCGCGCCGCCTCCCCCTCCTCCCCTCGCGCTCGTCGGCCCCGCGCCTCCCGGCCCCCGCCGCCCCGACGCCTCCTCCTCCCGCGCCCCCCAGCGCCTCCCAGCCCCGGCACCGCCCGGCCTCCCGGCCCCACCCCTTCCTCCCGAGTGCCCCTCGCCTCCCCCACATCGCGCCGCCGCCTCCCCTTCCTCCCCTCTCGCGCGCCCTCCCCTCTCCTCCTCTCTCTCGCCGCCGCCTCTACATTTGGTGCACTAGCGATAGCAACACATGACTTCGATTCAAAAGATCCCAATGTGGATTGATTTTCTTTAACAATTTGCCCAGATGTTTTGCATTGAACTTTGTGATGTGAGCTAAATATTTGCTACTCTTGATGGGTTTTCCCAGTTGATGATCTCAAACCACCAAGGTCTCTGAGGCTCATTACTATTGTATCACGTAGTAATCCAGCAAAGTATATTATAGGTTATGTATGTTGGTAAACTACTTTGCAAAGCATTTTATTTTGTTTCAAATATGCATTAGGCGTTAGCAATTATTATCAATATCTTTGCTTGATGTTTGTTTATCGATTGCCCATAATGTCTCAACGCTCTGTGGGTTGTTTTTTCAGGAGCTGGAAGAGAAGAGAAAGGAAAAGGCCAAGGTTGTCGATCAAATATTGAGAAGCTGTGCTTTCGTGCATCATCATTCATCAGTTTTGTGGAATAAGTGTCCTCTTATTTAAGTAGTTTGGTAACTGTAATAGTTCAATCGGGTTGGTGAACCGTTGTTATGCATCTGTTACGCTACTCTTATCAAATTTTACAGTCGTGAACTCTTATCAAATGTGTGCATTTTGGAGATTCTCTTGATGGCTATCGAGATGCCTATATTGCCATGCCATTTCTTTGTTGTGGTTCTTTATTGCGATCCGTGTTGGGTGTTTATTTGTTTAAAATTGCGTGCAACATAGAATGGATCCAAGTGATGGGTTGTGATTTGTACCAGTGATGTTTCCACTATTGGTTATTGAAAGAACTTCTATCGATGCGATATTCATTTGTTTACTTTTGAGTGTAAAATGACATGAGGAGAATGGAAAGGGTTACAACTAGGGGTAAAATGGTATATTTCCTTCAAATCTCCTCTTTTATGAATCTGGAGTCAATTCACTAGCCAAACGCTTTTCAGAGGTAGCTCCAGATTCTTAGAGAAGTGGATTCTTACAGAATCTGAAGCAGAAGAATATGAAGCAGAAGCTAAAAAAATGAGAATCTGGAGCTCTAGCAAACAGACCCTGAAGGTGTTCCTGTATACTAACACAAGAAAGCACGAAAAAAAAGACAAAGGGAAGAAAGAATATGCGGTACTAATCTTGTAGGGAAAACCATTTTGTAGATGCTAAGAATGCAAATGGAGTCTGAGCATATTGTTTTGGACGTAGTACCGTATTTGAATAGCTCTGTAATATAGCATTTTTTTGGTCTATAGCCGTGTGGTGTATATTTTTTATAATCTTTTTAAATAATCATGTCTGCTAACGAAGCAAGCGTAGTACTGCAAATTATTTGTAAAGTGATGTAGCCTAAAGAAAAAGGTTATACGAAAAAACGAAAACAGGGAAAAAAGCAAAACGTAAAGAAGGGATGATCGTAATAAGATAGGAAGCTAATTAAAGTGTATGTAAACGAAGAAGAGAATGACCGAGTAAAAATTCTAAGTTAATCACAACGAAGTTAGATGTGTAAATTGCATTGGGAAAAAAAATCGTAAAACCAGAACAAGAAGCACTATCGTAAATAGAAAATATTATGGAAATAGGAAATAGCACCTGCTGGAGAAAACACAACTTTGATTAACGTTGTGAGCACGGCTGATTAACCGAAGTGTCGCTCGCAAGAACAAAGAACGGATGGGAGAGGAAGCTCCGAAAAGGAACGGACGTAGAGAAAACGAGAGGCGTTCGGGGGTGATCGGAATAGCGATGGTTTTTGACTGAAAAAACACTGTAGTTGGTTGAAAAAACACTGTAGCTGAGTTAGTGGATAGTGTAGTGAATAGTGAAAAAAAAGCTAAAGCTAGAAGCTGAAACCGAAAAAAAGCTGAAACAATCACCCCAAAATGTAGAGCCGCGTGGTAAAGTCCGGTGTTTCGTCTGATCACCTCGGGCATAGAGCGGTGAAGAAATACGCCGAGCCTGACCCAACTGAGAGAAACTGAGTGGGTTACAGTTGTTATGTGGTGCTGAGCGATGAGAGCTGTGTATACGAGCATAGTTTTTTGGTAGAATTTTTGCATGGTGTGTGTCACCTTTGGAATACCCGTGCGTCTATTTTTTTGTTCACGTATGAATAACAGGGTGCTAAACCTATGATATGCTGGTGGTTGGGTAAGAACCGTTTGGTGATCGTTCATGCAACAACAGTGGTATTTGGGGGGGCTCTACCTCACGTAGATGAGCTTGTGTAAACAAGTCTGTTTAATGGAAAGTTAGGCTTTGTGTTATTTGTTTTTTAATGGTTGATATAATCAACATCGTTAGTTTTTTCTGATTAATTTAGTGGAGCATTTATTTGTTTTTTGAGTAGTAAAAAAATGTGTATTGTATTGGGTAAGCAAGTTTGTTTTCGCATAGTATCACCATAGTAGTATCCCATATGAATATATATGTTTGTCGTTTGTAAAATGAAGAGTATATTATGGTAAGAGCATAATTATTTTCAGACAAGTGCGAAATGTTTTTGTATATGTGAAACTGTTGTGTTATATTTTAGTTTAACGTAAAAAAGCTTTTTTTCTGATAAAAATATTTTGATTAGCAAATATGCAATTTATGTGATCTAGATTCTTTCCGTTGAGAATCTTTGTAGATGGGCTAGTTTAAGGGAAGTAAAACAGGAAAGAATACGCTATGTTATACCGGTGGAAAGGTCCATTTGAACTGGTTTTTATAATGTACTAAAGTAATTTTGTATAGTGAGCGAGTTTGGTGTGCAATGAATTAGTAAGGCTGATTTGTTCATACTAATAAGATAAACGGTATGAATTTCGGTAAGTATTGATAATTGCGAGGCTAAATGTAATTGTAAGACAAAACTGTGACGAGTAAGCAAACATATTTACGAAAAAATAGTATGTTCTTTGGCAGACGAAAAAAACGAAAAGCTGTTTGAATATACTCAGGGTAGTTAAAACGGTATTAGCTACAATATAGAAGCATTCAGGTATGGTAGTTTTACTGGGAAGGTTGGCACAGCCAGTAACAGTGAGTACAACAAAATGTAAATAGTTTGTTGCAGCGAGGCATAGTGGAACCGCAGATTTTACCAACAGTATTATGTTCTGCAGTGGTAGTTGTTTGAAGCACTGTTTAACAGCGGTGTGGTAGAGGCACACTACTTGACACGGAAAAAATAGGCCTTTTTTGTGAGAAACAGAGGGTATACCAATAGCAGGGTGGCGTAGTTTATTAGCTTAGTTATGGGAATAAGCATTAGCATCGAAGAATACGGTATTGCGTACCTATCGCTGAAGCTCATTGCTGTGCGTCTGGAAATAACGCCTTTGTAGCTTTACTCTTTTTGACAGACCGAATAGATCTGCAAAGAAGTAACAAAGATAAGAATTAGGGATCTGGAAGCTATGTTTTTCTGCTTTTGTAGATAGTAGTGTTGTTAGTAATGTATTATACTAAAGGTAATCACCTTCTGCTTGCTTCCGTAGACGAAGCAGTTCGGCTAGCTTTAGTAGCTACAAGTGTGCTGGGCGGTATTTCATCAAAGTGGAATCCTGATGAAATCTTCTAATAGGTATATAAACGGTTAGACAGAACTAAATATATGCAAGGAACGCTATGTGCATAAAATGTGTAACCTATTGAATTCAAATAAGAAACAGCAATAGTATGTGTGCTTTTTACCTGCGGAGTATCGATAAGCGTCGCTGCTAAAGGAGTAATTGTGTCTATGCAAATCGTAGTGGCAGCTGGTGGTGTTGATGGAGTAGGAGTAAGTTGTTTTTCATGATGCACAGCCGTTTGTATTTTTGAGGGAGCAGGTGTTGAAGCCCCTGATTTGTCTGCCAGTAGAAGCATAGTTTGGTCTGGCTGAGCTGACATTGACCGGACATGAAAAGTCGGTATGTCACTCTGTAAAAACTTGAGGTTTATAAATGTGTAAATAGTTGTGTACCTTGGCTCCGCTATTATGCTATCACATCTTTTGCATTTATATCCATCCCCATCTGGAAAAGTCTTTTTCCCACAAGAAGAACATGCTATATTCCACCATGATTGCGTTGGTACTAAGTCCGTGATAAGAATGGTAAGTTTATACCGTTGACCCTGTGTATAACATATTTGGAAAACATGAATTAATAACCTATGTAAAAGCAAAGTTGTTAATATATGTTTAACATACAAATTGCTTTTTTATACCAGAACTTCGTGAGGTATAAGCTCTATCAATTCGCGTGCTGTTGTGGGAATTGGATTGCTATAGTTTTGGTTGCCTTCTTGCCACTCAATTTGGTGTGGGCGATTGGTAACCCTATGAGATACATCATTAAGAGAATTAGAAAGGACGCAAAAAAAAAATATAGAAAGGAAATATTATTTGGTTAACGATTGCTGAAATAGTTAGAATGGAAAGGATAAGCAGTACATGTTTTGTAGGTCGCGCACTTCTGGTATCGGTATGTTGATGTACCATTTTGATGCTGAAGTGCTCTGTAATGCAAGATGTCCTAGATGTGAACATAAAATAAGCATAGAGTGTTAATGTTGTAGGATAAGAATGCAAATAAGTATAGTAGTTTCCTCTTTTTTACATAAATGATAAATGGGAAAAAGATAATGTAATAGACCTGAATATGTACCGACCGACATGCCAACAAAGAAAGCAATGACTGGCACGTTCTGAGAGCTAGTCAAAAGGAGATCAGCATCAAATAGTTCAGCGTGATGACCCCACAGTGTTATAATTCCTGTTTTACTGTGAATAAATTGTAAGTTATATTATTTTGCTAACATTGATGTAGTAATGGTGTAGATACAAATAGCAAATCGTAAGGGAATTAAAAGTAATAAAGACTGTAGAGAATATACATACTTTCCATCTATTATTTTCACAGTACATGTCAGACCCGGGTTTTGGCAACCCAGACCTCTGTGATTTACCTGTATTATTCCCTGGATTAGTAGATAATGCCTCACAGTTACATTGCTGGATCATCTCATACACGAGTCACTTAATATTACAATAACAGGAGTAGAGTAGACCCATACAGTAGGCCGTCAAGCCAAATAGTTCATTACATCAAAAGATAGCGGAAGACAGCAAAAACAGAAGGCGCACATCCTGACAGACAGCGACTAGAGAAAACCCAAGTGAACTCAACTATTAACCAAAGCGGTTAAGTGGAATTCACATGGTATCCAGAATGATCTGCTGACCCAGGGGAAAGAAACTACTAAGACTACTAGGACTATTCGTCGCCTTGGTCTCCTTTGCCTCGTGGGTCTTGATCTTCATAATAATCATAATGCCTCTGCTGCTCTGCTTCTGGAAAGGGGGTTGAGAGCGAGAGTGAGCACTTGCAACTATGCCCCGCAAGCCAACACACAAAGATGCAGTGGTATTAAATGAAAGGATGTTCAACAGATGGCTTAGGGCTAAATTTTGAGTTGTGCGAAGCTATTTTTGACAAATACATAAGTAAAAGCCTATCACCTAGCAGGTGTTTAGATAATGCATAAATCTTTTGTAATGTGCAATAGTTATTTTGTAGATGGTTTCATCCACCGATTACATGGCTCCATCCACCAATGCTTAGTTTTGGTTTACTGGGCTACATCCACCCTAATTAGCCAACGCTGGAGTACATCCCTCCAGGAAAAGTCCAACACAGCAAAGTACTTCCCATCATTGAGTTTTTAGTCCAACCCACAAATATTTTTGAAATAGAACTAACTCGAGAAAGTTCCCATGTCCGCTCTTAACCGTGAGCACAGCTATTCGAATAGTTTACACTCTGCAGAATTGCACATCTTTACCTACAAGAGATAACCAAATTGTTATATTCCACATGTTTCCTTAGACATGTAGATCAACCGGATTATTACATGACCTTTACAATGTATCTAGTAAAGAATTGCACTCGCTAAGGTTTTGTCCCCAGGTCAGCCATTTAGGCCCCAGCGAGACCCCTCTTGCGCCCACCTCTGTCTAGCGACACGACCACCTCCAAGACGCTTTGCGTCCAGCGAGGAAAATCGTGCTTTCCGCCGAAGTGCATTCCTTTACTGGTGAGTACAAATTATTTAGTCATGCCTACACTTTGCCAGCTTGTGGTCTGTACTGTTTTACATGGTGAGGTCAACACAGGATTCAGTCCTTAATTTGTCCAGACGGGCTTTCACAATCCAATTGTTACATCCACCAGCCACTCTTACCATCCGCCCAGACAGGTAAGCAAGTTTTAGGGTTTTGAGAAGCATAAGATAAGCTTTTATCCAAACTATCAATCATGTACATCCTATGATTGCCCAAAAATGAAATTGTGTATTCGTTGAGAAGAAGTGATCAAGACATGCTAATGTCCTGAGATTCTACTGGACTTGCTCCGCGATTTAATAAGATAGCTTATCTTGAAAATGCTTTCATTAATAGTACCTAAGGCGACAATGGCAGGGTAACAATGGTTTACAAGGAATTTTTTAGCTACATAGTGCTAAATAAACAAAGTGGTCAAGTAACTATTAAAAGACAGTAAATTATTATACACAAAATAACGCATGCAAATTTAATAATTTTAAACAACATAACTGATTTAAATAATAGGAAATCAACATGGTCAAAGTGTTGACTCGCCTGGATCTGGTGTTGGTAAGTCTGGTTGATCCGGGGAGGCATCGGAAGCTTGCTCGGAGTTATCCTCGTAATCTACTCGCGCGATAATACCGGAAAGAACAATAGGCAAAAGATAATAAATACCAAAACCAAATTCAAATGAACTCCAATTTGAACAAAACTTGAACTAACAAAAAACTTATGAATTTAGAAAAATTTAGAAACAAGTTTCACTTAAATCGGAGTTTTGGTTAAAAAGTTATAGCCTTTCAAAGTTCAATTTCAGAGAAAATCCGAAAATTGAAAAGAGAGAGAAATTTACTCTCACTGACATGTGGGTCCCGCAGCTTTATTATTTTCAAAATAATTTTTTTTATTTTAAATCAAGTGAGTGTATGACATGTGGGGCCCACGGATTAATTGATTTTCGGGAAAATCACTAAATCATGATGGATGACATGTGGGTCTGCGGCACGAACAACTTTGTTCAATGGGGCCCTTTGTCGGGGACTTAAGGTTTTGAAACCGGTTAACTTTTAATTAGAAAAGGGTGGGGCCCATATGTCATTCTCTCATTTTCTTTAAACGGCTAAGGGGCCCACGGGTCAGTGACACATTAGCCGGTTTTTAACTGTTATAATGAAAATCATTATCGATTAATGAATGTTCATTGACTTAACCCTGTCGGAACAGGGGCGGCGCGTTCCGACTGAAGGGCGGCGGTGCGTCATCTTCACCGGCGGTGAGGGGAAACCGGAGTGAAGAGAGTGCATAAGCAAAATGAGACCACGGCAGCTCGACATACCCCTGGCCAGGGTGGTGCGGCGACGGAACAGGGAGAAGGGGGTGGCGGCCAAAACGTCGATGAAAATTCAACCAAAGTGGAGGGGAGCATCTAGGGTTCACCAGGAGCTCACCGAGGGGCTCAAACCAGCTCGGGATGGCGCATCTTGGGCTGTCGTCGGCGACGGGTGGCGGCGAACAGGGGCGCTCGGCGTCGGAGAAGAGGGGGCAAGGAAGCTTCAAATTGATGCTGCAGACGACTTTGCCTCGGCCTGGAGATGGTCTCGGCGAATGGAATTGCCCTGCAGTGGTCGGAGTCGACGGTGACGGCAGTTAGTTGGAGTCGGGGAAGAAGAGAAATCCGGCGAGCTACAAGGCACGAAGGCTCAATTAGACCTTAGTGAAGCATAAGAAGGGTCAAATGAGCAAGATGAGAAGGTCGCGGGAGCTTGCGGTGGTCCGTGGAGGCCTGGCGCCGGCGAGGACTAAAGAAGCCCAATCGATGGCACAAGAAGAAAAACAAACTGAGCTCGGGAGAAAGGGAAAAAGAGGAGAAAATGCGATGGGAGCCGAAAAGAGTTGGAGTGCGGCAATTTATAGCGTGAAATGGAGTGGAGTGTCGGACCTGGATTTTTAATCCAGAATCCTCTGTGATGCCACTGCACTATTCCCTAGATCAGTAGATAGTGCTCACAGTTACAGTACTGAACATCAAGATACATATCAAGCAGAAGAATAAATATAATATAATACTTACACACAGGCCGATAAGTCCGAAAACGACGAAAGCAGCAGCGGAAAACGAAGCACACAGGTGAGACCCACAGAACATGCCCACAGGCTGCCAACTGGGGGTTCGCGACCTAGTTCTTGACCTTCTTGTTCTCTTCTTTATCATGGCTTGGCGTAGCGATTCGACTCCTGATTCTGGATTTTGGTATGCGAGTGTGAGCACTCCAACCCCGTGCTCAGCGAGCCAATACACAGAATGCAAGTATATAACATGCATGGCTTGACAAAGGATAGGCCCAGGTTTATTTTATTTTACTGGAAGTTGCATATTTGAAAGACTTACTGTATATATTTAAGAAATTTCTAGACTTATCCTTTGGACCAAAATCGATAATACTTTGAATAAAAGATTTTATAGAATAAGTACAGATCTCATCCATTACCCAAGTTGACTGTATTATAAACTAGTTTTCAGTGTTATAGCCGCTTAACTTACCACTGGGATGACACCCAGGACAATTCAAACCAGGACATTCCTTCGTCCTCCATTTTTCCATTCCAAACCCAACCATATAAATAATTTTGAAACAGAACTATATCGAAGTTAAGTTTCCATGTCCACCCTTGACCGTGGGCACGGCTGTTCGAACAGTTTTAACTCTGTAGAGTTTATACACTTTTCCCACAAGAGATAGATTTACCCGTTGCCCCACATGATTCCTTAGCTATGTGGTTGAGTAGATTATCACAAGACTGTTACACTGCATAATCCTACTTATGGTTACACCTGCTAAGGTCTATCTTCTGTAGGATGCGTACATCCCTCGAGAAGGGTCCCTCGTGAGCCATCACGGGCAAAGGCGGGGATGAGACCATCCATCCCTTTGCTCGTGTTCACACCTTCACGTAACCACACTAGAGCTATGCATATTAGTTAGTCCTGCCTATATTTTGCTAGCTTGTGGTTGTACTGTTATACCTTAGGAGGTCATGACTCGATTCGGTCCTTGATTATCTGGGCGGTTCTATCACAAATCACACTCGTGCACCACTGCACCACACCCCCGAACCAGCCACCCAGACGCATCAACAATTTTGGGAGATTTTTGGGACATAAAATAATGACCATCAAAACACACGACCATTTCCAACTTCAACTTCCCAAAATCTGCTCTTTTATATTCGTACATGTATTGGGGTATTCTTGACACCCCTGACAACTAAGCGTTTCTAAGCCATATGATATAACCATGCTACTCAGTTTTGGAAACAGTTATGAATATAATCATCACTAGGGTTACAAGGCTCACAACATAAAATGCCGGAAAGATATAATAGTGGCATCCATTAAATGGGACAGCTAACTAAGGTTCCAAAACAAACTTATAGCAGTACATAAAATAACAGCATGCTCTTTATAATTTAAATCTAAATAACTTGCAAAATGGGTATTCAATATGATCAAAGTATCGACTCGCCTGGCGCGGTTTACCGCAGTCTTGAGCTCACTCACAGCTTTCTTGCTTGCTGATCTCGAGCTTCTGGTCTTTACTGACTTCTGGATCCTGGTCTCGTTGGATCCACTGATCTTTCAGGATTCCAATCTCTAATTACACGCTAAGCAATAAAATGCAAATAACTCAAAAAGATCCAAGCAAAAGCAAATAAACTCGACTTAACTTTATTACGACTTAAAGGGTGACATTTTGGTAGAATTGATTGGATGCAGAGAATTGGCGGAGTCAACGGAGTTGGAGTGGGGCGATGAATGGCGAAAAGGAAAGTGAGATATTATGGTGGAAAGGGTATTTGCCGAAGTATTCTGCTTCGGGTGTAGAGATGGCTAGGCATAGCCGATTGCAGAATATCATGGCTGGATCTATTTTATTTAATAATCTTCTTTTCATAATTTTATATTTATCAAGGAAGTTCCATGAGTTAGGGTAAATGTATGAATTTAGCCGAACATTATTTTATCGGGGTTAGCATTTACGAATTAAGGCATGTGCTACATACATAAGGTATACGATTATTTTGTTTTACTATATTAGTCTCATAGTTTATATTCCTAGTAATTGAAGGCGTATTATTTTATGTCGTACAAATTTTAATTTGTTTATTAGAACACCATGGGCATTGATTATTGTATTTACCGACGCACAGGAGACCTTAAATAGATACATTATATGATTCTTTTTAACCTACAGGCGTCCTGCTAATTATTTGCTATCAACAACTCATGTATTCTGGGTTACTACATTGTGACATTTTGGGTGCTTTCCCGAAACTACCTTTTATAATGTTTTTATCTAGCCATTAGGCTACAAACAACTTTTAATAACACATTTTTCTTTTACCAGGCTTTTTAGATATGCCACTACTCAAGGTTAGCTCTTCCGACACTTTAATTTTATTAAAACCTTTCTTGATTTTCACATGTGTTTATCTTTACAACTAGTCTATATGTCATTGTACTTTTATTTGGGTTTATAATAATTATTTATATTAACTTCTATTTAAAAAGGCTTTCGTGATATCTATGTTTTAATTACATATGATCTATATAATGCCTACCTTTTTAAGTTTGAATCCTAAGTAATTATATGCAAGATGATCTTGTTTTGTGAATCTATATTACTTAATATTTAAATAACTTAATCCTTGTACAACAAACAGTTTGTTAGTCTTGATTAACAAGTGACTTTAACCACTATTAAATCCTATTTGATTTTTGATCCATTTTCTTCCTACTATTTATTACATATATATTTATACCTATAATTAGATCATACGCCATTATATTCTTTATTTGCATTTATGTAAATTACTTGTATTAGCTATCATTTAAAATGGGTTTCATGTCATTTAAATCTTCACTTTCATATAGTTTGCCCAATGTATCAATAAGGCCTTCCTTTAAAAGATAACTAACTTGTCATATTTCTTTTCCTTAAGTTCTAATGTCTAAAAACAATAGTCATGATCTAAACTTATATTAATCATTTACATCCTTTGCTGATATGAAATGAAATGTGATTTATTTCTTATCAAGCAACCAATTTGTTAATCATGATTAATTTGTAAATTTTTGTCAACATCAAACCTCTGATCATTTCACTTTGTGAAAGTTTGCATTACAACTACTTTAGTCCATTTGGCAAGTTAATGAGCTATCCTTATTGAATTACAAACAGAGAATTCAAACTTCAGCTACATGTAAATTACTACAATTAACATGCTATCCTCAACCAATTGCTATTGGGCTGGGCCCACAAGTCATACAAATAATAGCAATAAGAAAAATGCAAAGAGGGGTCTTTGCTTGCTCGGCGAGCAACGACAGAGGGGCGGCGCATCTTTTGGCGTCGGCAATGAAGGCGAGGCTGGGCGGAGGGTCGTCGGCGATGAGCAAGCGGGCTCTGGAAGGCAAGAAACGGAGCGGTGCGGCGCCTGGCGAGCGACAACGGATGCCCGGCGGGCGGCCCAAGTCAACCGACGGCGGTGCCAACTCGGAGCGGCGACGCCGACGAAGAAAAGGGGGAAGGAGGGGAAGCACGAGTGAGAGAAGAGTGCCAGGGAGCTTACCAAGTACTTGGTTCGGCCGGAGAAGGCCAGCGGCGGAAGCCTACGACGACGGCGGGGAGGCTTGCGCGGAGGGAGGAGCTTGTGCGTCGAGGGGGCCAAGCGGCGGTTGGAGGAGGTAGAGGGCGGCGTGGGGAAGCTCTCACTGCATGGAATCGGAACGGGGTAGGCCGAGGAGGGATCGGCGGCGGAGATGGTGGTGCCAGCCGAAATTAGGGAAAAGTGGCCGGCGGTGGCTATTGCTTCAAGAAAGTTCAATCGGCCGGCTATGGAGGGTCCTAGGAGGGGGAGGCGCGCCGTGACGTGGTTGGAGAGGGCTGGGCTCCGCCGGAGCGGCCGGAAATGGTGGCGGCGGCGTGGGAGCACGCACAGGCGAGGCCGAGCGGGGAAAAAGAAAGGCGCCAGGGCAGCAGCGGCTTGGGGCTTTTTATAGCTAGGAGGAGGAGAGGACTTGCTGTAGATGACGACCAAGGAGCAGTGCGCTGCTGTTCATCCACAAGGAAGGGCGGCTCGAGTGCGTAGGCGTAGGCCGACGGGGGTCTTGAAGGCGCGCCAGAAGCTAGTCGGGCTAGAGGACAGAGGAACTAGCTGTGGTGCACGGCATTGATGGGAGGAGGCCGGTGGTAGGCGCAGCGCTAGGGGAGAAGCAACCCGGCGGCGGCGGTGGAGGAACCGGGGCGGTGCTGCTTGTGCGCGGAAGAAGAAAGAAGGAGCGAGGGGGAGGCACGGAAGGGAGGAAGAGAGGAGGCTGCCGGGTGGGCCGGTCGGCAAGAAAAAGGGGCGTGGGGCCCAACTGGCAGTGAGGGTGAAAGGAGAAAGAGAGAGGGGGAAAAGGGAGGAGAGAGTGGGGCCGCTGGGGAGAGATTACGAAAATAGGGATTCTGCCCAACTAGGGAAATTTGAAGAAACTTGCATCCTCAATTTATTTATGATATTAACTTGAATTTGAATGATAATTGTTCTTTATTTCGTTCTGTGATTATTACATCCTTAAGTAGTATTTTGTATTTCGGGTCATATCAAATTTCAACTCTCGATTCGAGCTTTTAATAACTAAATTCAATTTTGAACTTTCAATGACAATTCTAGAATTGGTTTATACTTTGTATTTGTAGGTTAATTTATTTTGTATCTGCTATATCTTTTTTTTATATGATTTTTTTATTGCGATTATTTTATCTTTAGGGAGTTATGCCCTGATATTAATTTGGCATAATACAATTTTAGGAAGAACTCAAGAATAATTGCAAAGGAAATTTGAATGCCAACAAGATGCAAATAACAAATTTAAATTCTTCGAAATTTTGCTTGCTTTAAAATTCAGGATGTTACATGGAGAGCATTGGCTTTGCGTTAAGGCGAGTTAAGGCCGGCGCAGCGCTCTCGAGTGCGCTATGGTGTTAGGCAGGAGGGCTCGGATGAAGAGACGTCGCGCATTGTCACCACCTTCATTGCTCAGCAGCGCGGCTCGGTGAGGAGTAAAGGCCGGAGGCGACGAGCGGCGCGTACGGAGAATCCATGGAGTTGCCACGAGGAGAAGCTACATACGAGGGGAGGCGCCGGGTGTAGCTCGGCAGCAACAATTACGGGTGGTGCTAGAGGTGGCATGGCGATGCCGTAACGACGGAGAGGACGGCTGCGGTGCGATGTGATGGCCGGAGCTTTGCAGCGAGACCGGCGGCGAGCTAGAGGTAGCTCAGCGCGAGCAAGCGCCGCGGAGCCGCTGAAAGCGCCACGAGAGGCTAGAGCTGGAGTAGGGAGGGCGGGAGGTGACGGGGCGCGAGAGGAGTGAAGGCGCGCGCGCGGAGAGGGGCTAGGCGCGCGGGCTGCCTGCCGACAGAGAGAGAGGGAGGAGAGCGGGGCAGGTGAGGGAGGAAGAAGGGACTCGGGTGGGCTGGCTGGGCCGGTGGGCCTAGTCGGCCTGCCCGAAAAGAGGTTTTCTTAATAAAATTTTTTCCAAATTGCCTCTTTTGTTTGGA
Organism: Melocanna baccifera; assembly: GCA_036346265.1. NCBI lineage: Eukaryota > Viridiplantae > Streptophyta > Magnoliopsida > Poales > Poaceae > Melocanna > Melocanna baccifera. The sequence goes on along the minus strand of CM070676.1, from coordinate 23,584,808 downwards.
TATTTTTACAGAGAGAAAGAAATAAGATTTTTGAGGAATTCCAAAACCATAAATCTTTAAATAAAAGCTAAGAATAGCACAAAAATTTTCAAAGCTGAACTCCAAATAAAACCAAGGTAATTAAATAATTTGGAGAATAAAATTGGGATGTTAGAGATCCCTACCCCCTTAAATAAATTCTCGACCCCGAGATTTGCTTAGGCTGGGAAAAAGGTGAGGAAACTCGGCCTTAAGCTGGTCTTCACGCTCCCATGTAGCTTCATCTTCGGTATGATTGCTCCACTGTACCTTGCAAAGACGAAAAATCTTGCGCCTGGTTTGCTTCTCCATTGTGTCCAAAATCTTGATTGCATACGCCGGATAAGTGAGATCTTTCTGAAGCTCCAGAGCTGCTAAAGGTGCTTGCTCTTCCGAAACTCGGAGGCATTTCTTGAGTTGCGAAACGTGAAAGACGTCATGTACTTCTGCCAGGCTTGCAGGTAGATCTAGCTTGTAGGCGACTTCTCCACATCTAGCAATGATGGGAAAAGGGCCTATAAACCGGGGCGCTAACTTGCCTTTTACTTTGAATCTCCTCACTCCACGAAGGGGAGAAACCTTGAGATAAACATGATCTCCGACTTGAAATGTGAGCTCACGTCGACGACTGTTAGCGTAACTCGTCTGTCTAGATTGAGCAGCTTGCAGACGGTCTCTAATTATCTTAACTTTTTCTTCTGCTCGTTTTAGGGTATCTGGCCCAAAGGTGTGACCTTCACCAGTTTCCGACCAGTGTAATGGAGTTTCTACACTTTCGTCCATATAAAGCTTCAAAAGGCGCCATTTTGAGGCTTGACTGGTAGCTATTGTTATAAGAGAATTCCGCATACGGCAAACTTTTCTCCCAATCCGAAGTTGATTCTAAGGCACAAGCTCGAAGCATGTCCTCTAGGACTTGGTTTATCCTTTCAGTCTGTCCATCTGTCTAGGGGTGATAAGCAGTACTGAAACTTAGATGGGTTCCAAGGGCATTGTGTAAGCTATTCAAAAAATGTGAGGTGAACTGAGAACCTCGATCTGAAACTATCCTTTTGGGTACCCCATGTGCACATACAATACGAGCCATATACAATTCTACTAACTTGTCTCCTTTATAGGTGGTCTTTACCGGAATAAAATGAGCGACCTTTGTCAATCTGTCTACTATAACCCATATGGAATAATAACCTATTTTAGTGCGGGGAAGGCCGGTTATGAAATCCATTCCTACTTCTTCCCATTTCCACTGAGGTATTTGCAAGGGTTGAAGTAATCCAGCTGGTTTCTGATGTTCAACTTTGACACATTGACAGGTATCACAACAAGCTACATATTCTGCAATATCTCGCTTCATACGGGGCCACCAATACAATGTTTTTAAATTTTGGTACATCTTCGTGCTACCAGGATGCAGAGCATAGGCTGAACTGTGTGCTTCTTTAAGTAGCAGCTCCTTCAGTTCTTTCTGGTGAGGAACGAAAAGTCGCTTCTCAAACCGTAGAATTCCTTGAGGATCTTTCACCATCTTGGGTGCTTTTCCTTTGCTCATTAAGCCCTCAAGCTTCCGAGTTCCAGGATGTCCTTTCTGAGCTGCCTTAATCTGCTCTTCTAACATGGGATGCACTTCTAAAGCAGTTAGAGTACCTTGTTCCACAATTTCCAATTTGAGGGAGACCATTTCCTCACATAGCTTTGGTGGAATCTTCTGGATCATCAGGTGGTTACATTTAGGTTTTTGACTTAAGGCGTCAACCACTACATTGGCCTTGCCAGGATGATACTGAACTTCTAAGTCATAATCTTTGATAAGTTCTAACCATCTTCGCTGCCTGAGATTCAGATCAGTTTGGGTAAATATATATTTGAGACTTTTGTGATCTGTGTATATATTGCAATTGTTTCCGATCAAGTAGTGCCGCCATATTTTTAATGCATGCACTATCGATGCTAACTCTAGGTCATGAGTAGGGTAGTTATCCTCGTGAGGTCGAAGTTGTGTAGAGGCATATGCCACTACCTTTCCGTCTTGCATAAGCACACATCCCAAACCTTGTCAAGAGGCGTCACAATACACTTCAAAGTCTTTATGGATATCTGGCAGAATCAAAACTGGAGCAGAGGTAAGTTTTGTTTTCAATTCCTGAAAACTTTCCTCACAATTCTTAGTCCATTCAAACTTCTTTTCCTTTCTCAAGAGTTGAGTCAATGGTCTGGATATCTTGGAGAAACTTTCTATAAAGCGCTTGTAGTATCCTGCCAGCCCCAGGAAACTACGTACTTCGGTAACCGAGGTTGGCTGCTTCCATTCCAGAACAGTGTCCACTTTAGAAGGGTTGACAGCTACACCTCTCGACGAGATAACATGTCCTAGGAAACTGATTTTTTGCAACCAAAAGGCGCATTTGCTATATTTTGCATATAGCTGATGTTCGCGAAGCGTTTCTAGGACTGCTCGTAAATGCGCAGCATGCTCTTCTGGTGTCTTGGAATAAACCAGGATGTCATCGATAAATACTACCACAAATTGGTCCAAAAATTTCATGAATACTTTATTCATGAGGTTTATGAAATATGCAGGAGTGTTGGTAAGTCCAAAGGACATTACTGTATATTCAAATAAACCGTATCTTGTGGTAAAAGCTGTCTTTGGAATATCTTCAGGCCTGATCTTCAGCTGGTGGTAACCTGACTTCCGGTCTATCTTGGAGAATATGGTAGCTCCAGTGAGTTGATCGAACAAGTCATCTATCCTTGGCAAAGGGTATTTATTTTTGATAGTTACCTCATTAAGGGCACGGTAATCCACACACAATCTTGCGGTACCATCCTTCTTTCTAACAAAGAGCACAGGTGAACCCCAAGGAGATGAACTAGGTCGGATGTATCCTTTTCCTTTCAATTCCTCGAGTTGTAGCTTTAATTCCTTGAGTTCGTCTACTGGCATTCTATAGAGCCTCTTTGCCATGGGAGCAGTCCCTGGTTTTAAGTTAATTACAAATTCCACCCCTCTATCTGGTGGCATTCCAGGTAACTCATCTAGAAAGACATCAGGGTATTCTTGAACTACTGCCATATGTTCTAGGGGTATTTCTTCCAAGTGATGAATTAATGGTTTGGAAGGAGAATGGTTTACCTTGATTTGTACATCCTTCCCTAGCTCTCGTGTTAGCACTACTTTCCTGTTTGCACACTCTATCATCCCTTGATATTTGGCTAACCAATCCATCCCCAGAATAACATCCAAAGTTTGCGATGGTAGGACTAAAAGGTTGGCCACAAACCTACAATCTCCATAGTAATCTCCACCTTGGGAGTTACTAAAGTGGCTGTCAAAGGTCCCCCTGGGGAACTAAGTAACACCGGCCTTACTAGCTTATAGATAGGTAGTTTGGTCTTGGCCACAAAATTCCCCGAAATAAAAGAGTGTGAAGCCCCAGAGTCAAATAAAACTTGAGCAGGTATGGATTTAACGGAAAACATACCCATTAGCACTCCTGGTGTGTCCTGAGCTCCTTCAGCCGTTACATGGTTAACATGGCCTTGGTGCTGAGATGATGCAGTTCGGGAGACTTGGGATGCTTGACCTCCTTTGCTTGGTGCTACTAATGAAACCTTGGCTGGGGCAGCACCTGCATTTGTCCTAGCTGGTGTAGATGGCGATCTGGGCACCTACTGGCGAAATGCCCTTTTGCCCCACAGTTAAAGCAGTGCAAATTGCTAGCTGGATTGGTTGCGGAGCTTGCCAGCGGACGGAGAATCTGGCGATACAGCCACTAGATTCTTGAGGCGGAGTTTGGAGCTCAGCTTTGACGTTGTTCCCTGCTTAAAAGATGATTTGCTTTGATATGGTGCTCGTGATTTAGAACTGCTTTGAGATCGATGGGCAGCCCATTTTCGCTTTCGACTAGCTTCCAACTACTTTCTCTCATTTTCACAAATGAGAGCCTTATTGATCAAATGGTGAAATGTAGGGTGATCATGAAGAATCAACTAAGATCTCATCTCCTCATTCATACCTTCTAAAAATCGATCAATCTTTTCCTCTTCCTCTGCAACGTCCTTGGGAGCATAACGAGCAAGCTGATTGAATTTTGTGAGGTACTCACTCATAGTCATGTTTCCTTGCTTTAGAGTTCGAAATTCATTCTTTTTCATCCTCATTATGCCAGTGGGCACAAAATTCTGCCGGAATACGGCTTTGAATTCTCCCCAGGAAATGATAGCTTTGGTTTGACTTGCTACCACATCGATCTCTTAGTTTCTTCCTCTTCTTACCTTGAAATCATCTTGAGCTTGTTGATCGAATCTTTGAGGTGTCAGTAGGAGTCTCGGCTACTTCCACTTCTCCTTCTCCTTCCTCTTCTCCTTCTTTCTCCTCTGAAGACTTTCTCTTGGTGCGGGTTTCAAGGTAATTTTCCCACCAAGAGGCGGTGGCGCCTTTGAGTTGATGGGTAGCAAAGTCCACTTTATCTTCATCAGAACATCGCGCTAGGCGAAGTTTCTTCTCTGTGTCCCTTAACCAGTCATCTGCCTCTAAAGGCTCATTGGCAAATGAAAAAGTCTGAGGTTGAGTCCTAAGAAAATCAGCTAGCTTTGAACTTTTATTAGATGAGCCTGCTTGTTGATTAGCCAGCATTGCGTGAAGAATCTGGGTTTGCTGAGGTAGAATCTGAGTTGTGGTTGGAGGTGCAGGTGGAGGGGGTGGTAAGCCTTGACCACGGCCTCGGCCTTTGCCACGGCTTCTACCACGGCCTCGGCCGCAACCTTGCACTTGAGGAGTGACTCTAGGTGGCATCTGCATTCACAGAAATAGGTTATCGCAAAAGAGAAAGAAGGGCGAGAGAGTATAAGAGGGTTCACTAGCCCCCTAGTAACACTGCAGAAACTCCAAATAAAGCTTAGACAAGCAATGCAATAAAAAGCAATTAAAGTCTAGCAAGTTTACAATACAAAAGGGGACTTTTATAGAGTCCACAGGGTCTTAGCCCTTACACCACTTCTACTACAGAGGTATCTACAAGAACAAAAGGAGAACCAAAAAACTGAGGCACTGACCAACTTCCTATACCCTCTAACCTACCTAAGGGTGGTCTCCTCCACACTCTGAACAGCCCTGGGAGCGGCTGCGGCTGGCCCACTGGGATGGGGAAGCTGTACGGGAGCGGGAGCTGGTCGGGGAACGGGAACGGCCACACCTCGACTGGGTCCTTCTGCGTTCGCCAAGGTGAAGCCTGGAGGTGGACGCACGCTCTTACGAGCGGTCTGATGAAGGCGGGGCCCCACAAAGCTGGAGGGTGCGGAGCCTCTCGCGGTGGGAGCAGGGAGAGGAATAAGCCTACCGTAGAACGACTGAGTGGAGGTAGGTGCAATTGCTGGTACTGCTGACACCGGTGTCACTGGTGGAGCTGCTGGTGCTGGTGGTGTCGAGGCTGGCGTCGAGGCTGGTGCTGGTGCCAGTATTGGTGAGGACGGCATGGGAGATGGAGAGGATGGGGTATAGTCTGCCAAGGATCGTAGCCTCTCCAACTCCGCCTCCGTAGAGATCCGCTCTCGCTCTACAAAAGTGAGAGCGGCGTCTGCACTGGCCAGCTGAGCTTGCAGTGTGTCAATCCTCCTATAGCTGGCTGCCAGAAGGGTGAGGAGCTCTCGGATCTCCCTCAGGGCCTGGCTGTGCGAATCCACCTGTGCCTCTGTCAGATCTACCTGGTGCGAGAGACGGGGATCGTCAATCGGCTCTCCCAGCGGATCCGGGTCAGTAGCGTCCATACGCAATATCGAATAAAAACAGAATGGCGACACGGTCAAGGCCTCTCCATGTGCGTGCATCAGTCGCGCCATCCCGAAGAAAGCAGCATCCTGGACCGCATCGCACAGGTGACTCCTAGGAAAAGTGGCTGGAGTGACTATGGGGATCATGTCCTGATCTCCATCCCTAGTGTAGAGGAAGACGTGCACTGTCCAAGACTCCCAGTCCTTAAATCTCGTGCAGTGGCCGCGGAAGATGGGTTGTCGACGATAGCGAAGATACTACATCAGACGACGCAGTAAGTCGACGAAACCTCCCTCGGCCTCCAAGTGAGAGAGAAGGTCCCAAGTAGGAGCAGGTGGGCTTGCCATCTATAAATTTTAAACCAAGAGTTAGATATACACGAGGAAACTTTTAATAAAACAACAGAGGGATAAGTAAAGCATTTTATTTTATATAAGTTTTAAATTATACTTAAAAATAGGTTTTTATCCAAATCACAGCCATTCTAGCTAAGGCTGCTTATAGTCGTATGCTCTGATAACAGCTCTGTCAGACCCGGGTTTTAGCAACCCAGACCTCTGTGATTTACCTGCATTATTCCCTGGATCAGTAGATAATACCTCACAGTTACATTGCTGGATCATCTCATACACGAGTCACTTAATATTACAATAACAGGAGTAGAGTAGACCCATACAGTAGGCCGTCAGGCCGAATAGTTCATTACATCAAAAGACAGCGGAAGACAGCAAAAGTTCAACAAAAACGGAAGGCGCACTTCCCGACAGGCAGCGACTGGAGATAGCCCAAGTGAATTCAACTATTAACAAAAGCGGTTAAGTGGAATTCACTTGGTATCCAGAATGGTCTGCTGACCCAGGGGAAAGAAACTACTAAGACTACTAGGACTATTCGTCGCCTTGGTCTCCTTCGCCTCGTGGGTCTTGATCTTCATAATAATCATAATGCCTCTGCTGCTCTGCTTCTGGAAATGGGGTTGAGAGCGAGAGTGAGCACCTGCAACTGTGCCCCGCAAGCCAACACACAAAGATGCAGTGGTATAAAATGAAAGGATGTTCAACAGATGGCTTAGGGCAAAATTTTGAGTTGCGCGAAGCTATTTTTGACAAATACATAAGTAAAAACCTATCACCTAGCAGGTATTTAGATAATGCATAAATCTTTTGTAATGTGCAATAGTTATTTTGTAGATGGTTCCATCCACCGATTACATGGCTCCATCCACCAATGCTTAGTTTTGGTTTACTGGGCTACATCCACCCTAATTAGCCAACGCTAGAGTACATCCCTCTAGGAAAAGTCCAACACAGTAAAGTACTTCCCTTCACTGAGTTTTTAGTCCAACCCACAAATGTTTTTGAAATAGAACTAACTTGAGGAAGTTCCCATGTCCGCTCTTGACCGTGAGCACGGCTATTCGAATAGTTTACACTCTGCAGAGTTGTACATCTTTACCCACAAGAGGTAACCCAATTGTTAAATTTAACATGTTTCCTTAGACATGTAGATCAACCGGATTATCACATGACCTTTACAATGTATCTAGTAAAGAATTGTACTTGCTAAGGTTTCATCTCCAGGTCAGCCATTTAGGCCCCAGCGAGACCCCCTCTTGCGCTCGCCTCTGTCTAGCGACACGACCACCTCCAAGACGCTTTGCGTCCAGCGAGGAAAATCGTGCTTTCCGCCGAAGTGCATTTCTTTACTAGTGAGTACAAATTATTTAGTCATACCTATACTTTACCAACTTGTGGTCTGTACTGTTTTACATGGACAGGTAAGCAAGTTTTAGGGTTTTGAGAAGCATAAGATAAGCTTTTATCCAAACTATCAATCATGTACATCCCATGATTGCCCAAAAATGAAATTGTGTATTCATTGAGAAGAAGTGATCAGGACATGCTAATGTCCTGAGATTCTACTGGACTTGCTCCGCTATTTAATAAGATAGCTTATCTTGAAAATGCTTTCATTAATAGTACCTAAGGCGACAATGGCAGGGTAACAATGGTTTACAAGGAATGTTTTAGCTACATAGTGCTAAATAAACAAAGTGGTCAAATAACTATTAAAAGACAGTAAATTATTGTACACAAAATAACGCATGCAAGTTTAATAATTTTAAACAACATAACTGATTTAAATCATAGGAAATCAACATGGTCAAAGTGTTGACTCGCCTGGATCTGGTGTTGGTAAGTCTGGTTGATCCGGGGAGGCGTCGAAAGCTTGCTCGGAGTTATCCTCGTAATCTACTCGCGTGATAATACCGGAAAGAACAATAGGCAAAAGACAATAAATACCAAAACCAAATTCAAATTAACTCCAATTTGAACAAAACTTGAACTAACAGAAATTTTATGAATTGAGAAAAATTTAGAAACAAGTTTCACTTAAATCGGAGTTACGGTTAAAAAGTTATAGCTTTTCAAAGTTCAATTTCAGAGAAAATCCGAAAATTAAAAGGAAAGAGAGATTTACTCTCACTGACATGTGGGTCCCATAGCTTTATTATTTTCGAAATAAAATTTTTTTATTTAAAATCAACTGAGTGTATGACATGTGGGGCCCATGGATTAATTGATTTTCGGAAAAAATCACTAAATCATGATGGTGACATGTGGGTCCCACGGCCGAACAATCATTCAATGAAAACCGCTTTGTCGGGGACTTAAGGTTTTGAAACCGGTTAACTTTTAATTAGAAAAGGGTGGGCCCATATGTCATTCTCTCATTTTCTTTAAACGGCTGAGGGGCCCATGGGTCAGTGACACATTAGCCGGTTTTTAACTGTTATAATGAAAATCATTATCGATTAATGAATGTTCATTGACTTAACCCTGTCGGAACAGGGGCGGCGGCGCGGCATCTTCGCCGGCGGCGAGGGGGAATCCGGAGTGACAGAGTGCATAAGCAAAATAAGACCATGGCAGCTCAACATACCCCTGGCCAGGGTGGTGCGGGCTCAAACGGCACCGGCCGTGCCGGTGGCGAGCATGGCGGTGGCGGAACAGGGAGAAGGGGGCGGCGGCCAAAACATCGATGAAAATTCAATTAAAGTGGAGGGGAGCACTAGGGTCCACCAGGAGCTCACTGAGGGGCTCAGACCAGCTCGGGATGGCGCATCTTGGGCTGTCATCGGCGACGGGTGGCGGCGAATAGGGGCGCTCGGTGTCGGAGAAGAGGGGGCAAGGAAGCTTTAAATTGATGCCGCAGATGGCTTTGCCTCGGCCCGGAGATGGTCTCGGCGAACGGAATTGCCCTGCAGTGGTCAGAGTTGATGGCGACGGCGGTTAGTCGGAGTCAGGGAAGAAGAGAAATCCGGCGAGCTACAAGGCACGAAGGCTCAATTACACCCTAGTGAAGCATAAGAAGGATCAAATGAGCAAGATGAGAAGGTCGCGGGAGCTTGCGGTGGTCCGTGGAGGCCTGCCCGAAAAGAGGTTTTCTTAATAAAATTTTTTCCAAATTGCCTCTTTTGTTTGGATATTTTTACAGAGAGAAAGAAATAAGATTTTTGAGGAATTCCAAAACCATAAATCTTTAAATAAAAGCTAAGAATAGCACAAAAATTTTCAAGGCTGAACTCCAAATAAAACCAAGGTAATTAAATAATCAGGAGAATAAAATTGGGATGTTATAGTACGTTTAACTGTAGGGCCTAGCTTTGTCGTTGTTTCCATGATTGGCGAGACGGTAGTTATATGAATGACAATATCTAGTACATACAGAGGATCAATGACCACAGAGAAATTGGTCAGCTCTGATAAAAACGATGATAAATGGTAAGTTTTTAAAACGATGAGAAGCACTAGTAGGTACATGTGTTATACAACATATTGTGTATGCATGAGCAGCAAAGCGTATTTCATAATAAATAAGCTGTACAGGAAGCATCGTAAATCGCCAGTTTTTTCATATACGAAAATACGCAACATCTGTAACAGAGTATTTATAGTTTACTGTGTACATTATCAGCTATATTATGCAACAGGAAAATTAGAAGGCAGTAATAATGAATGGGTACACACTAGGTATGTAAGTCTAGCTATACACATACCTGATAACAAAGCCTTTTTCCGATACGATCATTTAGAACAGAAAAAGGTACTGCATTGTATACATAGAGAGGGAAACTATTTGGCTGTGGCAGCATTTCGTTAACCTCTGTGTATTTTGAGAATCAAACTGAGATGTTGTTATCAACTACTCTATATGTTTGTTTTGCTTGGAGAACTTCGAAATATTCCAATTCATAGATAGATCCCTCTTTTAACAAAGATGTAAATTTATGAAGCCATCTTTGTGGGACTATTCCTTCCATAGCATGCCCCTTTGAAAGATTTAAGTTAATGTTAAATAGGAGAAAATAAGTGCAGTATGGAAATAAGAAAGAACAATGAATAACGATAATATTGTAATAAAGCTCTGTATATTGAAAACATAAATACTGCAAAGTAAAAAAGGCATTGTTTGTATACAGTAAATAACTTAGTGAGTTGAAGATCTAAAACATGTTCATCGACCATGACGAAGTCTAAGTGATATATATCTGTTGCATCTTGAGGATTTTTAAACTCCCAGAGACGTTCTAAACAAATAAGGATTTTCTACCTGTGTGAACTCTGATTGATTTGATCTAATGATGTATACATTTTGTGCAACCTGCGTAGGGTAAAAAAAGTATAAAGCAGGTACTATAGAAATAAGTAAGTACTGTAATTTAAAGAATATTTCTGTATATGACAAAAAGGAGTACTGAAAGAATTATTATAGAAGCAACAATTACGTTTGTCAACAGGGAAGCAAAAAAATTATAGAGTAGTGTGAATGATATATGCAATGAAACAGGGAGGAAAGGTTTATCTATATGATATCTATAAATAAACACTTTCAGATATGGTATACTACTTAGTCTGAAACAATGTGAATACATTGAATAAAGCCTATGTATGGGTTTTTTGTTGGGAACATTGTAAAACAAACAGAAAGCCTAACTAAATTAGAGGGGAAAGCATGCGCTTGATACATATAGGGAAGAAGCACAATTAGGTATGAGATAATAAACGATGGAAAAAGAACAAGATAAGTACATTTTAGGATAGCTAATATGAGAAGGAACTAAATAGCTTGAGTGATGTATGTAACAAAGTGCAGAAAGGAATATAATATGTGTAATATATATGCATGCATTGTTGGATATAGAGTATGGCAGCTGATCTGAGGTAGCATAAATATTACGAGTAAGGTCAGTATATATTTATTTGCGATGGAATACACTGAAGAAGGAAAAAAGCGCTAATAAAATGGGGAGAGAATAAAATATTTTATAGCCATAGAAGCAAAACATAATGAAGCACGTAAAAGAAGAAGGTATAGAAGCAAACAGAATATGTTAGCAATGTTTATAACGAAACAACGAAAGAAAGGAAAAATATGCGATATATATGAAGTATTGAGTGTAAACATACTTTATTCGCTAGCAAAGAACAAATGGATTATGCCTATTGAAATCTACCTGTGTTGCACTATCTCCTTGAGAAAAGCAATAGGAAAGCATATGTATGACAAAGAAGAACACATGTATTTTTTATTTATGTAAAAGCACATAAATATACAACACATAAACTTACAAAGAAGGTATTCTATAAATAAGTGCAAGATGCAAGCTATAAGAGTTTTTTTGTATAACAAAGTGGTAACAAAGTAACTTATATTATGTAAAAAACAACTAAGTTTGAGGATAGGAAGCACAGAGAGAAATAGTATAATATGGGCAGCACATAGAACCAACTAAGAAGGGGAAAACAAGATGCTTAATATGCATAATTGTTTGTCTATATGTGCTGTGTTATTTGCAATGAGCGAATCTAATAATAATCAATAAACCTCATCTATGCTGTGGTTTACTTAGACCATAGTAAAGCACATAGGGAACATAAATAATATGGGGAAAAAGCGTACGTATTTCATACGGCTAAAAGGAAAACAGAGCTAGATATAAGGGAACAAAAAGCACGAAGAGAGGAAAAACAATTCGATTTGATAGCACAGAGCATAAGGGAAATAAACTAGTACGAGGGATGCATGTAAAAAAAGAGCAAACTAAGATAATGATGTGTAGTTTGCAAAAACAAATGGGTATGCTTTCACTGGGTTTCTTTAGTATGAGGTAGGGTAGATACAATGATCAAACTTGATGTATACACGCTCCAATCAGCTATGCAAGGGGGAAAACCATAAAAAGAAATAAATGATATGAGTGCTGCATAGAGGAAAGCAAGAAAGTAAATTGTGGAAACATCGTATAGATAAACTAAGAGGCATGCATGTATTGTATACGTTAGAAAGAGCAAATCTAATTGCATTTACGAAAGCCTAAAAACAAATGGGTACGCTTTCTCTGAGTTTCTTTAGTATGAGGTAGGGTAGATATGATGATCAAACTTGATGTATACATGCTCCAATCAGCTATGTGAGGGGGAAAACCATAAAAAGAAATAAATTATATGAGTGTTGCATAGAGGAAAGCAAGAAAGTAAATTGTGGAAAGATCGTATACATAAACTAAGAGGCATGCATGTATTGTATATGGTAGAAAGAGCAAATCTAATTGCATTTACGAAAACCTACCTGTATTGCATATTTTTTAGGGCATCCTGAAGGAGTAGCAAAGCGGTTTGAGTATGGGAAAGGGATTATTTACTTTATGTTTATGGAAAGCTATATAGGCACATATTGGTATATGAGGTATAAAAGAAGAAGCATATCTAATAGTGGTAACTATCATAGTTGGTGAGATTAGTTGATATGAGAGAATCTGTAACAAAATCTTTGAATGGATAGGCTCAACAAGAAGGCCCGAAAAGGATGGCAAAAAAAGGTACTAAATGGAGGCCAACACTTCTCTATACACTATATTTTTTGTTTCAATACAAGGAGCAGCCTTATCATTTTCAATAAGTATCTTCAAGCCTGAACGCGACATAATCCGTGATACTACCACATATAATTGTCCATGAGAGAAGACTGGATTCTTTAAATAGATTCCAACTTTGCTCAAAGTTTGCCCTTGACTTTTGTTAATAGTCATTGCATATGAAAGCCTAACTGGAAATTGGCGTCGTTGCATGGTAAAAGACCATTGAGGAATTGTTGCATTTAGAACAATTCTAGGAATACAAATAAGCTGCCCAATATTACTCCCAGTGATCATGCGACCTTCAAGCACTCGGTCACCAAGTCTTGTAATAATGAGGCATGTTCCATTGCAAAGGCCCATTGATTGATTTATATTTCTTAGCAGCATTACTGGAACACCTATCTTTAAACAGATGCTATGATGTGGGAAACCGTTGATTACTATAGAGTTCAGGAATTCCGGTGGGTACAATAGATTAGCGTCACCAACGTGACTATCGGACTGGGAAATGGAATCAAAGCTGAGATACTCCTTTGCATGAGCAGGAAGCTTATCAAAGACAGCTCTATTTAGTTCATCGACAATATTATTAGTTGGGCAAACGATAGCACGTTCTGCAAGGTATTCACTGTTGTTATAATTTGCAGAAAAAGAATCGTAGATAGCATCCACAATTGCATTCATATTGTTATTAGCTGGCAGTAACAAAAGGTCATCTGGTATAGTTATCCATGTTGGATGAATTTCTCCTTACTTTTTAGTCATTGGAATCTGACCATCTCCAATATCAAGCACCCATTGAGCAAATACAGCGAGAACTTCACGGTCTGCAGCTTGAGAGATCTAGATTTTGAAGTCTCATATTGGTAAATAGTTTTAGGACCTCAACATGTTGCCAAAGTGAAGATCTAATAAGCAAAGCCTCAATGATTTCTGCTTTGGTGCCACCTTGAATAACAGGTAAGATCTGCAAAGTCTCCACCAAGGACAAGAAGCTTTCCACCAAAAGGTATTGCCATGCAGCTAACATCTTCAATAGACATTATGTCATGCAATGTTCTATCGAGTGCTTCAAAACAATGCCTATGCATCATGGGCGCTTCATCCCAAAGAATTAAAGAAGTCTTCATAATAAGTTTAGCAAGCATTGTTCCACGCGCGACATTACATAAGCTTCTTCCATTAATGTCAAGAGGAATCTTAAAATGGGAGTGCCCTATACGGCTACCTGGAAGTAAAAGGGAAGCAATCCCAAATGAAGCAACCGCAAGAACTATGTGACCTTTAGCCCTTAGTGTTGCTATGATAGCATTCCATAGAAATGTTTTCCCAGTACCACCATGGCCTAACACAAAGTAAAACCGCCCTTATTATGAGCAACACACATCATAATCTTCTTGTAAATAGCATACTGTTTAGAATTTAGCTTATCATGAAATATTTCAGCCTGTTCTGTTAGAACAGCTGAATCATATGCTAACTCTTCGGCTACAAGGTGATTAGCAGAGGTAGAATCATTGTATGTTGATTTACTGGTGATGTTGTACGAACCAAACTTGAGTCCATTCCTTGAAAACATATCACATAGTTTATTTAACAACTGGACTGTAAGTAGGCAGCTGGTATGGAATATGTTCGGTTTTCTAACCCCTGGCGTATTTTGTATTGTATGTCGTCAACAAGGAAGCACCAATATTTATCAAATAAATTCTGAGGGCTAATTACATTGCAGAAAGAAAGGACCACCATGAAAAGGTGTCTGAGTTGGTGTGGTGTAGCCCAAATGATTGCTTCATCAAAAAGCAAAAACCATTTTGTATTGTCACCAACTAAGCCATGAGCTTTGCAAGCTTCCTTAAAAGTAGGGTAACATACACCATCAAAAAATCTTATATGCTCATAACTTTGTGCACCACAAAACCATCAAAAGCATCCTCAAATAGAACAATTCACCAGTACTTGGATGTACATTATATATGCGGCCAATCTTTGATGACACTCGCTTTCTTTTTAGCCATTTCTAGTTAACACCATCCCATGTCCACTTTGATGGAAATTGGTAATAAGTACACGATCTTGCATCTACAGACTATTGATTAGTAGTAAACCATTCAGTTAACATAGTTTTATGAGCTCCTGGATCAGCAACAATTTCTTGCAAGATTGTATCTTCATGATATGTAATCCTATTCATGCTTGGCATATGCACAACTAATCGCTCAATGGAAGGCATTCGGCCATGTATGTTGAATTCAAACAATCGCCAAAGTGCTTCGCATGAAGATAAATATCTATATTTTAATAGAGCCAAGCGTTATTGTAAAATAAACAGGGAAAAGCTGGGAAAAAACATAACCTCATGTAAGAGAATAGAAACACAGAGGGCAAAAAAGAGGGAATCCTAAACAGTTTAGTATAGTAAAACGAATTTTGTAATATGGAAAAGTGATTACCTGTATCTAAGATAATTAGCTATTTCATCTATTCCTTCTGTAGTCTACGGATCAGCTGAGGTTGGTGATTGGCCAGCATTATAAAAATTCATCTTTGCTCTATCTTGTCCTTTAGTAAGATATTTAAATAAGTACTTCACAAGATTTGTTTTGTTGCACCATTCAACATTGATGTGAGCTTGGAACTTTTTGAGTAGACTAATATTATATGGGACAACCCATCTATTATCAAGCTTGATTCCATTCTTGATAACAAAATGGTACCCATTTTGGTGGCGATATATTGGAAATCCACATCTATCAATTGTTGTTTCTAAGTTTAACTATTTGGGATATCGCTTTGAGCATAGGCCATCTTTCATACATGGACATTTTGTATTAAGATCTCCGCACGGGCCATGCATCATAAATTCTTCAATAAGAGGTGGATCAATAGATGGATCAGGAATTTCAGCACATATAAGGCTATCTATAAATTGACCCGTTAAGTCTGTATCATGTTGAGCTAGCCATATGAGAGTTTGAACATGAGGCAGACCTCTCTTTTGAAACTCAACAGTGTACAGAACTGCCACAAAAAAGGTAGATAGCTTAGAGCAGAAAGGAATACAACACAATTAAATGAAAAAAGTTACATATCTATGACGAAACTAAAAAGCGAACTTGCGCAGACGGTACCAAAAGCGCAACCAGCTTTAATATCAGAAATATATTCGGTAAGCTTCATATGGAATACCCGAGTAACAATATCAGACCGATCTATATATTTCTGACCAGGCTCATATTTGAGCGCATCCATAATTTCTGGCCATCTTGAATTACATGTGAAAGGAGAGAATAAATCAGGAGCGCCGTATTCACGGCAGATAGCCATAGCGTCTTGGTAATTAAGAGCATTATATCGAGGACCACCAGTAAAGCTTGCAGGAAGCAGAATTTTTACACCAATATTTCTGCCCTGTGATGTACCTTGACCAAGAGCATCGGAAATGCCTTGGTATGTGTCCGATCTTAACACATCTTGATTGAAAAAATGGAATGAAAGACGGTTTGCTTCGAGGCATGAATAACAATCCACTTATATTTGATTTGAGAGACGCCCACAACATGTATAAGGATTTGTTTCTTTTTTTCGGTAATGACACTCATAGCAATAATATTCAAGCATAGACACTTCATCTCTAGCCGAAGACACATTGGTATCAACTTCTTTGTATTTAATACCGAGATGGAAGCCTTTTTCACCAAATGGAAATAGCAATGGGTATTGAAGATACATCAAAGTGGGATTCAAAGGCGAAATCTATTTCAGCTCATCGTGATGACTTTGAACAATCACATCAAATCTGTTATTCTCCAAAGTCAATTCACCCACGACTAAAGCAGCTAATTTAGGCACAACTAGTAGAGAATATCTATCACCATGACTATCCGATGAACCAATAAGACGAATATAAACCTCTGGGTTTTATTCAGAAAAGAGTCGCTCACGTGCCATTATGAATTCTTTCACCAGTACATTGCAACAGTCAAGCATAATAATCAACGCAACAACGATACCAGGATCTGCTTCATTATGCCCACTATCTTCTTTACTGAACATAGACAATCTGTTGCCAATCTCGTTGAATGTATCATAAATATAAAGCTGAGCATATTGGGGTTTCTGGCCTGGTGTAGGAACCAATGAACCAATACGGTGATAAACCACACCATTTATACGAAAAACATAAGGGCCTCCACCAGTGTTTATAGACCTATCAATATCTACGCCAAAGAAGTGAATGTAAATAAGGAATTGTAATGGCGTATTAAACGCATAAATTCATTTGAGCAAGGGCCTTTATTAAAACCAATAAGGTCTCGAAGTGGGTGTGGGAAATCCTTATGTGGTGGAAGGGATATTTTCCCACCTTGACAATATCTATTATAAACAATCCGTTGATGTCTAGAAGAACTTCTATATTGAGATCTTTCTTGGAACCAAAAAACGACTCCACATTTATTACATTAATATGGACCATCGTAATACGATCGATTGGCATACATAGCTGAAAATGTAGGAAAAAGATGCATTGAACAAAGAAGAACAAACAACAACAACACGAAACACATGGGAAAACAATCGTGAGGGGAAAAAGTAAAAAAAATAGTGTAAACTAAGACATACTAATGAACCTTTTAGGTAAGAGATCTGTTTTTTAGAAAGAAAAACACCTGGTTCTCTAAGTAAAACTGGACCGAAAGAACACATACTACCTGAAATGTGGAGAGAATGCAATAAAACTAACTAAAACAAAACAAAATAGCAAGAGGAAAAATTTAAAAAGAATAATGAAAGAAAAGCACCTATTTGAGAACTTTTATGGAGCAAATTGAATATCCTCCTTTTTTTCTATTGTTAGCAGATTCAGCACGACTAACCAACGGCAAAAATGATCTCCTACCATATAAGCAAAAGGGGGAAAAATGGTAAAAAAAGAATTTGAACCACATACAATAAAGAGAAGAGGAAAATAGTTATAAAGAACGCGAACAACCATGTTGGCGCTTCCATGGAAAAGGTGTATTAACATTTGTGGGAAGGGCTGTAAAACAGCAAAGCAAATGCAGAGGGGAAAAAACTATGAGAGAGTGAAAACGTGTAAGAAAGCTGAAACACAGAAAGGACTTGTGAATATAGGGCACATAATATTAATACGAAGCATACATGATTGTGGCAACATCTATGTAAATGTTGGTGGTAAAACAGCAGGTAAAACATATATAGAGGGCAACGACAAAGCCACCAAATCAGCTGGCTGTTTACCGCGAAGAATTTCCTCATGGTGGGCTTTAGTAGAACACGATTCATCCATAAAATCAGTTAGGGGAAAACAACAGATGAACAATTCCACCAGAAGGTTGTGCTAAAAGGGTAAAAATGGAAGGCTAAAAAAACAGAGAGAGAAAAAGTATACAACAAATATAAAATGAGAAATATCATCACGAAAACAAAATGAACGACAACCAAAAGAAAATGGTAAATATGTCACAAGCGCAATATTAGAACAGTGACAATGACAGCTAAAAAACACATTGTAAGGACAGCAAACACGTACACAAACTTGTAAGCATGGTAACAAAAAAAAAAACGCAAACAAAGACACCGTCCAGCGATTTCATATCCTAATTGAAACAGCATATAACTAATGCCGAGACGCCACCACCACCGCCTCCTCCTCCGCAAGTAAGTTCTCCGCTTGGACCTGACCTCCCGCCTGTTACCATATCCAATTCGTGCTCTCCGTGTAGGTAGATCTAGAACTCCTCGTATCATAGCCGTCGGGCAAAGACGCTTCATGTCTTATTTGATTCTACTTGCTACTTGTGATTTGTGAAACCCTTAGGCGATACTACATGTGTATGTTGATGACTGGTAGTGTTTGTTGTTGAGGGAGAAGCAACTTCTGCTCTCGTTTATTAGGGCACATGCGGTGATGAATTTTCATATCGATTGGATGCTTTTGTGTTCTCTCGATGATGATCCTACAGCATGAAATTGGTGGTCTTCGTTGATTCAGTCCTACCATGTTTTTTTTTCATATGTTCGTTTGCCTTTTCCCTTAGTGACCATAGGTACAAATAATAAGCTACACTGATTTTTATGAAAAGTTTACCTTGCTTATATTTCCCTGTTGAACATGGTCACACTTAGTAGTTCATTGCTCAATTTCGTATAACTATTAGCTTGTTATATGTCTCCATCAATAAAAAACAATGTGTGGTTGTATCATGTATGATTTCAATAGGAAAATCGAGCCATATTAGGGGAACGGCTTCTTAGATTTAATATCATCTGTGACTACTGACTAGGATCTCTGTTCCATGATAGTCTCATTGCTTTTTAATATCTACTTTCCTGTTGATTTTTGCATTGTAAAATAGAAATCGTTTCAGCTTATAAACGATCTCAAAGGGTTTTGACTTGTTAGGGATTAAATATTTGCTAAAGCCTAGCTGTGAAGGCTGATTTCTTGCACGGATATTGCTACGGAATCTAGGCGTGGAACTAGCGGTTCTTTTTCGTGTTTTCTTTGAAAAATACTTACCTCCATTTTCCTATTGTCTCCATATGATGTGGAAACACCAATATTGAGCACATCGACATAGCATTGATGTGGAGTTGGGTCACTATTTGCTTAAAACATCTGTTTTGGCTGCTTTGCTGGATGTCAAGTTGTTCCCGTAACATATCTACTAGATGTGGACGTCACCATTACTTGAACTATTGCTTGTGCCTGTGCTATTGTGCATCGTCCAACTTGATTGTCATTGTACTTTAGACACATTTTCATTTCAGAGCGGGTGTGTGCATATCTATTGCTCGTGCTATTGTGCATCCTCCACCTTGATTTTGTTCATAGTTGACTAGACACATCTTGATTTCCAGAGCATGGCTATTTGGGGGAGCAGTTTATCAAATGAGCTGCACCTGTTTTCCCCAGGGCCATGCAGTTGTTGTTGCTTTTGTTTTTCTCATTCCAATTGTAGGCGTAGTCAAATCATACTTTGGTTACCATATAGTTGAACTTGCTCAGCTATCTGCTCCTCTCACCTAATACTGAAATGAATAGAAATGCAATGGGAGTGCTAGAAGCAAAATAGCACAAATAAACAGCACATAGAGGTTCACAAAGAGCAGAGAGCTGCCGCCTCCTGGCTCCCTCTGCATTGGTTGCTTGTTATGTTTTGAGGTGTTGGATCAAAAGGTCTGGAGAAAACGAAGCGAGGGGGTTAGAGTTTGTTCGATTTTTTGGATTGTTTTTATATATTTTTTTACAATTTTTATTTGTTTCCTTATTCTTTTGACAAAATCTTGATTTATTTCCTTGTTTGTTTGACAACTGTTGATTTGTTTATTGCATGGGAGGTAACATGTGCAACCTCAAATTTCTTCTATATGAGCATAGGAATATTACGTTTCATTGGTTATTTGAGAATGTCGTCTCAGTGGAGTCGTTAGTTTTAGCAACAAAGAAATAAAAGATTGGTGAAAACTCTGCGATTTTATTTGATCTATATATCCTTTTGATAACTTGTATGTTAGATCATAGCATCTCAGAATGATTGACAAAGTAGTAATTAAACAACCATCTCATGTTTTGCTTTACAGAGGATATTTTGCATCTTCGCTCTTTTGAACTAAGTGCTAAATGAAATGTAAATAAATGAATCATAGCAGTCCATGTTTAGGGTCTGTATATCTTATTTGTGGAGAAGAAATGTCTAGCTATTACTATTTTGTTTCTATATGGTAGTTGGAGATGGCATTTTTCGCTTTCCATGGTATGGCAGCTCAAAGGAGAAACCTACTCTTAGGTAACACTCTTGCACTTACTCATACTCTTGTGTTTTACTTTTCTTGTACTTGATCATATTTTTATGGATATATCACCCCTACTCATACGTGCGGTCCATATGTCCTAGATTTCTCAATATCATGTAAAAGAGTAGCCTCCTTTAATTTCTTTGGATCATTATGGTTACATTTGTATATTCTTGGATAAATGGTATTATTCCAATAGAAGCGATTGCGACAAATTAGGCGAATGCTTTGCATGTTCAAATTTCATTAGTTTTGTTAATTTTGAGCTATCCTAATCAACAATTAATGATGCAGATTAAGTTTTTGTTGACATTGACCATCCCTTGGCTGTGTTGATAAAAGTACAAATAAAGGTAATAGGTAAAGCATTTCCGAGTGTGACTACAAAGAGGACATACGGAAAGCAGGCACTAAAGCACAACAAGAGGAGAAACAAAAAGGTAAACATAGTATTAGAACAAAAACAACAATACTTGAAAACCACGCTACCCAAAACAATAGGACCATAGAAAGGTCTATAAGTATGGCAACCAAAAAATAACACAAATATATAGAACCTTCACCAGCCTCATATCCAAACCTAAACAACACATCGATAATATGTCAAGGCAAACAGCAAGCTAGGCAACGATAACATGTAAGGCTGGCTAATTCAAGAAGATGGTACCATTCTGTTCATAAATACACTGAGGCTCAAATAAAATACTTCCAAGAAAGATAAAAAACATAGGAAAGCTATATATTATCTCTGAAACCACGTAATGAGTGAAAAAACCAAGAAAGCCATTCATATTACAGTAATATAGGTAACACTAAAAATCTACACGCTAGTATTAATCAAGGCTGCCTGCGAATACTAATACAGATAACAGCTGAGCATAGGTAACCGAAGGAAGCATCTGTATGTTAACACGAACCAAACACAACATCATAAAGTGTAAAAATATCAGGAAAGGGGTAGCACCTCCAATAAAAGCACACACACAAGAACCGCAACTCTGAAGGAACTGAAGGAGAACGTCGGACGGCTAGCTAAAGCGGTGTAAAACGGGCGATCACCGCAGAGAGAGAATAAACGAGCACAGCACGCACGGCAAGAACTAAAACAGATAACTTCCTGCAAAGCAAAAACAGCGAGCTTCAGGACAACAGATAAATTAATAAAGCAATATCTCAAAACAACAATACTATACAGAACGTAGAAGCAACAGTAAGGCGAACGGTTTTTTTCCCCGATGAAACCAAAGAAAAGACCAAGAATTTGAAAAGGCACCTTAACCCAAACAAAAGATCTCATACGAATATTGCAAAGCAGCAGAAACACGCACACCACCTCTGAAAGCACCTAGTTTAAAGGGACTGCAGCAGTTTCAGACGAATATCATCGCACAAACCTTAAATAAGCAAAGCATGCAACAACGGGGAAAAACGTTAAGAACCCAGAATGGTTAGCAACACAGAAAGCCAAGAATTCAAAAAAGACACCTTAACCCAAACAAAATGGTTCATAGAAATATAAAAAAAAAATACCGAAAACGCGCACGCCACTTTGAGAAGCGATTAGGCTGAACCAACTGCAGTATTTTCGGACAAACAGTATCACACGAACCCTAAACAAGTAAACCAGACAACGGCAAAAAAAGAACCCAGGACGCTCATCAGCACACAAAGCGCACTTATTTCGTACAAAGAGCATCACATAGACTCTAAACAAAGAAAACACGCGACAACACCGAGGAGCTCTAAAAACTCGTGTAAAAAATAAGCGAACCTCAACGGTAAAATCCACACTGTAAGCTCGATCGGTTCTCTAAACACAGAAAACATGCAACGGTTAGCACCAGGCAAACCAGAAGAACAACAAATAGACAGAAAATCAACAACCCAAAAGAAGCACAAAGAATGCACGCACAAAAGGTACATCCCGACAACAAAAAGGGAAAAGACCAACAGCCCAAAAAAGGCACAAAGAACCTGCACACAAAAAGATACATTCCGATCACTCTTTGCAGCGAATAACGAACAAGGCGAAAGCGTCGCTAAACGGGGAGTAAGAAACGGCCGAATCTAGAGAGGAAAACTCACACCGTAAGCAGATTCGGCAAGCGACCGATGAAACCCCCGCCGGAAGAGAAGGCCAGAAGAAGTAGCAACCGGATGCGTCACTGAAATCACAAAGCGAAACGAAGGATAAACAAGAAAACCATACAACGGTGAAAAAAAGAACCCAGGATGCTAAACAAAGAAAATATGCAACGGTTAGCACCAGGCAAACCAGAAGAACAACAAATAGACAGAAAATGAACAACCCAAAAGAAGCACAAAGAACGTACGCACAAAAGGCTACATCCCGACAACAAAAAGGGAAAAGACCAACAACCCAAAAAAGGCACAAAGAACCTGCGCACAAAAAGGTACATTCCGATCACTCTCCGCAGCAAATAACGAACAAGGCAAAAGCGTCGCTAAATGGGGAGTAAGAAACGGCCGAATCTAGAGAGGGAAACTCACACCGTAAGAGATTCGGCGAGCGACCGATGAAACCCCCGCCGAAAGAGAACGCCAGAAGAAGTAGCAACCGGACGTGTTACTGAAACCACAAAGCGAAATGAAGGAGGAAAGATGACACCACAAGCAAATTCGGCGAGCGACCAATGAATCCCCCGTCGGAAGAGAAGACCAGAGGAAGCAGCAACTGGACGCGTCACTGAAACTACGAAGCGAAACGAAGGAACCCCTTCCAAAATCCGAAAACCACAAGCGACAGCACAGCAACCAAAGGCGAGAGCAAAAGCAAAACTCATCAGTAGAATGCGCATCACAGCAGGAGGCAAACAAGCGGGCCATAGATGTCAGCGGGGCGGGCGTATCCAAAAACGTGTGTAGGGAACACATGCCTTCCTCTAGAAGCTTCCCACGACACTACTGGCTAACATGCACAAATCGAATGTACACGTAAAACGTAGGCCACTAACTGACGCACAGCAGCCCGCATACAGGGCGCTTCGATGCGCACCATTACGCGCCTTGCTACCCAGCGCGCGCCAGCGCTCACGGTACCCGCTCGTAGACACGCGCCACCACGAGAGCACAACGGGCGTATGTGGCACCACCGAGTGGCCGGGGAGCCCCTGGGTTTGTTACATGGAGTATTCGTGTGGAATTCCTGGGAATTTCAGTGAAATTCTTGGGTCCCAGACTAGAACTTACGCATTCAAAGTGTCGAACACAGGTACGGTTCATCATTATGAAAAGGCAGTATTAACGGAATCAGATTTCTTATCGATTAGGACATAAAGCTTACCATCTACAGATAATCCTTATAATGTGTTGTTTCTAAGTTGATTAGACCTATCTATTAAGAGTGTCTATACAACAGCAAGAAAACGTGTGAAGTATAGACAACATCTCCATACAACAGCAAAAAAAAAGTGTGTAAAACTCTTTTTTTCTCGTATATAGAGTACATATGATATCTTTCTCTTTTCTTGACTCTCTTATCAACATCACGAGAAATTATACCTTATAAGGGTGGTAGACAGCTAATATTAACTTATTGTAGGTGCCCTCAGAGGGGCCGCTGGTCTATCCCGTAGTCGGGCTGGCCTAGGCCCAACTACTCCTCCAGCCCGGCCGAACCGCCACGTCAGCTAACCAGCCATCCAATATTCCAATCCACTCCATCGAGCCGCACACGACTAGACGAAAGGAGATGGCAGCGCTCCTCCGGCCGCTCTCCACAACCGCCGCCGTGGCGCTCCTCTCCCCCGTCGCTCCGATTCCTACCGACATTGCTACTGGGAGATCCGTGAGCTGCAGGCGGTGGAGCAGCGTGAGGGCCAGCTCGGGCGGCGGGGGCTGGCTGTCGGGGCTGCTTCGAGGGAAGGGCGGCGGCGGCGGCGCGGCCACGGCGATGACGGTGACGCCGGGGACCGTGAAGGCCGGCGACCCCGTGCTGCACGAGCCGGCTCAGGAGGTGTCCCCGGGGGACGTCCCCTCCGAGAAGGTCCAGGGCGTCATCGACCGGATGATCGCCGTCATGCGCAAGGCACCCGGCGTCGGCCTCGCCGCCCCACAGATCGGCGTCCCCTTGAAGGTCTGCGTAGTCAAGAACACGATTTGTACGGTCGCTCTTGCGTTGCATTGCATTCTCTACGGTTTCTTGCCTTAGCACTTACCACTCCACTTGCATATGTTCGATCGTAATTCGTACAAGACCATGGCCACATTATTCAACCTGTTAAATTCATCAATGCCAGATTATTGTTCTGGAGGACACCCAAGAATACATCAGCTATGCTCCCAAGAAGGATATCGAATCACAGGATCGCCGTCCTTTCGATCTTCTTGTCAGTACATTTTGCCGCATGGAACTGCGTTCACCACCCATTGTCATTAGGCACTAGTACCTTCTCATGCCCTTTTCTTTTCCTTGTTTTCCCCCCTGGAAGCCAGGTTATTGTCAATCCCAAGCTTAAGAAGACAAGCAAAAGAACCGCACTTTTCTTCGAGGGATGTCTGAGGTAGTTCTTTTATGCAATATTATTACTAGTAGTTCATCTATGAAGACATTGAGGATATGAAAACTGCATTGCTTTGTCTGAATTGTATCATGCTTGTTCTCATACTTGAATTCTGGCGATGGCAGTGTTGATGGATATAGGGCGGTCGTTGAGCGGCATCTAGATGTTGAGGTTTCGGGTTTGGACCGAAATGGACGTCCCATTAAGGTTGAGGCTTCGGGATGGCAGGCACGCATCCTGCAGCACGAATGTGATCATCTTGAAGGCACACTCTATGTTGACAAGATGGTCCCGAGGACATTCAGGATTGTTGATAACTTGGATCTGCCACTTCCTGTTGGATGTCCTCCACTAGGTGCACGATAATGTGGACAGCATTCCAAATTTTCTTTTCAAGTAGAGGTACTTGGCCTTCATAATAAAACATTTATTCAAATGCCATGAATTGATTTTTTCATACATTATGTGGTCATACGCTGATCTGCATGCGAACAATTGCGGCCTTGTATGTCGAATTTTCAACCCATGGTAAAATTTCTTGTTAAATGAGATGATCATTACATGATTTTTACAGTTCCCTTCTAGAACAAGTATTTGGCATTTTGTCTGGTAGAATTGGAATTTGTTGTTTCCACAATTTGCAAGACTGTACACATGGATCTGATGCTCGAGCTTTTCATCATATTTATGATATCCTTGAACTTCTGTGTATTTCTTACGACTTAAATTTTGATCTGTTTGGGTTGTAGATGACAAAGATTCATGAAATTACTGTAAAATATGGTGGTTAATTCAATTGTTCATAACACTTTTGGTGGTTTGGTTGTGTTATTTTTTTCATGGAGTAGGATGTGTGGTTTAGTAATTTGGCTTACTATGGTCTGTCCCCTTTTGTTAGCAATTTAGCATGAAGGTTTAATACCTAAACTAACCTAATGTTATAGCCTAAGATCCCGACGATACACGTAGCCGGCTCGCGAACAATCCCATGGGTTACCACAATGCTGGATGAACAGTACCCACGTGGTACTGTAGCACCATGAACACTACCGCGTGGTACTGTAGCGCCGTACGCGTGAACAGTAGTTCTAGGTGCAATTTCCTTATTATTTGGGTTTGTTTCCTTCTAGATTATTTCTATGTATTAGAGATAAATTTTCTATAATTAGAGATTAATTTTCTTAATATAGCGATATGTTTCTTGGGGGTTAGGTTTAACCATCCCTATAAAAAGGACAGTATTGTACCTATTATTATCAAGTAAAGAAGTAAACAAAGTTCTCTAGTCTTTCTCTCTTCTTCAACAGGCCTCAAAGCCTTAGCGGCGCCTTAGCGGCGGCATGGCTGGTTGATTAAGGACGAGTTCCCTACCTTCGATC
This sequence comes from Melocanna baccifera, assembly GCA_036346265.1. Taxonomy (NCBI): domain Eukaryota; kingdom Viridiplantae; phylum Streptophyta; class Magnoliopsida; order Poales; family Poaceae; genus Melocanna; species Melocanna baccifera. The sequence goes on along the minus strand of CM070676.1, from coordinate 23,558,375 downwards.
CTCGGACCTGTACCATAATATTTGGTATTAGAGCCACTTACCATGGCCTCTGATGCTAAATTATCTCGCTTAGACATGTTGATGGCTAGCAACAAGAAAATAAAGTCTTTACTCGACAATATGATGGCCACCTTGGAAAATGTTATGGAGTTGGTTGACAAACTAAAGGAACAGAAAGAGGGTTCGCATGCCATTGTAATGGTTGCCTGCCACCACCTTCCCCGGCATCGGCGTTGGCACTGACCACATCACCAATGACGACTCCTCTTTAGGCTTCACCTTTGGTGCCTTTGCCAAGAAGGAAGGTTGTCACTATCTAGCGGCGGTCATCTCCACATGGTCGGCCGACACTGTGTCTCCGCATGTGTGGAGCACAATGGATGCCATGTGGGGGTCAACGACGTTGTCGCATATCTTCCATAACCGTTGCATTCCAAGGAAAGAGGGATGATGTTTTTGCCCTGCGTTGGGTACCCATGCCCTCAACATCTCATGCGTCATCAAACCACGCTCAAGGGTTGATGTCCATTGCAGCTTCGCTGATTTTCTTTCATGCGATACAACGTCATTATCGTGCCCTCTCGTCGACATGGAATTACGATGGACTTCAACCATGGCTGTCACCTGACAGCTTGAGGATAAGCTATCTTGTTGCGAGGGGTGTAATGTTATGGCCTAGGATCCCGGCGATGCATGCAGCAGGCTCGCAAAAATCCCATGGGTTAGCGCAGTGCTGGATGAACAGTACCTGTGTGGTACTGTAGCCCGTGAACACTATCGCGCTGAACTATAGCGCCGTACGCGTGAACAGTAGTTCCGGGTGCAATTTCCTTATTATTTGGGTTTGTTTTCTTTTAGAATATTTCTATATATTAGAGATAAGTTTCCTATTATCAGGAATTAGTTTATTAATATAGAGATATGTTTTTTTGGGGTCAAGTTTAGCTATCTCTATAAAAAGGACAGCATTGTACCTATTATTATCAAGCAAAGAAATAAACAATGTTCTCTAATCTCACTCTCTTCTTCAACAGACCTCAGAACCTTAGCGGCGGTATGGCCGATCGATCAAGGGCAAGTGTCCTATCCTCGGTCCTCGGACCACATAAAGGCGAGTGCCCTACCATCGATCCTTGGACCCGTACCACAACACCTAGCAAAAGAAATCTTATGCATGCTGGAAGTAACATCATTATGCTATGCTGTTCATAGCTTCAGAACTAATTTGAGTATGTAACATTTTTATGATACAATATTCTCTCCAATATATTAAATTCAGTACCTTTGTTTATCAATTCAAGATAGATTGATGGGTGGTCAAAGGTGATCCACATGGAATTTATCAAGAAGAGAAAATGAAAGTTTTGATATGAAGAGAGAATGAGGAAAATGAACACTAACAGAAGTTTACAATAAGAAAAGAGGTACAGAGAGGGCCTTCAAGAGAACAAAAGGAAGTTTTGATATGAAGAGAGAATATGGAAAATGAGCACTGATAGAAGTTTACAATAAGAAAAGTTGTATGAACACTAGCGTTGATGATAGCTTGTACTAAATATATAACATTTCTCCTAGTGTCTTCTACAGGCATTTATAAAATCTCTTTTACAATCAGGACAATAGAGTGATTATGTTCCTTCCTACTGTAGGAAAGAATTATGAAATGGGAGGCTATGGAATGGTGAAGTGAGAGGAAAAGGAACTTGAACCTGAAGGAAGCAAAGTTATTCACTTATTTGTGATGACAGAGTAATGAGACTTGTTCACAACGTCACATGACCCTTAGGAATCGTGAGTTGGAGTTAGCAACCATGGCAAGCACAAAGTAAGTTTCAACGCAGATGGGGACCAACAAAGGTTCCATTAAAAAGACCACACATTTGAAATCACCTTCATCCTTCCAAGCCAAAATGCCTGTAGCTTTCAAGTTCCAAGCATATTGTTGTCTACTTAAGGACCCAAGCTCCAAAGAAAAATGTAACTTTAAAGGCATGCAAACATTTGGAACAGTATTTTGAAGGCACCAAATTGCAGGTATTTTCTTTTTATTGACAGTTGAAAGTTCTCTTGTTTTGGAGGCAGAATACAGGAAACACAAGTAATGCAAGCTATAGGCTAGTGTATCCTCACCTTAAGATGTAGCACAAATGGGATAATGGGACAGAAAGAACACTGAAGTTGTTTACAGTAATTCAACAGTTGAGATCACTTTGCTATGATTATCTTCAAACAAGAAAGACTACCAAATGTGAGAACAAGAGATAAGTATGCAATAAAGCTTTCAGCATGTTAAGTGCCCTATCTACAGTGCAGTTATGATTTAAGTTACCTACCATGTGCAACAAACCACAAGAAATAGACATCCATTTTTATACATTTGCCTCTTCTATTTATTTTGTCCTGTGATATAGGGTCTACTTGTGTAATAATTTGTTCTGACTGGTTTCTGTTCTATTGTCCCATCATTGAGTTAGAATTGCAAAATTAGGTTGGACTGCATGAAATTGAGTGCTGTAGATATTAAGTTGGTGTCTAACAAAATCTCCATTCTTCTTGATAAGAGAAAGCTCAAGGGTGAGATAACCATTCATCACATCAGGCATTTTCCAAATTCGAGACAGTTTCCGATCCATTACCTGGAGAAAAGAAGCTTGTCATGGAAAATGAAACGACTGTCAGAAACCTCACATAAGCAGGCCCTACTGACACCCACAATATGCTAACTGAGCGGCATAGTGAGGGCATAGTGAGGTGGTTGAGGACTTGAAGTTCCTTTTTGTCATAAAGATTAATCATCGGGATCCTTCAAATCTGGCCTTAATGCAGCAACTAACCTATGCACTAGCTTTTTCCTTCATACAGGGCACCATACCGCAGAACAAGGCAACCTTCACATGGCCTGCGGTTTTCTATATGTTTGTTCTCCTTTTCAAAGTAGAGAAAATTTTGTCCCTTGCCCCACCCGCTCATTGCAGGGAATCCAAACTCATAATCCATTAATTAATTAGTACCTGGTCTATAGGATTCCGCTTGCCTGTGCCATTCTCCACACTGCTATATAGATGGCTTTAGGAGGACCCAGACAGATTCAGAACTAATCACCAGTAGAGAAGGAGAGAGATTACTTTAGGAGGACCCAGACAGATTCAGAACTAATCACCAGAAGAGGAGAGAGATTAACTAGCGAGCAATGGCGGCCCGTCATGGTAGCAGGCGGACTAAGACAGAGCAGTGGCTATTTGGTGGGAAATGGAGGGGAATTGTCAAAGAGACAAAGCATCCTGCTGCCTCTGAGGTGAAGCCCCCAAATCCCACCACCGTTCAGGATGAGGAGATCTGCCTTGAGAAGTCTAGAGTGCATCTGCCTGGTCTGGGACAGAGGAAGATAATCGATGTTGCGCCTGGGAGGAAATCGATGCCAGAGATGGAGATCAACATGAAAGAGGTTGTTGCGGTGCTCGGGGTGAGGGTGATGGCGGCAGACATGCCGCCATTCATGCAGTTGCATGCATTCCGGTGTGCTAAGCGATCCCATGATAGCTTGGACAAGTTCAGCTCAAGGCAGCTGGCCCATGATGTGAAGAAGGTGAGTGGCGTGCAAATTGTGATCTTTCGCTTGTTTTATATCCTGAAAAGCATCCATTCCGTTCATTGTCTACCTTTCTTTCCTTTTTCATTCAAATAAGTTCTTTGTGAAATGAAATTTTAGAAACTGCCAAATTAAGCAGGCTGTAACCAGCTGGTAGTGTTGAAATCAATAGTCATCATGTGCTATATTGGCACTTGGGTCTGGGCAGCATAAACCTAAATATCCTTTCTTCTTTTTCAGTGATTTCGATTATTGCTATTCCATTTTCCTACGTTGTGTTTGAAAGTACAATGCATTTCTTAGCTTCTAATGGATTCTTCTTGATATCCAACAGGAGTTTGATAAAGTTTATGGACCTACATGGCATTGCATCGTTGGTACAAGCTACGGTTCTTTCGTGACGCATTCCAGAGGTTGTTTCCTCTACTTTTCAATGGACAAAATCATTGTGATGCTGTTCAAGACCAAGATTAGAAGGTGTTAGCATCTTAAGCTTTGTAATGAGATGACTTGTCTTTGTCTGATACGCTTCCATCATGCGTGGTTAGTCTAGTTTTGTGAGGTTGGAGCTTGGAACAGAAGAGCAAACCTCGATGATTGTTGCTTGTGAGTGGTGCCAGTTTGCAACTGTAAAATGCTAAGGTGTTGATGATTAGCACCAATGGAAAGCAGGGTGAACAACTGAACATGGGACCGTACTGCTCAGCTCTTCCTGTACTAAATTAACAGTTGAAAGCGATGATGAACTGTTGTTTCGCTGTACTGTTCTGTTCTGAGGGACAGGTCTGAAAGGGTACAATAATCATTGTCAATATCACGTTCTAGGATTCCTAATTAGCATATGCATGTCTTGGTAAGGGCCATTCTAAAGTCGTGCACGTAATTAAAATGTTTGCCTTGCCTGCGTTCAACACTGGACAGGACGAAGAAATTTGGCTACGTTCCATGTAATTGTCACACATCGTCGTTCTTTTAGATACGAAATTCCATAACTAACTGATGAGTTCTTCGTATTTCACCTTATCGGACCTGGATTTAGCAAATCCAGAATCCTATGTAAAATTACTAAACTATTTCCTAGATCAGTAGATATTGCTCACTAATGCATCACTGAATCATTTTATACATGATATAAATTATACCATACATTAATATTGCAAAATTGAAGTTTAAATAAACCGTATTGGGTCACATTTACAATAAGAGCCAATTAGCCGAAATAGATACATTACATAAATGCCAAATTGAAAGCGAAAGCAAAAGAAGTAGGCACATTTCATCACAAGCAAGTGACTGGGGTAGAATGTGTGACCGATATTAACCAAGAGTATGGATAATATTAGTGCACGCAAACACTAATTTAGTCAGCATGATTGGAGTTAGACCCAGACTACTAGAGACATCCTAATCTCCTCCATCTTCTTCACCATCAACTCCTAATACATCGTAATACGCGTAGTATCCTTGGTTTACATGTTCTAAGAGATTTTGTGAGTGAGGGTAGCATAAGCAATAATGATTCATGAGCTAACACAGAAATGCAATAGTATATATGTAAGGTTCAACAAAGATAGGCTATGGTTCTTTTATTTGCTAAAGGTAATATCCTAACCCCAGATCTGTCTTGGAGAACACTATTTCTCTTAAGAGTTGATCAAACAGGTTAGCGATGCTATGTAAGAGATACTTATTCTTCATGATCACATCATTGAGGATTCTATATTTTACACACTTTCTTGTGTTGCCATCCTTTTTCTTTACAAAAAGTACTGGTGAATCCTATGGGGATGGGCTAGGTCTGATAAATCCTTTCTCTTGTAATTCCTCAATCTACTTCTTCAATTCTTCAAGTTCGTCAATAATCATTCTATAAAGTCTTTTGGCAATTGGGGTAGTCCATGGTTTTAGGTTGATGATAAATTCTATGTCTTTGTCTGGTGGCATACTAGTCAATTCTTCTAAAACTTCAAGGTAGTCTTAAACTACTGGCATTCCATTTAGAGGCATATCTTCAAGGTAATGGATTGCATGACACAAAATATAGGGATGGTTCACATTAACCTTTATTGTTAATCCAGTGTACTTAGTAAGTACTACCTTTCTATTGGCACCGTCTATCATTCCTTTGTATTTGGCCAACTAGTCCATCTCTAAGATGATGTCTAGTGTTTGGGTTTGTAGCACCTTGAGGTCGGCTAAGAACCCAAAATCTTCCATGGCAATTTCTACTCCGGGACTCACTAACGTGGCAGTTAAGGGTCCCCCAGGTAAGCTAAGTGCCACGGGTTTCTTCAATTTATAGATTGGTAACTTAAGTCTTTCAACAAATATCCCTAATATGAATGAATGAGAAGCCCTAGAATCAAAGAGGACATGTGCAGATACCGACTTAACAAAAAATGTACCCATCAGAACTCTAGTAGCTTCCTGTGCTTCTTCTACCATGACATGGTTCACACTGCCCTGGTTCAGTGTCGATGCTACTCTAGATGCTTGTGAGGTCTGATAGCCCTTGCTAGGTGTTGATGCTTAGCCATAGGCTGGAGTGATTCCTAGGTTAAACTTACTGGTGAAACTTGGTGGTTCGGGTAACGGTTGGCAAAGTGTCCTTTCTCTTCACAACTAAAGCAATGGAGACATGCTACTAGATTAGTTGTAGTGGGTTGACTTGTGGGACAAGGGGTGCAAAGTACATTGCCACTGGGACATGGGCCTAGAGTTGGAGCTTTAGGTCGTAGGGCTAGTACTTGCCTGTAGGAAGGATTTCCATGGTATGCTAGCCTTTGAGGGTAACCTCCTTGTGGCCTCTGGGCTACCATCTTACACTTGCAGCTTGCTTCCATCATTCTTCTCTCATTTTTTTAGAATGAGAGCTTTGTTTACCAAGTGGTGGAATATATGGATGTCCCGAATAATTAATTGAACTCTTAGGTCTTCGCGCATGTCTTCTAAGAAATGATCAATCTTCTTTTCTTCATCTGCTACGTCTCTTAGAGCGTAGTGAGCCCAATTAGTTGAACCGGTGAGGTAGTCATTGATCGACATGCTTCCATACTTTAGTGGGCTGAACTCATTCTTCATTTGCATGATGCTAGTAGGAATGAAATTGGTACTGAAAGTAGCCTTGAACTCAGTCCAAGGAATAGCATGCCTTGTTTGCTCTTGTTGTCCCACTTGTCCTTCTACTTATTCTTGCTACCCTTCAGCTTCTTCTTCTTCAAATTCCTTGTCGGCTATTGGGCTTTCTCCTCCACGAGTGGCTAGATAGTTCTCCAACCATGCAGCTACGGTTCCCTTATGTTGATGAGTGGCAAGGTCTACTTTGTTCTCTTTTGCACATCGTGAAAGTCAGAGTTTCTTCTCTGTGTCACGGAACTAGTCTTCTACCTCTAATAGTCCTCTTTTGCTATGGCCTCTTCCTTAGCCTATGGTGTTGGCGGCTTGGCGGGTGGTGACACCACATTCTCAAGTAGCGACTCTCTTAGGGGCCGTCTGAGAGAACAACCTAGTTTAGGACTAAGGGCTAAACATATATGAGAGTTCACTAGCCCTCTAAGAGCACAACAAAAGAACCGACCAAACAAGATAAATGATGAAATACAATATAAGGCCTAAGGTGGTCGCATAGCATTAATAATAAGGGTTAAGTTTTACATGACCGTTAGTGCATAGCATATAGGCCATGTTAAGCCATGACACCAAGATACAAATCACAACATCTACTCAATTGATACAAGGGAAAAGAAAAAGGAAAAGTGCATGCAACTCAAAAGAATGTCTTAGCAAGAACTGCTAACTAACTTGAACCTAAACCTTAAACTATCCTACTCCATGAGGGTATGGCCACAATAAGTGGTGCAGTCACCCAAAGAGCACGAACGAGAGTGGTTACGGCTGTAGGTAGGCTACCGAGAGCAGGAGTAAGAATGGGAGAGGCTGTGTCCTCTCCTGGAGTCTCCGTTGTTGATGACAATTGGTGGATTGGGTTGTTGCATGCTCTTGCGTGTTGTAGTCCTCAAGCGGGGTCTCAGAGGTCAAGTTGGAGTTGGGTTGCTAGGGACGACAGGGGGTCCAAGAGGTGTCACGGCATAGATAGCTGCTACCACCACTGTGCACTCAAGCTCAACGACTACTGCTATCCTCACACCCTCCATAACAGCTAAGGTCCTCGCGCACTTGTTGAGCTAGGAGCAAAGAGTGTCAGAGTGAGTTTAACTGGTGGTGAGGAGCATGCGGAGCTGGACGATCTCCTCTAAGACATCAGTGTAGGTGGCCCCATAGCTTTGGTGACCTGAACCTGGTGCATCAACTATGGGTCATTGTCTACGGTGATGTAGGTCTTGCAGTAGCGCTTACCCTCCCAGACAGACGGGTAGAAGCAGAATGGAGAGGAATGGAGGGTTGCCTCATGAATCTCGTACAAGCAAGCTGAGGCTAGGCGGGCTACGTTTTAGAGAGCATATGAAGAGGTGGTCCTGGGGTGCTTAGTCCTGAAGGTGTGAGGCTCAAACTCGCCTCTCCTCTTATAGAGGAACAACTCCATCATCCAAAACTCACGGTCTAGAATCTGAGTCTTTCGGCCTTTAAAGATGGGTCGGTGATGATAGCCCAGGTAATACATAAGCTTATGAAGGATGTTTGCAAACTCACCATTGTCTTCACCATGGGAGAAATAGTCCCATTGACCCTTGTCAGATGATCCAACCATCCACAATTTTGAACAAGAAAGAGTCAGTGATAGAGTAAAAACGTAAGAAAAGTAAAGGTAAGCCAAGAACTAAGAGTAATGAGTAAAAGCAGTAATATGCTATATTTTTTAAAAGTTTTTTTAGCTTTTGGAAAAAGATTCAAGTCCTTAGGTATGACCAGTGTAACGAAGATTTCTTAACCTACAATCGTATGCTTTGATATCAGCTCTGTCAAACCCAGATTTAGCCAATCCAGAATCCTTTGTGAAACCACTGTACTATTTCCTGAATCAGTAGATAATGCTCACAGATACATCATTAAATCATTTCATACATGACATAAACCATACTATATATTAATATTACAAAATTAGAGTTGAAATAGACTGCATTGGGTCTTGTTTACAATAAGGGCTGATTAGGCTAAATAGGGACAATACATAAATGTGAAAGCGGAAGCGAAAGCAAAAGAGGAAGGCACATCTCGCCACAGACAAGCGACTGGGGTAGAACATGTGCTACCAATATTAACCAAGAGCATATATAATATGGGTGCACACAAACACCAACTTAGTTAGCATGACTAGGGTAAGACTAGACTACTAGAGACTATCCTAATCCCCTCTATCTTCTTCAACATCAGCTCCTAGGGCGTCGTAGTATGCGTAGTGTCCTTTGTCCACATGTTCTGAGGGATTGTGTGAGAGAGGGTGAGCATAAACAATAGTTCTCCGTGAGCCAACACACATAATGCCACCATATACATCCAAGGTTCAACAAATGTATGATTGAGTTTTTTTTTGCTAAAGGCAATATTTGAAAATTATAATAATTAGTAATTCCTATGATTTCGCATTTTAACCAAACCATGTTTTTATTAAAGAGAGTAAAATTGTGCAATATTTATGATGGTGCAGGTTCCATCCACTAGTTACATAGTTCCATCCACCTTATGCTAGTTTTTGCTATGAGAGTTACATCCACTCATATTCATCACTAGGTTACATCCAGCCAGGTGTAAGATCAAGGAGGCCGACTAGAGAGGGGTGAATAGTCGGTTTTAAAATTCTTTGGCTAAAATCAAGTTTATGATGCGGAAGAGTAAATCAATTTGGTTTAGCATAAATAAAGCCTAAATCAATTAGGTTCACCTAAGTGCACCAATAATCTAAGTCTATGTCAAAGGTTTACAATCCTAGGGTGACAAGCAATCAATTCAATTTTATAAATATAAATTACTTAAAAGTAAATTGAGCACAAGAGAACAAACCACAATTGGCACATGATATTTTACCATGGTGTTCGGAGACTTACCGGCTCCCTAGTCCACGTTGAGGTAAGCCTAAACGAATTGGACCGGCTCCACGAATTAAGCCAAACACCTCAATTCCGCTAGTGGTAGCTCTTCCCTACTCCGGTAGGTGAGGTCCAACCGTCACAACACGTTGGGCTTTCTCACAAGTTTCTTTAAGAAGATCATCGGACACAACACCTCCTATACCATCTAGGAGTCGGCAAACTCCAAGAACAATAAGTCAAGCCCCTTGCTTGACTCTCACCACGTGCAACGAATGCACAAGTTTAAGCGGATACAAAATCCACCTCTAGATGCAACACATGCAACTAGAGACCTCTCTCCTTACTCACAAAGTATAACACATGCTAAATTGAGTAGATAAGCTCACACTAGCTCAAGAGAGTAAAATGAGTTGCTAAAGATTGCTCTCCAACTGGCCACAAGGGGTATTTATACCCCACACAAAAAACTAGCCGTTGGAGCCAAATCCCTGAAAAATCAGAAAATCGGAACTACCACTGTGCAAAATGTGGTACTACCGTATTTCACTATAACAACTAGAAAAATAGCGTTATTCAGCATTTGCGGTACTACCGCTGTGTAATTTATGGTACTACCGATTTTCGGAACTACCACAATTATAATTGCGGTACTACCGTTTTCGGTTTTTTAGCACAGACGACATTCGAAAAAACGGTCATATTTGTAAAACATATTTGCAAAGTATAGTCAACTGTTGCAAGGATTAGATACATGAGCCTCAACTATTTTGTAAAACACATTCACAAATAATAGTATTGTGGTTACAGACCAAACAGTAGAGGATAAAGAAACTGGTGAAAAAATGTTCATTGAGTTAGCGAAACGTGTCCATGAAGAAGGAAAAACCAACCAACCCCTTGGAATCATCCCAAGGGCTTTTATATATAGAACTCATGAAACTTGGGTGCTTGGACCGCCTTCTCCCCTTCTTAGCGCACACGTGTCCCCTTACACATGCTTTTTGGGCTCTCTTGCCCTTCTTGGGCTCACATACCTCTTTTACATGACTCTTGGGCATATATGTTGGGCTGACTGGCAGGACGAATGGACTTAGGTGGGGGCCATCCCACAATAGTAGCCTCTCATGGGCGAGGTCTTCCGCCTCCGGCAGTCCAAGGCCATGCCTTCGATCTTTTGGCCCTCTTCGTCCCTTCGGCCTCCTGTCAGGCAGATGCATGGACCGTACGGCCCGGATTGCTTTGAGTGTCCCGTCCCCTCCAACCACATGTTTGCCTTCCATCGTCATGGGTATGACTTGTCGTCTCGCGTGCTCCCTTGACATAGCCAATGAGACGCCTGACGTGTAATTGGCGAAGCTTTATGTGCCCCTGAGGCACAGTCGATGGAACACCTGAAGTGTAAATGATGGAGCTTCATGTGCCCCCCGATGCACAGTTGATGGAACGCCTAAGGCGTGATTGGAGGAGCCTTGCATGTGTCTCCTTGCACTGGGGTTGTCGGGCATCGTCTACCATTTCACGTGCCCTCGAGGCATAGCTGCCTAAACACTCCAAGTGTGATTGACAGAACCCCACTTTCGCGCTCTTTAAAAGGGGAAGGAAGTGAGTGTCTGACAACACTCCATCTATTTTCCCCAGACTTCCTGACTGTCGAGGTCCATATTTCTTTTTATTCCAGCCATATTCACCATGTTGAAGCACGCCTAGCTTCGAGCTATGATAGGATCCGATGCTTTAGAGCTGCCACTGCCGGCGATGCTGTGACGACTCACACCCGACTAGTGCCATCCGAACAGAATAAAGCATAAGCTGCTAGGCCGAATATCTTCCGTAATCGACAAGCAATGGTACGTGATTGTGAAGGTGTTCGGTTGCTGCTCCATCATCCTGGGAACAGGTTGGGCCAATGGAGAGCTAGCACATCTCCGAACCACGATGAGGTCGCCCGTTGTGAGGCGATCCATCCAGGGGATGACCAGGCTTGTTCCTCACAACGAGAGTCCCTCCTGTCCGAGGCGGTGGTGCTTGCTGCATGTCTCGACACTAGCCTCTGGTTTCCTCGATGAGGCTCTCCGGCTACTCAGGCTGGCGCCGATGGAGCTGGCGTCTAGAATGTCTGTCTGTTGTGGAGTGTACCAAACAAATGGCTCCCCAGTTCCAGGGAGAAGGTTTAACCTCCCCGCACTGGGACTATTCCCCTCCGGAGGCGCTCCCTGAGATCGCCCCATAACATTTCCTCAAAGGTGCAAGCTCCGAATCGAGTCTCTGTGCCATCCTGATGGTTGGCATGGTGTACTGCGACACAAGCTCGGACACTCATGGCTCCTTTGGTTCCTTGCTCGGATGTCCGTACGTCTTGACATCCTCTTGTGTAATACCAAGACCCAAATTCAGTTCTTCCAGGTGATTAGCTTTCTCAGCTTTCTCGGTCCATGGGTGAGCGTCTTCTTCCATATCAGCGTAAACATGCCCAATATCATCTCTAAGATGTTGAGCTCGTCTTGCAAGAAGCTATTCTGTGTGGTGTTAAGAAGGCTTGTGCCGATAAGGTATTTGGCAGGGGTGTTTTTCCTGACTTGGGTCACTTCGTGCTCCTCTGACTTCAACACCAGAGTCTTTCATGAGATTTACGGTGCTTCCGGGCGAGGAGGTCCTGCAGCAATGAGGTCTTCGCTGGGCATGTCGAGATAGAGGCCCTAGAAAAACTGACCACCCAAGGTGCTCCATATTTGTAACTATCCTTTGTACCACTACATGAACAATAAAGGAACACTTTATGAAATTTGTACGGAGTTTCAGATCTCCCAACGTCTTTAACTCAGCCCGTTGAGTGCACACGTAGCCCCTGGATTCCGTGCTCCTTTGATGTACTTCGTGGAAAGGGCTTACGAGTCTCAAGTCTCTGGAGTACGCGCAAAGCCTCCGACCCTCGCGCGTCTTTGATCTCCTTCATGGAGAGTGCTCACAAAGCCTCTGGTCTCCGGAGTATGCGCGAAGCCTCCGATCCTCGCACGTCTTTGGCATACTTCGCGGAGAGTGCTTGCAAAGCCTTTGGTCTCCATGTAGTTCGGTGCTCGAGGGCTACGATCATGCCCCAGGCTGTCAGGCGTCTTCTGAATACTGAAGTTAATGCCAGCCGCTTGCTTATTTTCAAAACTAACAGGTGCACTCCCTGGGTAAGCAGGTAGCACGCACGGCCACCCGTCCTTAAGGCCGCTCGGCTCCCCATCAGATGTCATATATACTGCTCTATCGAACACACATCGCCTAGTAGTTGAAGTGGGGGAACTGCATGCCAGTTGATAGGATTGGGCCTAGCTAAGTGTCATGCAGCCATTGGAGCCGCGCATCCATGCAGTACTTGTTCTTCGCATGGTCCCGACGTTTCTCATGTTCTCAAGACACAATGGCCGGGACTTGGCAGCCCTGCTAGGTACAATACACTTTGCAAGTGCAGTTGGTGGGGCCTTCCGGGTAACGTGTCCCGCAACAGTTGGATCGCCGCACTCGCGTGGTTGACCTTTCGCATACTTCCACGGCATGACGTGTTAGTGATATGCCCTAGAGGCAACATGGAGATGTTGTATATATCACATACTATGTTTATGATACATTACTTTGTTCCTTGGAATAGACATCATCATTATTGATCAATGAGTATGTGACTTATTCATGAGACTCTTAAATACTAAAATGTTGCTATTTCTAAATGATCCTCGATCGTATATCATATGAGGAACAAATATGATTCAAAGACAAAGATCAAGATATGTATTGATTGATGATCATGTCTCATGGATCATGGTATGGTGATACCAAATCAATAATATGGACATGTGTTAGTGAACATATGTTGATAGACTGCCATGAGACACCGCAGAGATTCCATGTGTCATCGCTGGTCTCAAGTAGTGTTTATGTAGAATCCTTAGACTTGAGATCATCATGGTTCCCAACATGAGTAGTAGCTTATTTTGGGACTACTAAACACTACTCCGTGAATCGGGTAGTCATAAAAGTAGTCTTCGGATTTGCCATGAAACATGTAGTGGGATGTGAATGATCAAGATAAAATTTGCCCCTCCTTATGGGAGAGATATCTCTGGGCCCCTCGATGTAATGGATTATGAAAGTGCATGGCCATGCCAAGGTGATTGAGGAGTCAATCACAAGTTTATAATCCATCACGGAATCGAGAGAGTGATTGAGCTATTAAGAGGATGACACAGTCTCGCTTGAGCTCAATCTATATCATGAGGCAAAGGGATTCGTACATGAGAGAACATTACAGTTTCAAATGATATGATCTTTACATATACTTTGGGGTTAATATGTCTTACTAGAGGCCGCTATTAATGTGGTGACCGGAAAGGCGTTTCCGGGTCACGACCAAGTATACGTGAACCTACAGGGTCGCACGCTTAACGGGTTGGAACACTGATTCGAATATGATTCGGATATGGGCTCAATTCGGATAAAGATCCGAATAGACTCCTAATGGGCCTTGGTCCGCAAGGCCCACGTGAGGAGGTCTATATATATGGAGGCGAGGGTGAGGGATTCGTCCTGTTAACATCTAGCAAAACCCTAGCCGCCACCTCCCGAGCCAAACCCTAGCCGCTCACGAGTGCTAGTACACTCGCGATCGGCGCCCAGCCCCGAACGTGTGGATACCGGTGGAGGCGCCGCTTGTTGCAAGGTCGATCGGCGCGGCGTGGAGGAGACGATCTGTTCGGGAAGATCGGCTACTTCCACTACTACCTCGACGCGCGTGATTGATCGGTTTCCAATTCTTCTTCGCACAAGGCTGCGCGTCTAAGTGGTAACGATCCATGATCCTTCCTTAGCATGATGTTCTTGGTGCGCGGTAGAAAAGTTTTGTTTTCTCGCTCCGTAGCCTACGCGTATTCCTTTAGTGGTATCGAGCCATCTTGCTTAGTTTGCACTGGATCAGCGCATATGTTGATATGCGATAGTAGTAGATTGGATCTATTACGCCTAAATCGTAGCACGGGTTGATGAGATCAATCGGTCATAAAGGGTTGAAATAGGTATGAGTTGATAGCATCATAAGGACAAAAAGATTAGTTCGTGCTCCTTCTTTGATGTACGCGCGACTTGCCCCTATCGGCTGGAATCACCATCGGGGCTAACTGCGCGCACAATCAGTAGATCGAGCCAACAGATCGAGGTCTTGTGTTGTGGTCTCCTCAAGTATACCGATCGCGATGATCAATATGATTGATCTAATGAAAATTGAGACATTTTGAATGGCTCGGATTTGGGTTGATTTGAGACATTTCCGAATATTAACTTTGGGGCAAGCTTAGCTTGTCCTGGGGTAGTGTCCTTGGTGTTAAAACCATCCATGATACTAGGGACCGCCGTGTGTATCCCCCCTTGTATAGCGTATTGGGTTCACATCGTTAGGTAGAATGCGATTCTACGTCTAACTTATTTTTGCAGAGAATGATGTGAAATAGTATGGCCCTATAGCTTATTTGAATGTATGAGATGTATGCGATGCATGTAACATTCGTTCATGGCCTGCGTGTCATCATTATTTCAGCTATTATTAGCTGTATATATTGTATTTAACGACCTGCGTGTCGACCTTAATGCTTGAATCTATCTTTGTAATCTTCAATTTCTAGCTATTATAGGTAGTAGCCTAGTTTTGAGGTTACAAGCTTTTAAGCATGGTGGCCTAAAGGAGTGATGTGGAGGATGGAGATCGTCTACACCTACTTGGAGATGGATATCACCATTTTTGGGCCATACTACTTCACGCTTAAATGTGTTTATCTATGATGTTATCTATCTTATTCTTATGCAATGATATATGTGATATGTTGCTTTGGTAGGATAGAATCCTCTTAAAATTAGGTGTTAATGCCCTTCCATATGTTGCACCAAAAGATAATGATCACCGCATGTAGGTCTACCAAAGTAGAGTGCCATCGGTTATCATCATCATTTGGGGTAGATGTCTGACATCTACATGCGGAAGTATTTGGTTTACTTAACAAGGTTATCAAAATAGTTTTGGACCTTGGGGCATAGATTGGGGCCGAGGCATACCGATGTCACCCAAAGTAGAGTCACATAGGGATGTGATTAGCAAGGTGTTGCTTACCCATGTCACTAGTTTTCTAGCCGTGATGCCAAAGCTCACTAGGAATTAGTGAAATGAGGATCTTTACCCACTATGTAACTTAGAGGAGTTTTTGTTGCAAAACTCATAGTGGGAGTCTTTTGCTAAATAGTTTAATAAAAGATGAACATAAACATAGTGCTAAACTTTGCATATTCTTATGTTGTAGATCATGTCACTAACGCCGCATCCAAAGATTTTTAATTTGCGATCTGTTCTGAGAAAGAAAACTCAATGGAACAAACTTTTTGGATTGGTATCGCAACTTGAGAATTGTTCTCAAGCAAGAGCGCAAGGAGTATGTCCTGAGTCTCCTTACCCGAAGACTTGCCTCGATAATGCTACTGTGGCTGCACGGAGAGCTTATGAGAAGCAAACGAATGATTGCCTTGATGTGAGTCTGTCTCATACTTGCCACAATGTCCTCTCGAGCTTCGTAGCAATATGAGAACACAGATGCCTACAATATCATTGTGGGGCTACGTGGTATGTTTGAGAACCAAGCAAGGGCCGAGAGGTTCAATACTTCAAAGTCCTTATTTGCGTGCGAGGCTTGCGAAGGGAATCCGTCACCCTCATGTGATTAAGATGATTGGCTACATTGAGAGTCCGGAAAAGTTTGGTTTTCCCCTTAGCCAAGAGTTGGCTACCGATGTGATTCTCCGCCGCTTCCCGAGCTTTGAGCCATTCATAATGAACTTTAACATGAACAACTGGACAAGACCTGGCCGAGTTGCATGGGATGCTAAAATCTGCGAGGATAGCATTAAGAAAAGCAGAATCATGTGATGATGATGCAGAAAGGCAAGGGCAAGCCCTATGTCAAGAGAAGCGCGGTCAAAATAAAGAAAGCTCCCGATGCGATCGCGAGCGCTTCTAAGGCCAAGAAAGACAAGAAGGGCGATGCTCATCCCGATGCGATTGTTACTACAGAAGCAATCGTGACATTGGAAAAGGAACGCCCAAAGTACTTGGAGGATCTTGAGAAGAAGAAGGGAAGTATGACTTCCACCCAGTATAAATGTTATAGAAATCAATCTTGCTACTTCTTCCACTAATTCTGGGTATTTGATACCGGATCGGTTGCTCACATCCGCAAATCGCTGCAGGGCTAATAAGAAGTAGAAGTTTGAGGAGGAGCGAAGTGGATCTTCGCTGGCAATGGAGCAAAAGTTGCTGCGGTAGCTGCTGGCACCATGCCATTGTCTTTACCTTCACGATTAGTTTTGGAATTGAATAATTGTTATTGTGTTCCATCTCTTTCAAAGAACATTATTTCGCTTCATGTTTGCAAGCGTATGTTATGACTTTAAATCTATGGACAATGGTTGTTCTCTTTATTTCAAAGATATGTTCTATTGTCATACTCCATTGGTGAATGGGTTATACGCTCTACTCTTGAATGGTCACCGGTCTATAACATTAATGCAAAGAGGCAACGTCCAAATGATTTGAATCCCACGCTTATTTGGCATCGCCGCTAGGTCACATAAATGAGAAACGCATGCGTAAGCTCCATAGAGATGGTATTCGCACTCATTTGATTTTGAATCATTAGAGACATGCGAATCTTGTTTACTTGGCAAGATGACAAAGGCACCTTTCACCGGTCAAGGTGAACGAGCAAATGACTTATTGGCACTCGTACATACCGATGTATGTGGACCAATGAGCTTAACACCAGAGGTGGTTTTCAAGTGATTTCATAACTTTTATCGATGACTTTAGTAGATATGGGTATATCTACCGATGAAGCATAAGTCCGAATCCTTTGAAAAGTTCAAGGAATTCCAAAATGAAGTGCAAAATCATTTAGGCAAGACAATCAAGTTTCTACGATCCGATCGTGGAGGCGAGTATTTGAGCCATGAGTTTGGCAATCATCTAAAGGTTTGTGGAATTGTTCCACAATTGACTCGCCAGAACACCTCAATGGAATGGGGTATCTGAACGGAGAAATCGCACCTTATTAGATATGGTACGCCCATGATGAGCCAAAGTGATCTTCCGTTGTCTTTTTGGGGTACGCTCTGAAACACCGCGCTCACACTAAACAGGTTCCATCAAAATCGTGAGAAAAGACACCATATGAGATGTGGACAGACAACGCCCTAGCTTGTCTTTTCTTAAGATTTGGGGATGTGAGGCTTATGTAAAACGTTTACAACTGATAAGCTCACTCCTAAATCGATAAATGCTTCTTTATCGGGTATCCTAAGGAAACAAAAGGATATTACTTTTATAATCGAGGAGAAGGCAAAGTGTTTGTCGCCTAATGGTGTCTTCTTAGAGAAAGAGTTTCTCTCAAGAAGGGATAGTGGGAGCACAAGGCAACTTGAAGAAATTCAAGAAACACTGATAACGTTTCAGCTCCTACGTAACCACAACAGATGAACAAACCGTTGAAGAACTCATGTGGACACACCAAAGACCACGTAGGTCGAAGGTCACGCGTGCACCGAGAGGTACATGTTCTTGACTACTCAACAACGGGACATATTGTTGTTAGACAACGATGAGCCTAAGACCTATGAAGAAGCAATGGTGGGATCAGACTCGAGAAATGGCTTGAAGCCATGAGATCCAAATTGAATCCATGCACAAGAATCAAGTTTGGAACTTGGTTGATCCACCGATGGTGTTAAAACCATTGAATGCAAATGTGTTTTCAAGAAAAGATAGACATAGATGGAAATGTTCACATCTATAAAGCGCGACAGGCCAAAGGTTTCAAACAAATTCAAGGTATTGATTATGATGAAACTTTTTCGCCCGCCGCAATGCTAAAGTCTATTCGATCATTCTAGCGATTGCTGCATATTTCGACTATGAAATATGGCAAATGGATGTCAAAACAGCTTTCCTTAATGGAAATCGAGTGAGGATGTGTACATGACACAGCCCACGTGTTTTGTCGATCCGCAATCGCTTGGAAAGATATGCAAGCTCCAAAGATCCATTTATGGATTAAAGCAGCATCTCGGAGTTGGAACATTCGCTTTGATGAAGTAATCAAAGGGTTTGGTTTCATCAAGAACGAAGAAGAGCCTTGTGTTTGCAAAAGGCTAGTGGGAGCGCACTCGTATTTCTGGTCTTATATGTGGATGACATATTACCGATCGGAAATGACATTCCTTTGCTCGAATCATAAGTCTTCATTAAAAATAGTTTCTCTATGAAAGACTTAGGAGAGGCAGATATATTCTGGCATCAAGATCTATAGAGATAGATCAAAAGGCTAATTGGATTAAGCCAAGATACGTACATTGACAAGGTGTTGAAAAGGTTCAATATGTATGATTCCAAGAAAGGTTTTCTACCTATGTCACATGGTATAAATCTTAGCAAGAATCGGTGTCCTAGTACACCGATGAGCGGATAAAATGAATACGATTCCATATGCTTCGCTATTGGGTCCATTATGTATGCCATGCTTTATACACATCCGCATGTTTCAGATGCTTTAAGTGCTACGAGTAGATACCAATGATCCCTGAAAGTCACCGGATTGCCATAAAGAACATCTTGAAGTACTTGAGAAGAACTAAAGATGTGTTCCTTGTCTATGGAGGTGAGGAAGAGCTCGTTGTAAATGGTTACACCGATGCTAGCTTCCAAACCGACAAAGATGATTTTAGATCGCAACTGGATTTGTGTTCGCTCGAATGGCGGTGCGGTAGTGGAAGAGTTCCAAGCAGCAGACGGTTGCTGATTCTACAACGAAGCCGAGTACATAGCAGCTTAAGCCGCCAAAGAGGCTGTTTGGATCAAGAAA
Organism: Melocanna baccifera; assembly: GCA_036346265.1. Lineage (NCBI taxonomy): Eukaryota > Viridiplantae > Streptophyta > Magnoliopsida > Poales > Poaceae > Melocanna > Melocanna baccifera. Next base: position 23,538,870 of record CM070676.1, on the reverse strand, counting down.
TTTATTTCGAGCTTGGTGTGATGGCTAGTGCCTCCACCCAATGGACCTCATCAGTGACAATAGTGGGGCCATTGCGCAAGCCAAGGAGCCTAGATCGCACTGTAAGTCCAAGCACATTTTACGGCGATTTCATCTCATTCGCAAGATAGTGGAGAGAGGCGATGTGAAGATATGCAAAGTACAAACGGATTTGAACATTGCAGATCCGCTGACAAAGCCGCTTCCCACCAAAGCATGAGGCTCACACTAGGGCAATGGGTATTAGATACCTACATGGTTGACTCTAGTGCAAGTGGGAGATCATAGTGATATGCCCTAGAGGCAACATGGAGATGTTGTATATATCACATACTATGTTTATGATACATTACTTTGTTCCTTGGAATAGACATCATCATTATTGATCAATGAGTATGTGACTTATTCATGAGACTCTTAAATACTAAAATGTTGCTATTTCTAAATGATCCTCGATCGTATATCATATGAGGAACAAATATGATTCAAAGACAAAGATCAAGATATGTATTGATTGATGATCATGTCTCATGGATCATGGTATAGTGATACCAAATCAATAATATGGACATGTGTTAATGAACATATGTTGATAGACTGCCATGAGACAACTGCAGAGATTCCATGTGTCATCGCTGGTCTCAAGTAGTGTTTATGTAGAATCCTTAGACTTGAGATCATCATGGTTCCCAACATGAGTAGTAGCTTATTTTGGGACTACTAAACACTACTCCAGAATCGGGTAGTCATAAAAGTAGTCTTCGGATTTACCATGAAACATGTAGTGGGATGTGAATGATCAAGATAGAATTTGCCCCTCCTTATGGGAGAGATATCTCTGGCCCTCGATGTAATGGATTATGAAAGTGCATGGCCATACCAAGGTGATTGAGGAGTCAATTATAAGTTTATAATCCATCACGGAATCGAGAGAGTGATTGAGCTATTAAGAGGATGACACAGTCTCGCCTTGAGCTCAATCTATATCATGAGGCAAAGGGATTCGTACATGAGAGAACATTACAGTTCACCGATATGATCTTTACATATACTTTGGGGTTAATATGTCTTACTAGAGGCCGCTATTAACAGGTGACCGAAAGGCGTTTCCGGTCACGACCAAGTATACGTGAACCTGCTGTGGTCGCACGCTTAACGGGTTGGAACACCGATTCGAATATGATTCGATATGGGCTCAATTCGGATAAAGATCCGAATAGACTCCTAATGGGCCTTGGTCCGCAAGGCCCACGTGAGGAGGTCTATATATATGGAGGCGAGGGGCCGAGGGATTCGTCCCCTTAACATCTAGCAAAACCCTAGCCGCCACCTCCCGAGCCAAACCCTAGCGCTCACGAGTGCTAGTACACTCGCGATCGGCGCCCACCCCGAACGTGTGGATACCGGTGGAGGCGCCGCTCGTTGCGTTGGTCGATCGGCGTGCGTGGAGGAGACGATCTGCTCGAGACGATCGGCTACTTCCACTACTACCTCGACGCGTGATTGAATCGGTTTCCAATTCTTCTTCACGCACGCTGCGGCCTAAGTGGTAACGATCCATGATCCTTCCTTAGCATGATGTTCTTAGGTACGCGGTAGAAAAGTTTTATTTTCTGCTTCCGTAGCCTACGCGTATTCCTTTATGATGCTTGGTGATCGTCGCCTACGTCGGCCCTGTCGCTTCGGGCATCCTTAGTACGCACTTGTTTCCTGGGCCGTTATCGACAGACTCGAAGAGGCGCCATTAAGGGCAACTTGTTGTCGCTTCCGGCCCTTAAAACGCGAGCACCCGGTCTGTATCTTTAACCTGCATGCAAGACATTCTGCTGCTGTATTCTCTTCACGCTCATCCTCTTCCCCATTTTCTCTTCACGATGACTCGCTCTCACCATCCTGTTGAGATAGAGTTCGAGCTTGTCGAGCGGGAAGCATCTGCCACCGACAAACGGTGGTACGCGGCCAAGAAAATGGACGGCAACTGCTCCAATGTTCTGGGCGCAAGCTTGGCTGACGAAGAACTGATTCGCAACCTAGTCCATAGCGGCAAGATCTCCAGTCGGAGGGTGGTCCTACTCCCCTCTCGCAATGAAAGAGAGCCCCATCGTTAGAATCTGACGCCATAGTGTTCGGCGCGTACTTCGGCGCCGGCTTGAGGTTCCCTTCGTCGATGTTCGTGGGCGAGGTACTTCGACGGTACGAGCTGGAACTGGCACAGCTGACTCCAAATGCCATTGTACGCCTGGTGGTTTTCTACTAGGCGTGCCGGACGGAGGGATCATGGCCGAGCGCCTCTCTCTTCTGTTTTTTGCATGACGCCCAATGTCAGCCTAAGAAAGTTGCAAAAGGTGAATATGTCAATCTCGACTGTGTTAACTTCGTGCTGCGACCACAATGTATGAAGCTGTTTCTGGTGAATACGACGAAAATGAAGTGGGAGTCCAACTGGACACGTCGATGGTTTTACCACTGCTTGGAGGTTGGTGACGCGCTGAAGTGCTACGGGGGGACACTGAATTTCAACATGTCCCCTTCAATATCCCTCGACCGCGACGACGAGGCGAAGGCTCAGAAGCTGGTTAGAGTGGCCCACCATCTCAGCATGCGAGACCTAGTAGAGGAGTTCCTAATGTTTGGGGTATCTTCGCTTGCCCGTCAATGGTCTCTCCAACCAGGCGGTACTCGCAACGACGGCCTCCAGCTTAGATCTCTTCTCTGCATCGACCTGAAGATCCTCGTAAGCGTTTAAACATACTATGACGAGTTATTGCCCTCTGTATTCTGATGGCATGTCATTTCTATGTAGGAATTACGCTCAAGGACGCGGAGCAGGCCACCATTGTTTTCCTTGGGCCATACATCGCCAAGGAACACAACCTATGGGAATCAATAACGATGAATCGCGAATGGATTAACTGAGTTTGCGAGGCACTTCAGATTCCCGTGCTGGAGCGTCCCCTTCCCAGTGCTCCACGAGCACGCGGCAGCAGGGGAGATGTCGCGGAGGCTTCAACCCCACACCTCTAAGTTCATCCTTCACCGAAAGAGCTTCCTGCGCCCTCTCCACGCTTGCTCCCATCCAAGGTGGAGGATTTGGGCACTACTGCCATTACGAAGTCAAATGTTGCGGACCCCGTTCCCTTAGATGCTGAAGAGGTGAGGGATACGGAGTCAAGGTTGCAAGGAACCGCTTGTGGGGAAGCAGATTCAGATCCCAGCTCCCCCTCCGCAGTGCACCAAGCCAAGCGTGCTCGACTAAACTCTCCTACCCACGCTGCCACAGCCACCGGAGGGAAGTTCCGTGTGGCGTCATCGACGTTGCTGGATGGCTCTGACTTCGAGGAGGAGAACCTCGCTCCTGGGGTCGAAGTGGAGACCGTGGTTCCCGTAATCGGATCGGAGATCCTAGCCCGTAGGACTGAGATGGAGGCATCCGTTCCCAGGGCCGAGCTATAGCTCATTGCTCTTGGGGCCGAAGCTGAAGCCACTACCCTCGGGGCACTCCCAGAATGGCGACAAGCGGGGGCCCTTACAGGGGCCATTGCGAAGGAGGGTGTCGATGGTTCACAATCAAGAATGGGTGATCGAGGTATAGACGCAATTGACCTCTTTTTGCCTTTCGACTTTGCGCGGTTTTCTCCCCTCTTCTCGCTGACAATGTCTCCGACGCCAGGATACGCGCTGGATTCCCGTATCGGGGCCATGGATAATCTGGTGGGGGCTACTACTGCGGACACTAATCTTCTGGGTGAAGCATCAGTTACCAAAGCCCCACGGCTTGTCCTGGCAGACTTCGTTGCTCGCCCAGACGCACTGCAGATTCTGCAAGCAGCAGCCGAGCACGCGGATACCGCGCTAGACCGTAGCACGCTCTCCTCGTGTGACTCTGAGCTACTGGAGAGCTCTTTGGAAGCCGCTGAGATGAAGGTAAGCCCCATTACTGTAATGTCAATAACGGCCCTCTCGGTTCATGCGCCAGCCATCTCGGTTCGTGTGCACGCCGCCGCCATTACCCTCGCCGCCGTCGCCTCGCGCCACCGCCGCCGCTCCGCGCGTCTCCCTCGCTCGTCGCAATCACCGACGTCCTCGCTGGTGAGCCCTCCTCCCCGTCGCCGCTGTCGCCGGTCGCCGTCCGCGTCGCCTCGGCCAACGCTGCGTCCGCCCGCTCCCCGCGTGCGCCGCGCCCGCGACACTTCATGCGGTGTGCCACCACGCGTCGCGGATCCATCGGTCCAAGCCCCACATCACGACCGCTCATCTGGATCTGGATCGACGGCTTGGATGTGCCCACGTGGCCACGCCTCAGCCGTCGGATCAAGCGCCGCCGCCACCCGCACCGACACTGTCTAGTCAGCCCTAGCGCCCAGTTAGCGCCACGTGGCATGCCACGTGTCATCCACATCAGTGCCACATCAGCCAAAAATTCGACCCCCGGTGCCACGTCATCGGCCACGTCAACCGCCTCGTCAGCCGGTGACACGTGGCAGCACCAGCGCGTGCCACGTCAGCCCTAGGCCGCCGCGTCAGCACTGCCTCCACTCGCATGTACTGTTCCGTGGACCGGGTCCATCGTGCGCTCGGTCTTTCGTGCACCGGGTTCACAGCACAGTAGCTTTTCCAATTTTCTGTATTTTCTTTAGGGTTTATTTTTCGAGAGCCCGTTCTCCTCCGTCCTAACTCCGATTGACCCCGTTCTTTTTTCTAAATTCATCTAAAATCGAGCTCTAGCTTTTGGTTCTTGTTTCATGATTTTTTGGAGTTCATTTGCTTATCATTTTATGTGTTTTTCTTGTTTTGATCGTTTTCTCTCCCATTAGATTCGGATTCCGGAGGAGCAGGATCTACGCTCGAAGACCAAGAGTACCTCGCTGAGCATAACCAAGGCAAGTCGTGTCCTTTGATCATGTTGAACCTAATTTGTAATTTATTATTTAATTATTTTATTTTAAATTACATTGCATCGCTACTTTATATAAACCTTCGTATTGGTAGTTATTGCCCAACTGTCTACATCCCTCCTTGATAACATTGAACACCATGATACCCTTGTCACCTTAGGCTGGGAAATATACTAGTGATACAATGCTAATTGTCACATGGATTGGTACGGTTAGAATGCTTAGCCTTGCTTATTTTACGAAAAGGTTTATCATCACATGTGAATTATCAATTTGACTTAATGATATATGGAACTGTAGTTGGTGCCACGTTTATTAAAATTTGCGCCATGACGTTGGTGCGTCGTCGGTGGTGGTTATACAAAACTGGTTTTGCACTCGGGTGAGTGATCGTGCAGTAAAGGGGGAAGTGTTGGAGTACTTCGGGGGATGTGGTAGTCTTGCCCGTGTAGAATTAAGGACTTAACTTTGTGTGCTATTGATCTGAAATTTATCGTGTAAACCACATGTCTAGTATGGGATGGACCTGGCTGATTAATTTGAGATGTTTCAACTGTAATCTTGCCATTGAGATGAACATGGTTGCTGATTTCCATGTGGCGCAAGGGGGGTGTGATGCGAAACCCTAGCGGGCGGATTGAGTTGTAACTGAACATTGTAAAGGCTTCATTGTGATTTTCTTAGGCCGAGGCTAATCACATCGTGTGGGTACAGTTGTGCAACCTCTGCAGAGTGTAAAACTATTCGAATAGCTGCGTCCTCGGTCATGGACAATGCTCGGTGATTTCACACGGGTATAGTTATTTCTGAAAACTTGTGGATTGTGGTTAGACTGTGAATGGTTAATTCACTGTTGGTTTAGCTTATGGATGGGAGGTCCATAAGCGGTTGGTTTAGCTTGTGGATGGGATGTCCGCAAGTGGTTATGTCAATTCCTTTGATTATTATTTATTATTATTTTATTTAAAGTTTGCTTTCAATCTATTGAATGTATTTACCTTTAGATGTTTTTTATACAAATTAACCTTTCAGCCTTCCATTGGTAAGCCTCGCATACTATATTGCATTCATTTGTTACAAACGACTTGCTGAGTACCAATGTACTCACGGCTTTATGCCCAATGTTACTCAGTTGAGAAAGAGGAGTATCACCAGCAGGAGATTCCAGAAGGAGAGTACTTCGACGACTTCACGGATTAGGCTTCGTTCTCCACTCGATAGCCTGTGGGCTTGTCAATTGGCCGCTACGCTGTATTTTGGTTTTCCGCTACTAGTTTTTGTTAAGTCCTTTGGGCTAGTCTATTGTAAGCTTGATCATAAGGTCGTACCTTTTGAGATTTATTAATATTTGAGCTTTTCTTTTATTTTAATGTGTATATGATTGTGATGACATCTATGTTTGACTGTGTGCACTAGCGTGATCCTGGGACTAGTGCAGTATACACAGAGAGTCCGAATTTGCATATTCGGGTCTCGACACACTGACAGCTTATCCCGACGCAGGTTTTGGCTCTTTCATGAGCCCTTCGAGGCACCCGACATCACGAGTGGAGCGCTCTCGTGAGCGGCTGGCGGAAGTGGAGGCCTCCGCCAAGTTTGCTCATCGCAGTGCTGTGGCGGCAGCCGCCTGCTGCTGCTGAGGAACGAACCGAGCTCCTTCGGTGGATCAGTGAACTGGTAGCAGAGAAAGAACGGGTGACGCAAGAAGCAGTGAGTCCCTCCCTCCTCCGATCCACCGAAGAGTTGGTGGAGAGGAACATACAAATCCGCTTCCTCGAGACGGAAGGCACGAAGGCCATTGCCGACACAAAGTCCCGTGCTGAGCGAAGTCACGCGTATGGGTCTGTTGCAACAGATCTCCGAGTTGGAAGCAGAGAAGGTACGGTTAGCATCCAAGATTGACACCACGGGATGCCAACTTGGGGACGCCTCTATATTGGCATGGAAGTCGCTGGAATCGCTGGAGGACGCCTTGACAGAGTTGGCAATCGAAGTCCCCCCTCGGACCCATGGCCCCGAAGACGCCTCCAGTAGCCTCCACAGGATCGAAGAAGCTTCTTCATTAGCTTTAAACGCCGCCTGCTCATATGACAACCATTGCTCTGTCAAGACGACCACAATGTTGCTTGGGATGCTTCATGTGCGAGGATGTCAGCACGTCAAAGAGCTGGCGTTCGATCGCTTGGAACTGCCCACAGGGAATGGCGTCATGTCAGGGGCTATCTATGCTGTGTGAAGGTCCTCCCGCGCCTTTCACGAACGCATTTGGAGTGTCATTGGTGAATCTGCCGCCAAAGTGGCTTTGCAGCGTACCCTTGGTTCCAACATCAACTTCGAGCGGTGGTTGGATGAAGTCCAACGTTAAGGTGAGGGCGAGGGAGATGGCCCGGAGTTGGGTGATGCTCCATAGGTGTGACATCGAAGTCCTCCTACCTTTTTTACTTTTACTTTTGTAGCAGCATGTCTGCATGATGTAACTATCACTTTTGATGATGTGAGGTCTTTGCCTTGCTTGCTCATTTGCATCAGACACTTGAACCAGCCGGGTCCTTGTCAATGATATGTCCCATGTTTCGGATTGTCTCGTGCGTTGTGACCTCCGACAACGGAGCCTCACAGAAAACTCTCTAGGCTTTTGGGCTCTCCAACCCAGGAAGCCCCGAGACGAAGTCCTTGTTTTATAAGATGTCAAACTAGAGTCTCCTGTCGAGTAGGGCCCTTTAGACGTATAATACTTTGTTATCGCGATAGATTACCACCGTGTAAATAACTTCGGATGCTCTGTTTTCCATGCACTTTGATCTTCAAATGCGACCAGTTACACTCATTATCGTTAGCTTTCGCTGCCAGGACACAACACGCCCCTCCAGTGTCTACACATTTGGCCCAGAGCCTCTAGTCTCGTTGGCAACCTGTAACAGCCCAGCTGTTTATTCTAAAAATAAAAAAACACATTTAATTTAATTTTAAAAAAATATTTACTTTTGGTTGTTTAAGTTTATTTGCCTGATTTTCTGCTTTTAAAAAGGGTTTTACGTGAGAAAGGTGATTTAAGAAAAAATAAAAACAATAAATAAATAAATAAGATATTAAATAAGTTAGTTTGAAATAAAAATCAAAGATATTTGATTTCTTGAAATTTTAAAATTTTTAGCTAACCTGATTTTCTGCTAAAGAAAATAGCCTTTCTGTTAAATAAAAAAATATTTTATAAGGAAAAATATTCAAATTTGAGTTGGAATTTTTTTATCAGTTCCAAATAGCCTAAGAAACTTCTATGAATTTTTCTAAGATTTTTTAGCCTTTATTTGTTATTTATTGTATTATTTAAAGCTAGAAAAAGGAAAACATTTTTAAAAATTAAAATAAAAGTCAAAAAATTCCGAAAATATTTTTTTTATTCTTTTCAGGTTCCAAGGATTCTAAAAATATTTTTTCTACAATTTTTATGAATTTTGTTTTCTTTTTCTTCTTTTTCTTTTTTCTCTTTTTCTCTCTCCTTTTTTTTCCTTCTTCCTCGCGTGGCCGTTCGCGTACAGGCAGATCCGAAGCCCTTTTTTTTCCTTCTTCCTCGCATAGCCGTTCGCGTACAGGCAGATCCGAAGCCATGAACGCATGCGTTTTGAGCTTTTCTTCAATCTTTCATAACTTGTGATTTACTCATCCATTTTCTGCAAAATCAATTGCATTTACTTCCTCTCATCAAGCTCTTTCATTCCCCCAACGTTTCCCCCTCATTCATGAGCTGTTTCACGAGAATTTAACCCATGTCATTCATGGACATGGTCCTTTGATCTCCCTCCTCGGACCTCCTCAACCCCTATAAAAGGGATCCCCGTGAGCCTCTCCTCATCCTCACTCAACCCCGAAAATCTCAAGTCCCAACTCCCTCTCTATTGGCCGTAATCGGAATTTTAGTTTTGTAGTTCAAGCGGCGTTCTTCGGCCTTTTGTATCTCGTCCGGTGGAGCGCCGCCGCGTTTGACCACACCGTTAGCTTCGCCTCGCCGCGTTCTACGCGGTGCTCACTCGCCTTCGCGAACTTCGCCGAGCACCGCCGCCACCGTGGCCAAAACGGGTCGCCGTTCTTCGCCGCCACCGCCGACCGCATGCCCGACCAAAACCAAGGTGAGCATCACGATCCCCACGCCTACTTCTTCGATTCGCCGTAAGTCTCGCATGTTAATTCCTCTCCGCTTGCCCGAACGCCGATGTCACCGTAGGCGCGATAAAGTCTTGTCCACCGCTTTACGCTAGTCCGCTGGCCGAGCCATCTGCGGCGTTGAGTTCGTCTCAACGCGTTCTACGCCGTGCTCCCCTCCGTTTGTCCAAAAACTATCCACAACTATTTGCGCCGACACATCGCCATGGCCAGAATGGCACCGCGCGTCCCGCCGTCCGAATGCTTTCAATAATCCGCTCACAAAACGCGCCAAACCATCCCGTGAGGCTATGTTTCGACGGTTTTGGATTCGCCGCACCGAGCGCGAAGATATTAAGTTTTTTGTTTTTCGGTACCGACGTCGTTCAAACGACGATTGCGTCGCCTCCGGTGAGTTTTCGACTTAGCCGATATTCTTTCTAGACTCGCCTTACCGCGTTCTACACCATGGTTACCTTACTTCATCATATTCTTTATCCAAAAATTATTCTTCTCTCCACACCCCATGTCATTATCACCGTAGACGTCATCACCGTGCTCCGTTTGACGAGCCGTCACTTCCTACATGTGCCTCGGGTCTTTAGCAACCCATTGGCTTCACCTCCCGTGCCTTTTCTCGCCGACGACACGGCCAATAACAGTGAAAAGGGCTGCTGTCCATTACTGTTTACGGAGGAATATTCCTTCGGAATATTCCTGATTTTTCCTTTTTCAGCATTTTCTGATCCGCCAATCTTCCAATCGCTCGTTCTCCTTCGTACGAACTCCGAATCAAGTGATTCAAGTTTGTAAATTCATCTAAATTCATAATCTATCTTTTTGGATTTTCTCGACCGCCCTTGGTTGAGTCTCCTCACCGCCGGAACGCCGTCGTCACCGCCGCCCGAGTTGCGCCACCGCTTCATCTCGTCGCCAACCACCTTCCAACCACTTGTGGTGATGCACAAGAGCACGAATGCACTTCTCGCAATCCCCTCTCTCTTTTCTTTACCTCGCCACCCCTCCGCCAAGCAATCCCCCGCCAGAATGTCTCTTCCGCCGACGCCGACACCGCCACCGCCAACATCTTCGACAGGACCGCGCGCACCTCCTTCACCCTTTTCCCGAGCCAGAGCATGACCATTGTACCCCGCCTCCGCTACGCCCACGCCACCAGCAAACTTTGCGCAGCCCGAACCTTGCGCCAAGGTAAAACCGGACTCATACTCTTCTCCCTCTTTTGTACATCTCACCGGTCTTCGCCACCGTTGGGTTGCTCGGATCTTGTCACGTGAAGTCGTCCGACTTCTCCCAACCATCCGATTCTAAGACCCCGCTATCCGGAGGCTCTTTAGACTCCGCTGTTTGGAAGCTTCTTAGACTCCGACTGCTCGGAGCTTTGGACTCCAGCCTTTGGCCTTCGACCTCGAAGACTTCGACTTCGGCCTTCGATCTTGGAGCCTTCGACTTCGACCTTTTTCTTCGAACTGACCAAGGCTGTTAGACCATTTTAACCTCCGCACCCTCCGACCTCTCTGAACCCTTCAATCTCTCCGCCCACTCGAAGCCGTCCGATCTCTCTAACCCATTCGATTCTTTCCATCACTCTGCATAAACTCCAATCCTTTCGACCACAATTGTTTTTCCGACTACATTCGCTCCCAACCACCGCTGCCTCCGCTTACCTCCGACCATAGTTGCTTAGATCACTGTCACTCTTCGCTCTAAGTCTCCGAGTACCTTCGCTTTTTCAGCGAGGAGTAGTTGGAAGAATACTCGGTAGTCGAAGTCATAGCCGACTCTGAGTACCTTCGATTTCCACCACTGGCGTTCATTGTCGTCCCGACTACTCGACTCCGACTACCATTTATTCTCGATTGCTATAGTGTTCTTCGACCACTGTACAGTTTCGACTAGGTCTACAACTGAATCTTCGACTACACCTTCGATTATGGCTTCGACCCCACAAAAATATTGTAGCTTCCAACCACTTTCCTTCATAACGAAAAGAATTCCAAGAATTCCTTTTATTTATTTCTTTGGAATTCAAACTATCAGAAGTCCTTCTTCTTCGCTTTAACTCCGATTGGACCCATCCAAATTTCTAAATTCATATTCTATCTCCCAGCATATATTTTATAATTTTTTGGATTTTATTTGAGTTTAGTTTGTTCTGGTTTTTCACGTGTAGACTACGACTATTCCGGAGAGTATAACTTCAACGAACCTCATCAAACTTCGAAGCAAGGCAAGTTACACATTTGACCATGTTGAACCTAATATTTCAAATTTATTTATGTTGTTTTATCAGTATATGCATGCGCATTTCTATCCAAAATTAATTTAAATTCAGTTTAAATGTTAGATATACCCATGATCCTTTGATTATAGCCCATTTGAAATCCCGAATTCATATACCTTGTCACCCTAGCTAAAAACTAGTTAGTACCATAGTATTAACTAGAAATTTTGTAGAAATGCTTAGCCCGGCTTAATATAACTTTAGGTGGGATCAACTATTTCACATGAAATGACAAACTTTGGAAATGAACTTTTGACTTCGGTGAGTCAGGATTGGTTTATGAAAACGAGCTAAAAATAAAAATAGAAACTTATGTTTTGGACTTAGGCTAATGGTTAGGTGGTGGGTGCTGGCATGCCTCGTGTTTGGTGACACCTGGTTGATTGTCAGGCACAAGGGGGTATGTGGTTGAGCCTAAATCGGATTAAGGACCGTTTCTTTGATTCATTTTACGAAGTCACTTCGTACTACCACAAGTCCGGTATGGGACGGACCTGGCTAAGTAATTTGTGAAGTTCCAATTATAGTCTCGCTATAGGCTGAATGTGAGCGCGGTGTAGGTGTGGGAAGTCTCACATGGCACGGAGGGGCTCCAACTCGGGATTCGAGTTGTGGTGAAACCTTAGTGGCGGCGTGACTATTTTGGCTATGGATCATTGTAACAACCTTATCATGATCTCCTCGCCGCACACCAAAGGAAGTGTGTTTATCCAGTGGCAATATGGGATGATCGTGTCTTGTGGGTAAAGCTGTACACCTCTGCAGAGTTTAAATCTATCCTGGATAGCCGTGTCCACGGTCATGGACATGCTGAGTAGAGTTGTCACAGATTAGACTTTGGTTTTAAAATGGTTTATGAAAAGCTTTTGGATGGATGGATGGAATCCATGACCGTGTGGGATACCGTGAATAAGTTGGTGTTTGGTCTGAGGCTACACTAACAAAATGAATCCATAAGAGATTTTGAAAAGCATATGGATAGATAGAATCCATGTGAAACCTTTTGAAAAGATGGACCAGGTGGGATACCTGTGACTAGGTTAGTGTTTGGTCGGAGCCTGCACTAACGATATTATTTTGTTAAATTATTATTTCATATCTTGTATTAAATTCAGCTTTTCATACTTACAAGATTGTATTTCAAATTCAAGTACCGCTTTTAGCAATTAACCTTATTAAACCTTCCTTTGTTATCCCTATGCATGCATTCACTCTGCTAAAATTCCTGGTGTAACTTGCGTAAGTACTTTATGTGCTTACCTTGGGAATACTTTATGTGCTCACCTTGCTAAAATCTGTTGCCAGAGGATGACGTCAACAACTTCGGTGAGGATGGTGATGACTAGGCCGCGTCTTACGATCATTCGCACTGTAAGGCAGGCGGATGGGCTGCTACTTCATTGGTTTTCTTCCGCTGCTTATATTTAATTTTGGTTTCTGAACCATTGATGTAAACTTTGGCCATCAGGCCCATATTTAGTTAATGAATAAATGTCATTGTGCATGATATGAATCTTTGTTATCCACTGTGTGCACTAGCTTGATCCTGGACTAGTGCGATTTATACAGAGGATCCAGGAGTCGTTGCTCCGGGGTCTGACACAACCTCAACGTTTTTCTTTTTATACTCCGTAGAGTATACCGGGCACCCAAAGAATCACCAACGATTTTGGCGTGGGACAGCGAGGTTCTCAGCGCTTTATACTCCGCAAAGTATGCCAGGCGCCCAGGGCAGGTCTGACAATTTTGGACTGGGACAGCGAAGATCCCAATGCTTTATATGCCAGGCGCCCAAGGCAGCTCCAATGATTTTGGCCTAGGATAGCGAAGTTCCCAGCGCTTTATACTCCGTAGAGTACGTCGGTTGCTCGCTGGAGGTACCGATGGTTTTTGGCCTGGGACAGCAAAGTTCCTAGCGCTTTATACTCTGCAGAGTACGTCAGCCGCTCGCTGGCGGTACTGACAGTTTTTGGCCTGGGACAGTGAGGTTCCCAACGCTTTATACTCCGTAGAGTACGCCGGACGCCCAAGGCAGCTCCGATGATTTTTTAAGTAGAGAAGAGCATGATGGCCATAAAAAAATGCACAAGGACATATATATGCTAAAGGGTTTATGCCTGTTCGAAGAATCTTCAAAAAGTACATCGGTAAGACCAAAGACATGACTCAAGCATAATACCTTTGAAGGCAGTCCACGTTCCATGTATGGTTTAAAATATAACCGCCAAGGGTGGATAGGCGGTATGCACCTTGTGGTAACCCGGCAATGACGAGCTACGGGCCTTCCCACTTGGGGTCAAGCTTCCCGACCATCGCGGCATGTGATGCCTCATGCAGCATGAGGTCACCCTCCTGGAAGCTTCGCTAGCAAAATGAACCTGTTGTAGTACCTTGCTGTCATCTGCATATACATGGAGATGTGCCCCGTCGCGCTAGAACGAATCCCGTCGAGGAGGTCAAGGGAGTCTGCTTGCTCGCTAGATGGAGCTGGAGCGATAACCTGTCTAAACACGTTGATTGCCGTCGACCTCAGAATCTTGATGCGGATACGCACGTGTCTTGTACTTTTCAGTTAAATATATTATTCAACTGGAAAGAGTTATTGAGCCGCATCAAATATTGCCAGGTGAACTCATTCCAAACTAAATATAATTTTGTTATTCATAAGAATAGAATACTACCTCATGTCATTAAATGGTGCATTCTTAGGTTTGTCGATGGCAAAGTAATGGAGACGCAAAAGAAAGAGGATAACCACATTAGGTGTCAAAGACCACCTTTGAGAATAATCAATCTACTAAAGTTTGTTCGAGTTTATCATTGCTGCTGAAATTCCGTGAGGGAATTAGGAGTGTTCTTCAATCAAGATCGTTCAGCCTTTCCGCTGGGAATTGGGTGCACGATAGATCTTCGCTTGGTGGTCGGCGAAATCGACGCGAGTGTGTTTTGGCGGATTAAAGAGTGTTCGTCCCTTGCATTGGCATTGGAGGATCATTGCGATTCATCAAGACTCCCGCGAGTATCCATCCTACGTCGAGAAGATCGGGCGACCCCGTATCATCTGGTATCAGAGCGCGGTTTACTCGGTAGGATCTTATCCCTTTACTTTTAGATTGATTTATATCTGTCCTATAGTCCAATAAACCGAAAATTGCAACAAAAAAAATCCATACCCTAGTTTCGCATCTGTTATTTTCGTGAGTTTTATTAAGTTTTGATCCATTAGAAATTTTGTTTACGTGCTGATCTTAGTATCCTTTTGCGTTGCTTAATCGTCGTTATTTTAAACTCCTGAAAATCCGCTAGTTGATCTTTCAATTAGCATCAAAAAAAAGTAGATTCAATTTACTTTTTGAAATCTTGTCCTTGTTGTTCACGTAAGATCTTTGCGCATCTTGAAAGAATATCACATCCGAATATATCTGGGTTTCCTTTTTCTAGATTGATTTGGCCACAAGAAACCTTAGCTGTCACAAGAATCTTAGTTGAACACATTCAGACCGTTTGAAATTTGTTGCGGTTTGAATTCCGAGCGTTTGTTACGATCTTCACTTAAATCCTTTGAACCTTGAGACTAGTCTTTGATAATTGCTTTAGGACTGTTCTAGAATTATCTACACATTGCTGAACAACTTTGGACTTACGTAGAATCTACGAACAATTAAACCTAGTTCGGCCTTGAAAAAAAAAGCAAAAAAAAGTAGGCAGCCGATTGAAAGAAAAAAAAAGAGGAGCCACGGCTTGAGCAAGAAAAAAAAAGAAAGAAAGAAAGAAAAGAAAGCATTGGCCGAATTTGGGTGAGTTAATCTTAGTCCATAAATTCAGATTGTGTATTTAATTTCTTTGGACAATCTTGTGCCCTCAAATTCATATTATTGCAATTGGCTAGCGTCTCTCCTAGTACTTGGTGCAAAACGAGCTAATATTCTCGATTGTTTCCTTTAGCTCATTCCTTTTGTTTGCATTGAGTCACATTGATCATTGCGTGTGCGTTCATATACTTCACTTATATCATTTGGATCGGCACATAGGCAATATTTTCTAGCTTGGATTATTACTTAATTCAACAACATCGTGAAATTCAGATTGTGTAGGATAAACACTTTCATACCAAGCTCCCCTAAATATCCTTTGCCGTGCAATTGTGGGTCACTTTTAAATCCGCTTGATCATCACTTGCTATTGTAGTCACCACCAAGTGGAAGTTTCTTTTTGGCCTCAATTCACTTCAGAAAGGTAAGAACTTTACTTGGTGAGGAAAAAGTGAGATAGAGTGAACTCCACATATCGAATATATGTTATGGTATTTGTGCGTTCTTTGCGCTACTAATCATGACAGGTAGAGACGATAATATGGAAGAGAAGCATACCCCAGTGGATCGTTTTCAATTCCACATTTTGAGGGGAACTTTGCGCAATGAGTTCACCACCACTTCTTCCACCTTGAAAGCGCAACTCAAGACCAAGATGAATAATTTCGCACAAGATATGCGCATTGAATTCAATTATCAAATGAAAGTGTTACGCTCGAACATCGTGAATGATGTTATTCGGGCACTTCATCCACAACAAGTCGAAGATAGCTTTAATTCTTTCTATGGCAGTGAAGATCCAGAGGAGTATCTTGAGTGGGAATGGCGAATGGAAAAAGTATTTAGATTTCAAAAACTTCCCAAAGACCAAGAGGTGATGTGTGCTACTAGAGGATTTGAAGATTATGCTTATAGTTGGTGGCATCAACAATCTGGAAACGAATTCATTAAATCTTGGTCAGATTTGAAGGCACTCATGAGGAGAGAATTTGTGCCACCCTATTATGCACAGGGATTGCTTCGCTATTTGGAGAGTATCACACAAGGGAATAATACAGTGCAAGAATATTATTTTGAGCCACAAGATGCATTACGTCGAGCCGGTGTCATTAGTGAACTACAAAAGAAGACATACTTCAAAAGAGGATTGAATTCTAAGGTTGCCGCTATACTTCAACATAAATATTTTGGTAGTGTGCAAGATCTTGTGAATTGTGCTATTCAAGAGGAGAAGAGACTTATGGAGAGACGTACACCACAGTTTTCTCCCAGTCCATACTTCAATTCTGCTGCCTCTACTAGTGTGACACATGAGAAGATGACCGAGCATGTGACTTTCCCTTCGGTCAAGGAGATATATAATATTCCAAAACTACGTATAGCTCCTAAGATACACCACAATCCATGTGAGAATGAGAGCCACATAGCCAAATTGAGTGAGAGTGATAAAAAGACTGAGCTGTGTGATTCCACCATATCTGAGGTTGAGAGCATCCAAATTGAGAGTATGAGAGAGACACCAAAAGAAAAAAGAGAAGTAGAAGATAGACAAAGTGAGGATGCATCAGAAACTAACACATTAATATCTACTTCTAGTGTTGTTTCTCACATTGTGCAGGTTGACATTAAAGATGAAGAATTAAACATTCAACAACCGGCACCTTTGAAGCCAAATGAGGAGAAGATAACCACGGGAAGGGATAAAGTGCTTACTGCCCTGTGGGTGCATCCTAATAATTTTAAACACCCAGCGCCTACATCATTTGAGGAGGACAACAAAGGTAACACTATTGGTGCTGAATTTAATTGTGCAAAGGTGAGTAATTGTGAGTACTCATATGATCAACCAACAATTCCATGTTCTGAAATTTCTTTGCTCAATTTACATAATGTGGAATTGATTACTCATAAGGAAGTTCTTACTAGAATATCTCCTAACGATTCTTTGTGCTATATTATGTTTGATGATCCTAGAGAGCTATCTAGTGTGATTTATAATGTTGCTGAAATTTCAAGTTCAAAATAACTAGTTAGTACCTATGCCTACACATATAAGTTCAATTTGATTGGAGATTATGGTGTAGATGACAAATTTTATGTTCACAGAATTTGCATTACATGTGATAAGCTTACAGAATTGAAATCGTATATTGTGGATAAACAATCTTTTATGCCATGTTATGATCACAATGAGATTAATTTCAACAATTGCACGTACTGTTTACAAAGATTTCATAAGTCTACTTATTCGATCTTTAATGTACAACCATGTAAAATTAATCAGAGTAGCGCAGTTGAAGCATGGAGGCTGCTCAAAATAATTCTGATTTTCCCCATTAATGTACTCATATGAACAAATAATTCTGATTTTCCCCATTAATGATTTGTCTATAGAAAAGTCGAGGACGACTTTCTTTTATGGGAGGGAGAATGATGTGAAAAATAATATTGCAATGCATGCATATTTTGGTTACTACTATATTCATCGGTTTATGCAAAATAATGAAAATAGCACAACAATTGACTCTTACATATACCATGCGTATGTGCTGTTCTTTTCGTTTAATACACCTTCAGATGTTCATGATGTGCTAACAAGAAGAAGTGTTGATGACAAATATATATACCATGCATACACGTTGTATTCTTTGTTTACTACAATTTCAGGCTATCAAAAGCCGAGGACGGCTTTTCTTGAAGAAGGGGAGGATGATACGGATACGCACGTGTCTTGTACTTTTCAGTTAAATATATTATTCAACTGGAAAGAGTTATTAAGCCGCATCAAATATTACTAGGTGAACTCATTCCAAACTAAATATAATTTTGTTATTCATAAGAATAGAATACTACCTCATGTCATTAAATGGTGCATTCTTAGGTTTGTCGATGGCAAAGCAATGGAGACGCAAAATAAAGAGGATAACCACATTAGGTGTGAAAGACCACCTTTGAGAATAATCAATCTACTAAAGTTTGTTCGAGTTTATCATTGCTGCCGAAATTCCGTGAGGGAATTAGGAGTGTTCTTCAATCAAGATCGTTCAGCCTTTCCGCTGGGAATTGGGTGCACGATAGATCTTCGCTCGGTGGTCGGCGAAATCGACGCGAGTGTGTTTTGGCGGATTAAAGAGTGTTCGTCCCTTGCATTGGCATTAGAGGATCATTGCGATTCATTAAGACTCCCGCGAGTATCCATCCTACGTCGAGAAGATGGAGCCCTAGGTGGATCAACAGTGGTAGCTGCTTGCTTTCCCGTAGGATCATGCTGCCTAGAAGTGATGTTGGCACATACCTTACCATCATCCATCACTTCATCACCCTCTCCAGCACGAACTCGGTGTGCCGATGCCGACCAATCATTAGTTCCGACCCTAGCCCACGCAACTGCCACCGTCATACTCCGTTTCCTCTTCATCACTACCTTCGGTGCCATCTTCAGATCGTGGCTACTAGATGTCCGTGTCCCCACGGATGGCGTCAACTGTTGTGGTTATAGACCAAACAGTAGAGGATAAAGAAATTGGTGAAAAAATGTTCATTGAGTTAGCGAAACATGTCCATGAAGAAGGAAAAACCAACCAACCACCCTGGAATCATCCCAAGGGCCTTTTATATATAGAACTCATGAAACTCGAGTTCTTGGACCGCGTTCTCCCCTAAGACCCTTCTTAGGGCACACGTGTCCCCTTACACATGCTTTTTGGGCTCTCTTGCCCTTCTTGGGCTCACATACCTCTTTTACATGACTCTTGGGCCTATATGTTGGGCTGATCGGTAGGGCGAATGGACTTAGGTGGGGGCCATCCCACAACAAATAGCATCATACCATAGAAAGCTAGAGTAAGTGAGATTTAGCTATTAACACATGATGAGATTCAAACTATTAGACAAAGACCCCTCTTAATAGTACGGCAAACATATACTAGCAATTCGATCTTCCAACCAAACACCAAGACCGGTAATAGACTAGAAACACATCATTGACCCTAGCTAGTCATACCTTTACCTTGAGCATCCCCTTGAAGCTTGATGATGCACATCTTCACTTCAAGTCTAAGTCATTGTCTTCTTTTGACTTAATGATCAACTCATAATCATCTTCTTTTTGAGATCTTCATATGCATCAATACATAATGCATCCTCTTTTTGATGGCCTTTAACTCATGAAGCCATTTTCTATCCCGAATTTTTACTTGATGATCTACAACATATGAAGCCATCCAAAGTCTTCATCATCTTGGAACATAATATATTCATTCAACTCATGAAAAATGTTAGTCCCATAATGTGATTATCATTAATTACCAAAACATACCATTAACTCGTAATGGTGTATCTAGATTCTTCAATCTTCCATTTGGTAATTGACGATAACCACCACAATTGCAAATAATTGAATATAAAACTATTACACTTAAAGTGCGGGTATAAGGAATTTCACAGGAAGGCTTAATATGGTTATTTGTGCGAAAAAGCAATACTGAATTTTAAATACAAAATATAAGTACAAAAGCTGAATTTTAATACATTATAAGAAACAATATTTTAACAAAGTATTATCGTTAGCATAGGCTCCAACCTACACTAACCCAACCAAGGGTATCCCACCTGGACCATCAAAACTGTTGTTGTTTGTCCATAAACCAAATTTTGTGAAAATCAAGTCTAATCTATGAAAACTCTACTCAGCATGCCCATGACCGTGGACACGACTATCCAAGATAGGTTTAACACTCTGCAGAGGTGTACAGCTTTACCCACAAGACGTGTCCTCCCGCTTGAGCCACGCGATTAACACACTGCCTTAGGTGTGCGGTGGGGAGTTCACAACAAGGCTGTTACAATGATCCATAGTCAAAACAGTTACACCGCCACTAAGGTTTCACCACAACTTGAATCCATGAGTTGGAGCCCTCTTGTGCCATGTGAGACTTCTCGTGGCCTACGCCATGCTCACATTCAGCCTATAGTGAAACTATATTTGGAATTTCATAAATTACTTAGCTAGGTCTGTCCCATACCGGACTTGTGGTAGTACGATGTGACTATGTAAAATGATTCACAGAAACGGTCCTTAAGTTGACTTAGGCTCAACCACATACCCACATGCTCAACAATCAACTACGTGCCACCAAACACGAAGCATGCCGGCACGCCACCACCTAACCAATAGCCTAAGTCCAAACCACAATTTTCTATTAGGAATTTTAAACCATTTCATAATTTTTCTTGACTCACCGAAGTCAAGAACTCTTTAAAAGAATTTGTCATTCCATGTGAAATAATTGATCCCACCTAAATCATTCTATGCTAGGCTAAGCAATTTACTAAAAATTCACTAGTTAATACTATTGTACCAACTAGTTTTCAGCTAAGGTGACAAGGCATGTGAAATCGAGATCAATTTGGCTATATTCAAAGGATCATGGGTATAACTAAAATTTAAAGCGTCTGTAAATTACATTTGAATAAAGATACGCATGCATATACAGTACAACAACATAATTTAATTTTAAATATGGGGTCAACATGGTCAAAGGTGTAACTTGCTTTGCTCGAAGTTCTATTGCGAAACGTCGTCGAAATCAAACTCTCCCGAATCGTCAAAATCTATATATGAAGAACCAATTCAAAATCAAAAGAAAAATTCAAAAATTCAAAAAGATAGCTCATGATTTTAGAAAAATTTAGAAATTTGAACGGGTCAAATCAGAGTTAAAACGAATAAAACGGGCTTCCGGAAGTTTAAAATATAAGAAATAGAAAAAGACAAATTTTCTGGATTTGTTTTTATACGGAAAAGATAATTATGACGTCAGCATGTATTTAACGGAATTATTTTTGTGAAGAAAAAAATTCTAATTATGATGTTATGAAGGATCGAAAATGGCAATAGAGGGGGGGTGAATGGTGCCGTCTAAAATCTGCACCCAAAGTATTCACACAAAAATTTCTTCTCCAATAGTTATAGCAGCTATGAAGACAGAAGAAATACGCTCAATGGAAGCTGAAAACAAAACCAAATACTTCACTAAAAATGGACTTATGATTTCTGGAAGTTTCAGCATAAACTTCAGATAAATAGCAGACTATTTGGAAGAGCAAGAGCTATTGACGAAAAACTGAAATAAGGCATCAGAAAATAGAATAGCTTGTTGCCCAAAAAGAACAGAAAAATAGCAACCGAAAAGCATAATAAAACTACAGAAAACTATACTCAAAATGAGACTAGAAACTGCAAAAATAGCACTTCAAAAGGAGACTAGAAACTGCAGAAAAGGAGAGCACATGCTGCTGCCCAAAAGCAGAGAAAACTGAAAGAAGACTTCTGAAAAGAGACTGCAAATAAAAGAAAAGAGACAACCAAAAGAAACTGCAAACAACAGCAGCACAAGGACTGCAAATTAACATGTATTGCTGGCTAAAGACTGCACAAAAACAGCCCAAACGTGAACAAAAGACTCACTGCTGAAAAAAGCTTTGCCTAACCTGAAAATAAGAGTGCTGGCTGTAGCCTAAAACAGCAGGAAAAAGTGCAGATTTCAGAAACAAAGTCTTACACACATATGGAGAGAAACAAATAAAACCCTAACACCCACTCTCTCTCCTCTCTCCACTAGAGAGCACCCTCTATTTATAGCCTCCACTAATGTGTTTACAACTCACTTTACCCACTAGCTCTCAACAACTCATAGCACTTTATCCATTATCCTCCAACCAAATCCACTTCCTTTTGTGCAGCCCTGCGAACTCACCAAAATGCCACTCCTGCACCTTCCGGGAAGCTTCCTCATTTCTTGCCGTCCAAGCCTCGGAACCACATCGAGTACTCACCGTTTTCGACACATCCGACCGCTCCTACCTCAGCACCGCCTGTGCCTAGTCTGGTCACCCCGTGTCTCGCCATGACTCCGCCTCAAAGTCCTGCAGCCGTCATAGACAAGAAAACACATCACATAGCACCGCACAAAATATTATAATCAAACATTAGCATCAGTAAATAGCACAAAATGCCCGAGACAAACTCAAACTTTCCAGAGCACGTGTCAATTACTCATCACACACACGGGTTTCCTCCACATGGTCTCTCAATCTCCCCCTTGATGAGTATATTGACAAATACAGAAAAAACATGAAGTTGAGTTTGTATTGAAAATCAAAACATGGTCTAAAATAGAAACAAAGAAACTCAAGACCATATCGACAAAAGAGAAATCTGGAGTAGAAATTGAAAGTGCAAATTTTTCTGCAAAGCTCTAGAAGGCTTTTTCTCCAAAATTCTCCCCCTTTTGGCAATAAAATCATCAAGTTGCACAAGAGAGAAATGAAATGACTATATGTTATTCATTTTAAGCATTCGGAGCCATGAAGATTATCCTAAATGACTTTTTGAGTATTACACCAAGCCATAACTCATAAGAATGCTATTAAGATCATGACAATTTATGTATAGATAAGCTAAACAAAATAAGCCATAATTTGAATTTTAGCCAATTTTCTTAGCATGTCAAGTCAACAAGGAAAATAGTCTAGCTAAAGGTACCCAAGGATGATGCAAGCCATGTCAAATAATCTAAGTGGAACTAAGAAGCTAATAATGAGCCAGTTTAGAGTGCTACAAGTTCAAGAATGAATCATTTGTTCAAGGACTTGGTCTTTTTGTAAATAAGCACAATTGATATTTTTGAAAAACATTTTTGGTCTTATTTTAGCAAAGCAAGTCCTAGACTAGAAGCCATCCACAACTGCCTCCTAAGCTTCAACCATTTTCACAAATTTTATTATCTTAGCTATGTGCTAGATCCCAAACCTTATGCGACCACTCCAAGCAATAAGCTTAAGGAAGTGATCTTGGTTATCCAAAACTCCCCATGAGTTCATGCCTAGTGCAATGCAAGCAATCTCATAAGAAAGAATTTGTGAGATCAGTTTTTTTGCACAAAAGAGATCTTTTTGCTTTTGCTAAATTTAGTTTAAGTACAAGAGATTAAGAATAACTCATGTTTCACAAAGGAACTGGCATAGCTCAATCTAAAGTTCAATAAAGATTCAAGACTCAACTCACCTATTTGACATGGCTTGAATCATAAAAGAATAACTAAAGACAGACTAGTCTCAAGAGCTACCATGACAAGTTTTAAATCAAGTTGAGCATTTTTAAACAACCTATCATGGCAAAGACTAGACTACACATATAAAGTCATGATAAATCTAGCAAGTAAGCACAGGTCATGGCAAGATGTAATGCAATGTAAACAAATTATAAAAGGATAATAATCAAAGCTCCATGTAGTTATATTAGAATGAAATACAAGAAAATCTAGCTACCCTCAATATGAGATGCACTTTTAGTTTAAGTTGAGTTATGTCAATATTAAGATCTAGAAGCTCCCAAAAGAACTCTCCTGAACCAAAGCAATAAAAAAAATGAGAAGTTGGCAAGAAAAACAGAAAAGACAGTCCTTAAAGCATAGACAAAATATAAAGGATACTAAGACTCATACTGACTCTCATCTACCCCATATGACACTAAGACTATCAGCTGCTCTTCTAACACACTATGGAGTAAACACGTTCCCTGTCTACTCAAGTGCGGCCCAACCCTTGCTAGACCTATAAGAAGTGAGTGAACTCAACTAGTGAGAAGTGAGACAGCTAATAAGCAGCATCCTAGAACCACAAGATGAGAGGAAGAAGTCTAAGCAAATAGGCAAGAAAATCACTCTAATCTATGCTAGAAGAACTAACCCAAATGTACCCAAATGCAATAAAGAGAGACAGAAGTATATAAATATGATAAAACATAAAACTCAAAGCTCCCCCTCATATCAGTCCATAAGGACTAACCACCCTAAGCTCTCCCCGCAAGGCTGAAAACCTAGAGCTATCCAAAGGCTTGATAAAGATATCAGCCAATTGGTGGTTACTCTTCAAAAACTGGAGCACTATATCAGCCAATTGGGGAGACCGTCAGATGGGGATCGAGCAGTGGTGATGCATGGGGGAGTTCGGACTAGTTCGAACAGTCAAGGATTATTCGGACCGTCCGATCGATGATGGATGGTCCGATTGGCAATTGAACGTTTGGACTAGTCCGAAAGGCAGCCGTGGACTGGCGATAGAGAGGGGCGACAGTCGAAGGAGGCTCACGGCGGCTAGGGAGCTCTGGCGGTGCAAAAGCCCGGTGGAGGGGTGGCCAACGATCGCCGAGGGGCGAGGGAGGCGCAGGCGCGGTCGACAAGGCACGGGGAGGTCTGGTGTGGCGGCGATTCCTCGCTGGAGTTGTTGAGGCCAGCGAAGAGGGAAAATGAGCATGGGGAAGCTTCGGGGTTCGAATGCTCAAATTGAGTGGTGAGGGGGAGGCGGTGTGTTGTGGGAATGCTCAGGGAAGAGGTTATATAGGTGGAGGAAAGGGTAACGACCATGTGCATTCACACCGGAGTGAAACGGTTTCGAGCTTGAATGTGGCGCGAGTGGGGGCTTAAAGAGGAAAAAATCGTCGAGCGGGTGCGGCGGTGGATGAAGGCCATAATGCACAATTGCGTAGGAGAAATTAGCGGAAGAAACCGACGCTTTAAAAGCCCGGTCTCGGGCGTTAATGGCGGAAGTGGCACTAAGCGAGGAGAAAGACACGGTGGGGACGACGGACCTAACAAGCGGGCCCCACCGGTCAGCGAGAGGGAAACGGAAGGAAAGGAGAGGTGGGTGGTTCAGATGTGAGACAGGTGGCACGAGAGGGAGAGCAGGGCCGTTGATTCGATCCGATAACAAGGATCAGAGTCGTTTGAGTGAGGGCCAAAGAGGTAAATTAGCTGTAGCGATGAGGATTAAATCCGACAACGGAAAATGGCTCCGATGCCTAACACGTGTCAGCCAGAGAGAGAAGGAAAGCGGGGAGAGGGTTTAAGTGAGATCGAGCGGCTGAGATGAGATCCGACAGCGATCGATCGGTCCGGATGGTGACACTTGTCAGCCCAGGAGAGTTTTGGGTTTTTAATTTTCTTTTTTTTTATTTCCAGAAAAGCTTAGGAGGCTTCAAAATGCTCAAAAAATACCAAATAAATCTTAAAAATTCCAGAAAAATTCAGAGAATCATCTGGAACCATTTTAGACTTAATAAAAATATTTTCAACTCAATTTGGTACTCATATTTTCAAAGATCACAATTTTAACTTTAAAAAGGGAGTTTTTAATTCTAAAATTTTTTGAAAGTTTTTATAAAATACAGAAATGATTTAGGAAAATAAAATGCACTTGTTTTGACTTTTATAAAATAAAATAAATTTATTTTTCATAACCAAGCTTGAAATAAAATCCAGAAAAATGCAATTAACTCCAGAAAATCACTTAAAATGGAGAATAAAATTTTGGGATGTTACATATGTGCCAAAGCGGGTCCTTTGAGCCTGATGCGACTAAGATCCCTATTGTATCATCCTACTCCTGCGAGACTCCTCTAGCTCGCGATGACTCTCCTCAATAAGCTTGGCTTTATCCACCAGATCTTGAAAGCTGGCATAGTCATTGCCCACCACTTGCACTTTTAATCCTAGGTTCAATCCTTTCTTGAACCTCTTCTGGCGAGCATCGTCTGTGGCTACGTCCTCTGAGGGCGTAGCGAGCTAACTGAGTGAATTTATTGAGATATTCACTTACTAACACATTCTTTTGCTGCAACTCATGGAACTCTTCCTTCTTCATCTCGATCACCCCATCCAGGATATGGCGTAACGGAAAGCGACGGTGCACTCTACCCACGTGATGTTGTTCTAGTCCTCATGAGCGACGCAGTAGTTCTCCCACCACTCTGCTGCGGCTCCCTCTAGCTGGTGCGCGGCATAGAACACCTTCTCTCTGTCTGTGCACTGGGCCAAGTTTAGTTTTTTTCTCAACCGAATGGATCCAATCATCTGCCTCCAATGGCTATGAAGATCTAGAGTAGGTAGGTGGCCTCGTCCTCATAAACTCTGCATAGCTGGACTGCTGACGAGTGGCCTGAGGTGCTACTGCCTCCTGGTGCTGACGTTGCATCAAAGCGTTCATGTTCTGTGTCATGGTCTGCATCATCTGTGTCTGAGCCACCAAAAACTAACTGAGGGCTGGGTCCAAGCTCACTGGCGCTGCTTGGGGTGGCTGGGTGGCACTGCTCCCTGGATCCTGGTTTGCTTGGTTACGACCGGCGGAGTTCCTGGTGTCAACCATCTTGCTGTTGCTCTGAAAAGGAAAACAACTGCTGACTTCTCAGGGGCACAAAAGTGAGAGGAAAAAGCATAGATAAGAGGGTGAATTCGTCTAAAGGGGTCTCTAATGGTAACCTAGACTAAACAAACACTTAGCCAAAAAGGCTAACAATAAAACTGAGCGAAATAACTCCAATAAAAGATTGATATGATTGCAATATAATGCTTTTAATGGCAAGATTTGCAGCTCACATCACACACAACTGTAAATAAAATCCATCGTTCTACTCACACTCTCTAATCTAAAGGCTCCCACTCGGGTCCTGACAGGTAGGGCTCGCTACTCTCATCCTCTAAATCACTGTAGACCACCCATGAGTTACGAACTTGCGGTGACTGCTCTTCGACTAGGGCTGGGATAAAGTGTCGAAGGTACTCCTGTCAGTTGCCGGTGATTCGTTGTCTCTCCTCTGGGCTCGGCGGTGTAGGTGAAGGTAGGAGTACTGGTGACTGCGGTCGTGGCTCCTCCCTAGCTGGCTCTGGTAGGCTGGGGGTGACTCCGTATTGCTCCTTGAACTTCTGGATAAGTCTAGACATGTTGATCTTGTATAGCTTGCAAAGTCATCGGATGGCCTTGTGTGCGGCTCCTTATGCTAACCATTCTCCACAACCTCCGGTATTCTTGAAGCTGTGGTGTAGAACTTGCTTGCTGACTTTGGTGGTGAAGTACAACCTAGTGATGCTTCCGATGCGTTGGCCTTTATCTTTCTCGTTCTTGGTGAGATAGATGGGCGATCTCTTTAATCCAAGGCTCCGTAACAAAACACGAAGAAGTCCTCTCCATTCTCCCGTCTGACTGAAAGAAGCTTGAGACATCTAATGCATTTATAAGGTAAAGACCAGTTTAAGAATTTGTGAAAACTAATTTTGAGAGTAGGACGAAGAACAAGAATCCTAAGAAAGAGGTGAGGGAATATAGATATTACTACGTATCCAGTTTAGTTGGTTTGATTTAGAAAATAATTTTTTGGGCTAAACGACCATTCTAACTAGGGCTTCATCCTACAGTCGATATGGCTCTGATACCATCTCTGTCGAGATCCGAATATGCAAATTCGGACTCTTTGTGTATACTGCACTAGTCTAGAATCACACTAGTGTACACAGTTAAACATAGATGATATAACAACCATATACATGCTAAATAAAAGAAAACTCAAATAATAATAAATCTCAAAGGTACGACCTTATGGCCAAGCTTACAATATCACTAGCCCGAAGGGTTTAAAGTCTAACAGCGAAAGAACAAAATAAGCGTAGTAGCTATTCGACATGCCCACAGGTAATCGACTGGGAAGCGAAGTCCTAATCTATGAAGTCGGTGAAGTAACCTCCCTCTGGTACTTCCTGCTGGTAATACTCCTCCTCCTCAACTGAGCAACATGGGTGTAAAGTCGTGAGTACATTGGTACTCAACAAGTCATTTGTAACATAGGAATGCAATATAATATGCAAGGCTTACCAATGGATAGTTGAAATGTTAATTTTCATAAAATGATATTTTAAGATAAATACAATAAATAGATTGAAAGAGAACTTTAATGAAAACAATAATAAATAAATAATCAACAAAATTAAAATTAAATCACTTGTGAACCTCTCGTCCACAAGCTAAGCCAACAGTGAAGTACCCATTCACTGTCCAACCATAAACCACAAGTTTATATAAAATCGCTACCCCTCGTGTGAAACCACCGAGCATTATCCATAACCGACAACACGGCTATTCATATAGTTTTACAATATGTATAGGTTGCACAATTGTACCCACACGATGTGAATAACCTCGTACTAAGAAAATCACAACAAGACCTTTATAATGCTCAACCTCAACTCAATCCTGCCCACTAAGGTTTTGCATCACACCCCCCTTACGCCTCATGGAAATCAGCATCCATATTCATCACAATGGCAAGATCGAATTGAAATATCATAAATTAATCAGCAAGGTCTATCCCATACAAAACATGTGGTTTGCATGGTAAGGCTCAGATCAATGGCACACAAAGTTAAGTCATTAATGTTACTCAAACGAGTCTTCCACATCCCACGAAGTGAATCCACACTTCCTTATTTACTGCACGATCATTTGCCCTAGTGCAAAATCAAGTTTGTATAACCACACCAATGACACACCAATGTCATGGCACAAATTTTAATAATTGTGGCACCAACCACGGTTCCATATTTCATTAAGTCAAATTAATTATTCACATGCGATGATAAACCCTTTCGTAAAATAAGCAAGACTAAGCATTTTAGTCGTACAACCCATGTGACATCTAGCATAACATCACTATGTAATTTTCCAACCTATGGTGACAATGGCATCATGGTGTACTAAATTATCAAGGAGGAATTTAATCAAATGGGGTAATAACTACCAAGTACAAAAATTGTATTAAAATAGCAATGCAGAATAATTTAAAATAAAGTAGATAAATAATAGATTAAAATCTGGGTTCAACATGATCAAAGGTTACAACTTGCCTTGGTTATGCTCAGCGGGGTACTCAGATCTTCTGGCGTCGCTCCTACTCCTCCGAAATCAAGATCTAACAAGAGAGAAATCGACTAAAACAACAAAAAAAATCAAATAAAATTCAAATAAACTCCAAAAACTTGAAACAAGAACCAATAGATAGATCTTGATTTTAGATGAATTTAGAAAAAAGAACAAGGTCAATCGGAGTTAGGACGGAGGAGAACGGGCTCTTGAAACATTAAATCTAAAGTAAATACTGGAAATTTGGAAAATCTACTGTGTTGTGGACTTGGTGCACGGGTGAGGGGCTTCATGGTGGACTTGGTCCACGGAATAGTGCACGGGGTTGCTAACGTGGTCGACTATGGTGCTGGCACGTGGCAGTGCTGACGTGGCACTAGTGGTGGGTTTTTGCTGACATGGCATGGACACGTGGTGCTGACGTGGCACTAGGGCTGCCGTAGCTTAACATGTGGCTAGGGCTGACATGGCTGACTCGGGCACGACGGTGGTGGTGGGATCGGACAGTGGAGGAGTGAACACGTGGCTCAATCGGGGCCGTTGATCCAGATCTGGTTCAACGGTTGCGATGCAGGGCTTGGGCCGTTGGATCTTCGACGCGTGGCAGGGCACGCCACGCGAAGCGACATGGTGCGCACGGTGTGAGTCGGCCCAGATGCGGGTGCGCGGGTGCGGCACGTGGACCGAGGAGGCATGGACGCGTCCGGCGTACGTGCGGTGCGTGGGCACGCGACCCGAGGGGCGGCTTACCGGCGACGGGCGGAGGCGTCGTCGGGTGCGACAAGGGCACGGCGGCACAGTCTGGGGTGGTGCACGGCGGGGCGGCGAGGCGCAGCCCCGACGGCAGGGAAGCGGCGGCGCTAGGGTTGGTCGGCGGGGGCGACGGTGTGAGGTCAGGGGAGGCGGTGGTAGGGCACGAGAACCAAGGGCGACGGCAGGTTTAAAAACATGTGAACCGAGGCCTGGTTTCGGAGGAACAAGGCACAGGGATGAACCCGAATCAGAGACGAAGACGGGGGGCCGACGCATGGTGCGGGAGGAGATCGGATAGTGGGGATGCGAGGCGAGGCGCGGGCGCGCTAGGGCTACGCAGCGTGCGGCGCGGGTGTGGTGCGGCGGTGCGAGCCGTAGCGCGTGGGCATGCGCGATGGCCGCCACGTGGCGCGACCGACGATCGGGCGGGCGAGTGGGCATCGGCCAACGTGTAGCTGCGATGGGCCGAGGGAGAATCGGCCAGGTAGGGTTTTTGAGATTTTCCCGAATTTACTTTTTCAAATTCAAATAAAAGTTAAGAGCTCTAGAAAGTAGCAAATAAATCTCAAAAATCCACCAAAAATTATAGAAAAATCTTTGAGACACCAGGAATCCAAATAATATATTTTCAGCTTATGTTAATGTTTATTTTAATCATATTAAATTCTTTTATTTTTTGAAAATTCATTTTAAGCTTTATTAGTTTGCAGAAAATTTCAGAAAATCCCAAAAATTCATTTTTAATTTAAAGATTTTAAATTCTACTGAATATCAGGGTGTTACAGAGACTCACTGGAGAGAAGTAATTCGGCGATGGAAATCGGTGACCAGAATTGAAGAACGAGGCGCAATTAGCTTCAACTGGAGGCAGAGAGAGTAGGAGAGTGCAGGGAAGAAGAAGAGTGAAGTGAGGCGCATCTAGTGAATGGGTGGCTTCTGCTTTTGTAGTGGGCAAGAGGGAGAATGACTCATGTGCCATGAGTCATCTAGGGCACCGAGCTTGAGAGAGGGTGTGAGAGAGGGAGTGAGCACCGAGCTTGAGAGAGGGCATGAGAGAGGGAGTGAGAGTTCAAAGGCTAATGGAACTACCTCACGGCGATGAGACTAAGTCACAACACTTTAGGTTCAAGGCACAGAGCCTTTATTTCTCGTTGGCGTGCGAAAACAGGAAAACGGATGAGGTCGAGCACACACATGAGGAAGAAGGGATGAAGGAAGAAGATAAATAGTTCTGATAGGTGGGACTAGACCCACAAGTTTGTGGCGCGAGGGGAGCGGCGAGTTGGGTGGCGCATGTGGGCCGTGATGTGGGAGGGGAAGTGGGCACGGGTTGGGTCGATGGTTGAGATTCGGCTTGATGAGGGAATTAAATCCGATTTAAAATTTATTTTTGGTTTGAATTTAAGTTTTATGTTTTTTAATTTGAATTCCCAAGGGAATTTGCATAGGAAAATTTTGTGAAAAAAATCCTCAGCATCCAATTTAATTTTAGAAATTTTGCTTTCACATTTTTGTGTTAAGGATTTTATTTTTAAAATCTCAAACCTCAATCAAGCTTTTGGAAAAATTTTAAAAATGCATCAAAAATTTTCAAATCCATGGAAATTCATGCATGTTTATTTGGCTGCCAAAATTGGGCTGTTTCGTGAACTGAGCCCCACCGAGACCCCATGTGAGTTTTGTCCATTAGGATTGTTTGTATTTTTATGCGCTTTTGCTTGCCTTTTCTTCTGGTGAAAACCAGAGCTGTAAATCTTTTCATCTACCCTCTTTAACAGCTGAAGCCTGAAGCTGATCAATAAGTCTGACCAAGCCAACAATGCCAGGGAGATGATGGATTTGATGGATCTAAGGGGCTGAAGAGATGATTTCATTTGGTCGAAATGTGAGGCAGTTTCCCAAGTCATCATAGTTTTCTACAGTGCTTTTCTCTTGGTTAGATTTACCTACTCACAAAAGATAAAACAAGGCATCATCTTCATTCCACTTCAGTAATTGAGACCCCTCTGTCTATGTTCCTTCTCCCTGTTGTTATAATGATTGTTTTTGTTAACCTGTCCAGGACTCCTGGTTATACATGTGCCTTTGATGTGGCTCTTGTTTACTAGCAAGTAAATGCTTAAGATCTAAGACCACCCTTCCACCAACAAACTACCTTCGGCTTCTGCTAGCCTAATCTATCTGCCGGGAAGAAGAGGCATAAGTCTCCATTCCAGTTCATATTCTTCCCCTGCCTTCCTACACACTGGTGTTCAGACTTCACAGACTTCGACTGTCATGGTTCAGATTTCATTACAGAGGTCAGTTGCTACCTGCTTCTGCTACTTCGTGAAATTCAGTAGTGACATAAGGGTTTAAAACTTGTTTCTACAGGACTGTAACCATGTCACCTCGTTGCTCCTTATCTTGTCCATTGCATCGTGTGGGTGGGTCAAGTAGAAGAGGACCTCATGTAGATCCCAGTATTCATGCTTCGCATATGGTGCAAGACCATCTCCAATCTTTCTCAAGACCGACAGTGTCGTTGATCCCTCTGACCCGAAGAATTTGGAAGCGAGTTCATCTGCTTCAAGAACAGGACCATATAGTGCAACTAGTCATCTATCAGGCACAATTGGAGTGATGGGAACATCTGGCACTTCCTCCCTCAGATTTTTAGAGAAACTCGTGTGTTGGAGTACCCGAGACGAAGAAGAGACACCTCCCTTTGTCTTTTCCAACGATCCGCTCGTCAAGAAAGAGTTACTGTCATCTCAAAATTCTCGTCTCACTTCTGACTGTGACACTGCTCTTGGGAAGTTAAGGCAGAAGTGGCGCTTCTTGGAGAAATCCGGAGCATGCTGCATTGATATGCCATGCCAATTCTTACATGCTTGGCATGATGAAGTTTCACAGGGTTGCTCGGTTCCTTTCCTCCATGTTGGTGATTGCATTGTAAAGGAACTGAAAGCTGCAAACTTCAAACCTGTTGAGTATGGAAGTAATGTGTGTGTAGGAGTTCTAGCTACAGACAATACCTTGGCCACTAACTGTTATCTAGATAAGTTGGAGAGGCAGGTACGCCAACTGTTTATTTCATCAATACGCCAACTGTTAATTTCATCAATCATTGTTTGTTTACTGACATATTTATCTATTTTCCTCTTTAAATAAATATTAAGTATATATGCTCCATAAGTAGATATATTTCTTGAAAAATTAAAGAGAAGGATGTAGATAGAATGTTTGTTTTCTACCTTGCTGCTCTGCTTAGGCATATTTTTCGTGCAATCATGGCCTGTCTTCAAAAAGCTCCTGTATGACAACCGCAGCACTGCATATGCGTTTTCCATAAGTTAGACAAGTCAGCTCCTATATCAGTAATTGATGGTCAGATTTTTTTGCCCTCTTTGCATTGTGATACATTCTTTTATCTGAAAGCTCAGGTTACATAAAGATTGACAACTGCTGGTTTTATGCCCTATTGTAGCTTGTCCATTCCTAATTTGCCAGTCCCATGTTAACTTGGCCATTGACAATTTGTCATGCTAGTGAGATGCCTTAAAACATTTTAGTTAATGTTGAAAAGGTGATCCGAATTTGTACTGTGTCCGTGTAGGACACTTCATCGCCTTATACCAGACGTGACATGATAGGTGTATGCACAGTTTATATTAAACATGGTATTAATCTGTAGCAACCGACTCTGATTCAATTTTCTCTCCGTGTGAGACTCTTTTACCTCGCACGATATATATACTATAGTAGTCCATAGGAAGAAATGCTCTATGAGAAGCTCTTCATTGTAATATCTTTTCATTATAGTTATTTGCCTTTGAGCACCTGTGGTTTTTTCTATAAGAGTTTTTCACGTAAAAATTCATATCCCTCGTCTCTATTTTTATATGCATTATTTGCAACAAGTGGTATCAGAGCATAGAGATTTAGAGTCTGAGAAATTCGAAAGAGAAAATTTTTCTACTAGTCCGACGTCGTTGTCGTTCATCGAAATCAAGGTGGGTTCGATTTCTTCTCCGACTTATGGTCTCATGCACATCGTGTCTCTATCCTCGTTAAAAGCGGTGTCTCGACCTCAGCGTCTTCGATCAGTGAGGACACACAAGCTGCACGCAAGTGCCCTAGTCTCCCCCATCGGTCCGTGTGCAACAAGTCGAGATGAATAGTGTGATCATTCAAGAATCAGGCGACACGTCTAGAAGAGAGACACGTGATTTCAATAGCAGCAAAAGCAAAGAAAAAGGCAAAGGTTTAGGTACACACAAAATTAGTACTATTACATGTTGGATTTCTTCCATACGGCAACTTTGAAGTATGATCTTCCGCTGTTGAATCACAATACGAGGTTTTCTCTATGGTAAGTTAAGATGCGAGCTATTTTATCACAATTTGATTAGGATGATACACTTTTGAGGATCGACAAGATACTAGCCACATTGTCCACCGATAAGAAGCAACGTAAAAATCGTAAGTCCTTATTTTAAATTCATCTTCATCTATCAAATAATATTTGTAGAAGGTTATGAAGGAGACATCTACCACCACATTATGGCTAAAGCTAGAGCAGATTTATATGACCAAAGATCTTATCAGTAAGATGCATTTGAAGCAAAATCTTTATTCCCACAAGATGATGGAGGGAGCCTCATTGTTGAACCACTTGACAGCTTTCAAGAAAACTATTGCTAACCTCAAGTCTATGGATGTAAAAGTATAATAATGAAGATTTGAGTCTTATCTTGCTATACTCTCTGCCCGGTTCATACTCTACTTTTAGAGATACTACTCTATATAGCTGATATACTCTTACTCTCAGCTAAATTTATAAAGCTCTGTATGCTAAGGAAAAGATAAAACTTTTGGCCCCCGGTGAAAATTTAAGTACGCATGCAGAAGGTTTATCTATCCGTGGTAAGCAATATGATAAGATTTCAAACAATAATTCAAGAGACAGAAGCAAAAGCAAATACAGATACAGAGACATATCTAAATCCAGGAATAGAAAGTCATGCAGGTATTGAAAAAAGGATGGTCATGACATATTCGAGTGTTGAAAGTTGCAGAACAAGGAGAAGAGGAATAATAATTTCAAGAAGGATCAATAAGAGAATGAATCTAGAGCCACCATTGTCACTAAAAAAGGTTCTGATGGAGATGTTCTTATTGTCTTTGTAGGTAATTGCAAAACTAATGATGAGTGGATTCTTGATTCAGTCTGTATTTTGCACATAAGCCTGAACTGTGAGTGGTTCGTTACCTATGAAGTTACGTTAAGTAGATCCGTGTTGATAGGTGATAATACACCATACAAGATTACATGCATTGGTTCTATCCATATTAAGATGTTTGATGGCACCATCAAAAATTTATCGAATATTTGTTATATTTTGAATTTGAAGAGAAATCTTATCTCTTTAAGTACTCTTAATGATAATAGGTACAAGTATTCAGGTGGAGGTGGAGTTTCGAAGGTCACAAAAATTCTCTTGTTGTGATAAAAGGTGATATGAAGGCTACCAACTTATATCATCTACAAGACACTACAATTTCAGGTAATATTGCTATTATCTCAAATAAATCATTCGATCCCGCATTCTATCACTTGGAGGTGCAAGCTACATGTTGACCATTATTGATGATTATTTAAGAATAGTTTGAGTATACTTCGTTAAGCATAAATCGGATGTATTCAAAATATTCTAACTAGAAAGGTGGTTATTAGCAGATATATTACTTTTGACAAGTCTGCTATATTGCATGATAAACTATCTATTGATGTTCTCGTTGAGAAGCAATCAAGCATACAGGTGGAGCATATTATTGATTCAAGATCTTCACTAGAAATCAACAAGAAAAATATTTCAGAAGTTCCTATTGTTGCGCCACTAACACAACGTTCCATTACAGTTAATAGAGAAAAAAGGAACATTCAGCCTCCTAAAAGATTGATTGAAGAAGCGAATATTATGGCTTATTATTTAAATATGGCAGAAGAAATTAAAAATACTATGGAACCTTTATATTATTCAAAGACAATCACATCTAGTGATTCAGAAGGATGCATGGCTACTATGCATGATAAGATGAAATCTCTTGACAAGAATAGCACTTGGGAGCTGGTCAAATTACCAATTGAGAAGAAGTCTATTCGCTGCAAATGGATCTTCAAAAAAAAAAGAAGGCATTTCATCAATCGAAGAGGTTATGTACAAAGTAAGACTAGTTACCAAAGGATGTAGTGAAATTCTGGGTATTGATTTTACAGATGTCTTTTCCCCTATTGTGATGTATAATTCTATTCGCACTTTACTCAGTATTGTGGCTATGAATGATTATGAACTTGAACAATTGGATGTGAAAACCATATTCTTACATGGGGAATTAGAAGAAGACATTTATATGGAGCAACTGGAATGTTTTGTTTTTCTAGAAAAGGAGAGTTTTGTTTACAAATCGAAGAAATCTCTTCATGGGTGGAAGCAATCATCTAGACAATGGTACAAAAAATTTGACTCCTTTATGATATCTCAAAATTTTAAAAGATCTAATTATGATAGTTGTGTTTATTTAAAGATTGTTAATGATTCAGCTATTTATTTACTCTTATATGTTGATGATGTGTTGATTGCTGCAAAAGACAATGTTAAAATTTTAAAGTTGAAGGCATAATTAAGTAGTAAATTTAGATAAAAGATCTCAGTGCAACAAAAAGATTCTTGATATGAAAATTATTAGAGACAGACGATTTGACAAATTATATCTAAGTCAAAAAGGGTATATTGATAAAGGCCAAAACGGTTAGAACTCTCTTAACTACATATTTCAGACTTTCTTCAGCATCATGTCCACAATCTAATGATGAAGTTGAGTGTATGTCTAAAGTTTCATATGCGAGTATAGTTGGTTCACTTACTTATGCCATCGTATATTCTCACCTCGATTTATCTCAATTATTAAGTGTGGTTAGTAGATACATAGTTAATCCTAGAAAAGAGCATTAGAAAGTAGTTCAATGAATTTTCAGATATTTGTGGGGCACATCTAATGCTTGTTTACATTTTTGGAAAGAATAGAGATAGACTCATTGGTTATGTGAATTCTGATTTTGCTGAAGATTTAGATAAAAGATCTCTTATTAGTTATGTGTTCACTGTTGGAGAGTGTGCCGTAAGTTGAAAAGCAAGTTTGCAAGTTACCATTGCCTTATCTACTACAAAAGGTAAGTATATGATTATTTTTGAAGCTTGCAAAGAAACATTTGGTTAAAAGGTTTATTTACTGAGATTTGTGAAAATACATCTTACATTATAATATTTTATGATAGTCAGAGTGTTATTTGCCTTACAAAAGATCAAATATTTCATAAGAGAACAAAGCACGTTGATATTAGGTATCACTACATTTGAGGTGTCCTTACTCATGGTGATATTAAAGTCTACAAGATAAGTACTCATGGATAATTCAGCTGATATATTGATAAAGCTAGTTCATGCATCTAAATTTGAGTTTTGCTCAGACTTAGTTGGTATTACTCACTAGTCCTTTAGATTATATCTCATTTTTCGACTACTAGAAGAAATTCGGCTCAAGGTGGAGATTGTTGAAAAGGTGATCCAAACTAGTACTGTGTCCGTGTAGGACACTTCATCGCCTCACACTAGACGTGGTAAGATAGGTGTATATACAATTTGTATCAGACGTGATATCAATCTGTAGCAACTGATTCTGATTTGAGATTTCCTCTCCGTGTGGAATTCTTTTCTCTCGCACTATATATATATATATATATATATATATATATGTATATGTATATGTATATGTATATGTATATGTATATGTATATGTATATGTATATGTATATGTATATGTATATATATGTATATGTATATGTATATGTATATGTATATATATGTATATGTATATGTATATATATATGTATATATATATATATATATATATATATATATAGGAAACCTCTTTTCTACACCCGGGTGTAATTACACCCTATATCGTATCTCATAGCGTAGAGAGTATCTCGTGTAACGGAGAGTATGTACGTATAGTATACGAATATTTAAGATCATCTAGGTAGTATGAACAATTTTTCAGAGGTAGTATGTATATTTTTTTAGACATACTTTTTTTATATGCGTATATGAAGGTATTTACAAAATAGGTTAAAAACTATGGATTTCCTTGCAATTTTTTCATGTGGTTCACATTAAAGTATCTTATAATTAGTATATGAGTATATCCAAAATGATAAAGGAGTATTTCAAGTTCGTTTAGGTGGTATATTAGAGGTGGGTGTAATTACACCGGGTATAGAAAGTATTTTTCCTATATATATATATATATATATATATATATATATATATATATATATATATATATATATATATATATATATATATATATATATATTATTCTATGAGAAGTGCTCTATTGTAATATCTCCTTATTATAGTGATTTACTTTTAAGTGACTGTGGTTTTTTCCGCAGTGGTTTTTTACATAAAAATTCATATCTCTCATCTCTTTTTTTTTTGCATTATTTGTAACAGTTAACATTTTCCTTGGTACTATTCTTCACTAATCCGATTGCTAGCATATGGTTAAATTGTTTTTTGTTTAAATTTCCTCATCAGGGTTTTGAGGTACTTTTTCCAGATAAAGCTTCCATGGAGCACACGGTGTTACCAGCTCTCAGTGCATTTAGGAGGGGGACATGGAAGGCGCGAGAAATCTATTGCGAATAGCACTCCAGGTTATGCTAGTGAGGGCTGTCCATACAATAATCCTTGCATCTGATGACTTTGTTGGTATCTTGCCTGATGATGACCCGCTGCTCAAACAATGTATCGACCCAATGGATGCTTTGGTTAGAGAGACCATTATGTACGCGAGAACACAGAGACCATGATATGCCTCAGACTATTTTGGTCCCTCGTATAGTTTGCCAGCAGTAGCTGTTTGCACTTTTGAGTGCCGATGAGCACACATGTAAAATTTAAGATCGAGAGAAAGATTCATCATGTCAATATCATCAATAGTTCAATGCAGTATCACAGTATGCATTGTGGTATGGGTATGCATTATGCTTTGCTGCTAAGCCAACAAAGATGCTGGCTCCATTTTTGAGTTCAAATTAAATCAGTTTTTTTTCTGTGGCATGGCTACTCCATAGAATTTTCAAACAAGAATCTAGAAATCAAATAGCTGATGTGATGTTGCGCTGGATCAGATTGTAGATAGAACAAATGAAGACATCGCCGAATCTAGACTGCGTAGAAGATGCACGCTTTTTTTTTGTAGATAAGTAGCAACTTCCTTGACATATGAAAGTATAGCTAGTAATAATATCCTTCTTTGTCATAGGGTCTGTTCTTTTTAACTGCGGTTGATGGTTTTTGGTTACGGCTGATGGCTTTTTGGCTGTTTACGACAGAGATTGCGAAAAGAGAGATTATCGCTTACGATTTTTGATGGTACAGATATTAGTCTTTTAACGTGTACTACAATTAACTTGTAGACCCTGTCTTAAAAAAAAATACCCTGATTAAAAATCAGGTACTATAGCAGAAGTCAAAAGCGGCTTTTAAAAATCAAAAGCAAACAGGCCCATATTGTCATCCTAATTAGAAAGAATGTAGCCTCATATTCTGGAAAATATCAGGCAACTGCTGCAGCCATTGCAAACGCTGCAGAACAATCATTCAGACACGACACCTGCAATCCATCTTTCATTACTACTGGGATGTAGCCTCATATTCTGGAAAATATCAGCAACTGCTGCAGCCATTGCAAACCCTGCAGAACAATCATTCAGACACGAGACCTGCAATCCATCTTTCATTACTACTGCATCCCAGAGCATGTAACACAACTATCAGTGTGCTCAGGAGTTGCAACAGTGATGATGTTCCCATCTGACTTGGAAAGGTGTGTGGGCCGTGCTCACTGGTATTCCAAAGAATCTGCTCATTGGTGGGGGACATGAATGCTCTGTGCACAGGTGGGGTTGCAAAAGGTATGCATGATGAGTGAGCAATGATTCAGGCTGTCTGCAGGCTCTGCACCAAGCAGGAATAAGTCTACTTTGTCTCTAAAGTCTTGGGATAGTCTATGTTTCAACCTTTAATAATAAAATTGGATGTTTTACCCCTCTCATGTGTCAAAACTAGACAACATACTCCATCAAGCTACTCCACCCTGGTTTTAATTTTATGTGGCACCGACGTGGCGGTGGTTTTAACATGTAAGATGGTTTTAAGATGGCATGGCAGTCTAGTTAGCAGGTAAGCAAATAAAAAACAATGATGGGAGTGGGACCTACATGTCATCCTCAAAACTTTTTTCCTCCATTTCTTTTCTCCCGCTCGCTACTCACAGTTGGGGACAAGATGTCAGTGAAACAGACTCTAAAACTGGTTTAAATCAAAATTTTGATTAACCTAATTACCCGGTCCCACATATCACTGACTTATTAACCTTAAATATGTCATTAGCACTAACTAACTATTTCTCTATGGAGCTGCATGCCAGTGAGAGAGAAAGGGAGAAAGAGAGGGAAACAGGGTAGGCGGTGGCACTCGGTTTTGGCGAGCTCGCTGGTGGCAGGGGGATGGTGGTGGAGCACTGGCAGTAGGAAAAATGGAACAGCCTAGGTGTGGGGAACTTGATGGTGGTAGCAGCGATCGGAATGGTGCACCGAAGTGGCAGCGCAGTGGCGATGAGCTACGAGGTGGCTATGGCCATGCAATGAACTCGGCGCTGGACTAAAGGAAAAAAAAGCAATTGGGCGCAGAGCAAGCTAGAGGGAGTTATTGCGATGTGAGGAGACACTAGCACAAAGACCTATGGTCACTCGCGTTGTGCTAATAGCAAAGAAAAGCAGTGACAATAACACTGCTATGGTGGCAGCAAAGACCTCTTGGGCCAACATAAACCAATGGAAAAGGATCCTAGGGCCACGGGGAGCTTACTCGAGAGGCCGTGGCCATGACAGATGGGAGGTGAGGGGGGAGGAGCGGGAAGGTGGGGGCTAGGCGGAGGTCAATGGAGTACTGCAAGAAGAGGAGGAAGAAGAGGAAGAGAAGATGATATTGGGGCTGACAAGTGGGCTCACTGTGGTGATCATGCTGATAGGGCTACCATGTCACCCAAAGAAACTCATATGTCAAAACCGTTTCCATGTTAGCACCAGCTAAAATCATCTTCAAACATTCTCTAGAGGTAAAATAAAATAGTTTTGATACTTGAGGAGGTAAAACATCTGATTTTATAGTTGAAGGTTGAAATTTAAACTATTACAATAATTCAAAGATGTAAAATAGACTTATTCCCACCAAACAAGTGGCTAACTTATTCCCACCAAACAAGTGGTTGCTGCTCTCTTTCTCCCATTGCAGGAACGGCGAGGCAGACGCTGCAACACCAATTGGCTAACCTGCGTTCAGGGTAAGGAAGCCACTAAGGCTACCAACGAACCAACTCCTGTTCATGCTAAGCAATAAACAATACTATGATTATGTGCTGCTGCCATTCGGGCAACATATCCTATACACTAAGTTTGATTTACTTACAATACACCCTAACTAAAATATCACAAAAAAATGTGAGAAAATTTCTACATATAAACTTATTTTAACTATACATAAAATTTCAAATTCAAATTCATTATATAGTAGTGGTAATAAAAAAGAAAAAATCTAATAAATGTTAAGAGTTCAAATTTATCACAATTTTATTTTTTTGTTGCTTTTAACATAGAGTGAATTTGAATTTAAAACTTTATATATAGGTACAGTAAATCATAGAATACATGTAAAAATTTACTTAAAAATTTTTTATTACTTTTTTAGTTATAGTACACCGTGATTGTAGAATATATTGCCTGCCATTCGAGTCTAAGTAGTAATAATGCTCTGCATCTCAGCTCGCTTTTACGAGTAAAGAAGGGCCATGATTGCTTCCGGAATCTTATCCAACTATAGGGACATACACATCTCTTCCTCTCGGAGAAGCTTTGCTTTGCATTGGAATGTGATCACTGATGCGATAGAGAAAGAGACAGAATTTTTTTAAATAATATATTTTTTTATTAATATTACATAGATATATAATCACTAAAAAATTACATAAATAAATCTACAATCGCTATGCCAAATGGTGACATCACTTTGTCACTATTTGAAATGACAACAATTCTACGTGAAGTCACACGTGGCAATCTACAGATCTCTATTGCCAAATGAATTGACAACGAAGGTCATATTGTCAATTCAACTAGTGACATAGCCTTTACCCCTAATTATATTAGCGACAGAGGTTTTGTCGTCAATTCAATTGGCGATAAGTCTGACACCAATTGAAATGACAACAAAATTAAATTTGAATTTTTCAAAAAAATACATTTTCTCTTAATAAAAATTTATTATTTTATAAAAATCTTGCATTTTTTTTGTTTTAGTAGTTATAAAATAATAGCTAACTATTAAAGATTAAACTTGACTACTGCACCTTATGTTTCATGGTTACATTAATAATTTTTGTTTAAATAAACAAATTCAAATCTAACATAACACTTCATAATGAAAGTGTGAATTACATGGCATCTAGGGTTTGATTAGGTGCATATATTTGTCTCACTATTCTTATGATATAAATCGCAACATATACGAACCGTGAACTCAAACTAAGTGTAAGATACATGTGCGCCTTGTGAAATGTAAATGACATGGTAATTATAGATCTAATAGGGCTTGTAGGTGAATGCCCCTAAGCCAAAAATAGAACACCATAGGGCACCCAC
Organism: Melocanna baccifera; assembly: GCA_036346265.1. Taxonomy (NCBI): domain Eukaryota; kingdom Viridiplantae; phylum Streptophyta; class Magnoliopsida; order Poales; family Poaceae; genus Melocanna; species Melocanna baccifera. The sequence continues at coordinate 23,496,390 of CM070676.1, read as the reverse complement.
ATGAAGTGGCATTAATTAGGGTAGTGTGGACATGGCTAGTTGTCACGATAGTGGCATGTACAATTGCAGCTCAGAGTTGAGATAGCAGCAATATGGGTGGTAGTCACTGCCGAGGTAGACCACCTCCTCGTTATTCATCTCCCTAATTCTTTGCCCGCGGAGTTCGTCGTCATTGATTCTCTTAGTGTGGAGCTCCCGCAACTCTTCTAGCCAGATTTGGAGAGTGTGGATGTAAACCTGGGTAGATACTAGATATGGTTAATCCACCCACTCGGTGAACTAGCAATACACGGTCTGTAAGGAAGATAAGAGGATTACAAGCAATGCATAGGTGGAAGTATAGATAGGAAATGAATACCATGAACAAAGGGCAATGAAAGAATCGGCATCCTAGGTTCCCTACATCATTAAAAACCTAGACTACCGAGCCAAGTTTATGCTTGTATTGCGATCAAGACTTGGGGATGTGTGGGTAGTTGCAGAGGGGATTTCTAGGGGTGTAGGACTGCTTGGTTTTGAGTAGTAGATTGAGACTTGGTGGGTCGGGATTCAGGGGACCGTAGATTTGAGTGTCTTCCAGGTAAGGGCCACAGCCTCGAAACTCATTCTGTGCTCATTGTCCCTTTCCAGTCCTTGAGCTACCTGTTGCGCCCCCCCCCCCCATGTTGTAGTTGGAGAAGTGTTTTTGAGATACGTGTGTCTCTACATGGGACAATTTATAGCCTCTTGGATGTAGGTGATGGACTTGAGGCACATAGAGTGTGTGAGGGGCAAGATGCGACCATTTCAATCTGAAAAGCAAGCGGCAGTGTGTTGTCACCTTGGTTTGAAAAAAGGCTGATCGGAGTGTTGTCACTTCAGCTCAAAAATGAGGTGGCATGGTGTTGTCATTTCTAATAGAAAGGCTATGAACTCGCTTTGTCGTGATGCATGGTGTTACCATTTCCCCTTTGTCGTGCTGTTGAGAAGGGGAGGCTATCTTGTAGTTATAACATAATTCATGTAATAGAACATCTTTACAAAGAAACAAGAACAAAGAGGAGCAAAACACCACGAATATCATAGCACATGATAAACACATAGCAACTTATTACAAGACCAACTAATTGTAAGGAATGTATGCATAGTTCCTCATATGCATGAGCTGACGGGTAGATCTAGTGGTCTGGTGTGTGCCATGACCTGGCCTGGTGAGCAGGAGGTGCGGGAGTCACATCGTCTGTTGGGTCAGCTTGCTTGGTTCGGACGCATTAGAGAGCTATGAACTTCATAGGACGTGGGCGGCCTCATCCTTTGGGGGTTTGTCCAACTAGGCATCCACTAGGGCATCGTCATCATCCGATTGTGCTCCATGGCCTATCGTGTCGTCGTCTGTCTATGTCCCATGGGTTGTGCTATCCTCCACATAGTCCTCAAGATGTGCATGCTGGCCTGCAAGGAAGATAGGATACAATTGAAATGTGTTCCCAAAGTCGAGCACATGCAACTAAAAGAGAATAGTATACCTGGGTATATCCAGGCAGACTGAGCCATCCTGTGATACCCTTCCTCATGTGCCTACAAATACCTAAAACATACGAAGGCTAGTAATTATGTACTTAAACCATGCTATCGAGTATGAAGTGCGAGAATCTGGAACTCACCCATGAACGTGCCCTTCCACATGGTCACCTGCATTCACTAGTAATGTATACTGCAGTTCGAACTATCTCACAACCCGATGCATGGTGTACGTATCAATGAAGACATCGTACACCAAGTCACATTGTGTCACCAAAAGATGATGTCTCATGTGAACTAGATGGACAACCCCTGCGGTGCATGGTATGTAATAATGTTGATAGTGAACAACCTCTAGATGACACAATCGTCCATTAGCTAGTCAAACATAGACACATACTCAAGGTACGACATGTGTGAAGTCACCAAACTAAAAACCAGCTGCAAAAGTGGAGATTGGTGTGTACGTTGGTAAATTCATTGTGAACATATTGTAATTGAGTTTGCAGAAGGACAAAACTAACCCTTTGGTGAGACGACAAGGTCCCCATGGTGGGACGGTCCGCTTTGTTGGTCGGTATTGTATAGAAGGCCGAGCCATAGGGACCCAGCTTGATATGTGGACGACCGATCTGGAATCAATCGAATGACCACGGCTGTAGTAGGAGAGGGCATCTAGAGAGTGTGGAGTTCTCCATCATCCTCTAACACTTGTCACAAAGCCTGATATATGTGGCAGTTAGAACCGCTGGGCCCTAGGCTTGCTGTGGCATGTCATCCAACTTTGCGTCTGCTATCTGCCTGGCATACTAGATCATGTGCTTGTCCACACTGTCCCCATGGGAAGAACAAAACATGATCCAATCGAAGAACCAAAGTAGGTACGCCTCCAATTGTCACCTCATAACGTAATCCTCCGCAATAGGGGCCATCCTCTCTAACTGAAAATTAACAACATGTACTGGTTAGGAATAATACTTTGAACAACAACTAGTATAGTAGCTTGAAATGACATTTATGTAAAACTAGGTAATCCAATTCTGCGTGGGACCATGGGTGCTGCTGAACTCCCTATTTCCAACATTAGTTGGTAGCACCCCTTGAACGTCACGAGTAGCTAAGGGTGGTAGTCCGAATCTATGTTCACCGGCATCACTGCGCCCCCATGCAAAGGAGACCAGTGAGATATGAAACATCCCCAACCATCAACGTCATCTCCACGCACGGAGGTGGAACATGTGTGTCTCAGGTTGCCAACGGTCAACAAGTGCCATGAGTAGGCACCTGTCATACGAGAACCTCCTAGACGCACTATCCCTGTCTTTGGCATCCTTGATCGTGGCCTCCACCATCCTAGCAAGGGGGAGTAGTATGGAAGCCCTCAACCTGTGTGCAAATAATTGGGAAATGTTAGTACAATCAAATAAGACACAACATATGCCAGACAAAAGTTTACCTGATTCACATACCTAGGAATCCAATGAGGATCGATCCTCCATGCCCTCATGGGGGTGCACAACCACAATGAAACAAGCTTGATGGATGCCTTGCCATGCCAAGGAAAGGCAGTCTCCAAGCAGCTGTGGTGCGTGGCAACGATGGTCGGGTTGAGCAGCTCGTAATGCCACTCTGCAACTACTACATCATCCTCCATACCTGTTCAAAAAACCATAGGATGTTAGTACGACAAAAAGTAATGGATCATAGAATAAACGTACAAGTAAAGTAACATAATACAAGGTAAATCTGCAAGTAAAGTAACAAAACATAAGGTAAATCTGCAAGTAAAGTGACTAGGTTACACATAAGGCATAGATCATACAACAACTACGAACATAGGAACTACTCTACTAGTACCATGTAGTTCATACATAATAGAAACTATAACAAATATGATGGCTACCACTGTTGATGGAGGTCCCAACTACCCTATCCTTGTGGACTTCTTCTCCTTGCTAGGCCCTCTAGCGAGGGCAATATTTGAAGGTATGCCCGGTCTCCTTGCAAATGGAGCATTTCTTTAAATGAGGCCTTACTTCTGATTTGTCCATGTCGTTCCTAATACTTCATGTCTATGGACGACCAACTCCTTCCTTGAGCTTGTCAATGTCAAGGACCTACCTCTTCTGCTTGCAGTTGGGATATCCAGTGAATGATCCAAACATGCCGAAACTATACAGTTCTCCGCTCCATGCTGCCATCACCACTTCCTTTATGAAATATTCAAGAAACTGCCAGATTTCCATACAACTATTGAACAAGAAACCATCACATGTGTGCATGACCTATGCAATATATGGGCTTGTTGCATGTGCAAGAACAACTACACCTTCCAAGCATGTACTCATGAACTATTTTCTCATGGTTTGTCCCACAATAACCTTTATCTCTACACAATACCTCAAAATGAAGCTCACTCATGCCCATTTTAAATGTCTATGCATCTCCCCCTTCTTGCTCTTCTGTTCCATATACTTCATGATCATAGTTGAGTATCCAGTTGTGGATCACTCATGGAGATATGAGCCAGGGCACTTCGATCAACAAGTATTTGGCAATACCATGTAGCACTCCCTCCACAATAGTTGCCAAAGGAAAGGGCCTTAACCCCCTTATAACTCAATTGTATATCTCGGCTAAGTCGGTTGTCATGACTCTCTATCTTGCACCATTGGTATCATAAAGTAATGCCCATTTCTTCCAAGGCTTATGCTCAATCTACTCTAAGAAGCATTTCATTTGCCATGAATTCCTCTTGACCAATTCTGGAGGATCTGTGGGTATATTACCGAGTGCAACAGGGAGCTCTTCCGTGCCTATGGTGGGCTTCTTCGCTGCCTCTCCTGTATGTTTTATCGTTAGGTCATCCAATTTCTTCTATGGTGCATCAAACTTTCTTTGCTAATTCTGATCACAAAGCCTCTTGAAAAGATTCATCAGCTCTTTGTTCCTAAATTGCTTGCAGAAATTAGCACCCATGTGCCTCTTGCACCACCTACTCTGCAAATCAAGCTATGGATATGGCTTATCTTCCCCTTACTACAGCTGCATAATTGCTTTCAATAAGCCAACATGTCGATCATGTATAATGCAAATCCATGTTGATCATGTATAATGCAAACCTATGGGCGGTCACCCACGGCACCAGTTTTCATGTTCTTCAAAAATCACAACCAACTATTGGTGTTCTCACTATCAATGAATGCAAGTGCAACTAGAATAACCTAGTTATTGCCATTCACTGCAGCTGCAGTCAATATCTGGCTATTATACTTGCTAGTTAAGAAGGTGCATCCATGCAAAGCAAGGGATGACAATGTCTCAATGCATCGATGCATGCTGCAAAAGCGAAGAATGCTACTTAAGTATCGCCCTTTCAGGGAACCGCTTCGCAGTTTGATCCAGAATATTAACATGAGCCCCAGGATTCCTTTGTTATATGACTTACAGCAGACCAGATAGATTGTGGTAAAAGCCTTCAAACATATCGAACCTTTCTTCAAGTGCCTTCTGCTTCACCCTTCAAACCTTAGTATAGCTTATTATATACTGGAACCTCTACTCTACTGCAAGAATAATGGAACATGGCTCACAATCTAAGTTATCCACAATCTCTCCATACATGACATTTGTAACAAAGTCTGAAGGCATATTTCTATGTGATTACACAGACTCTATTACCACACAAGTGTGTGAAATGATTATGGATCACTTCCAATGGGTGTTCCACATAGATTGGTATACATGGATTCACCAAGGGCATCCCTCTATCTTACACGTCATATCATACACACACGGGTTTAACTTCACTAACTTGAATGTCCTCCTGAATGACACTTCTCAGAACCTGACTATCTCCTACACCATCTCCTTATTTTTGTAAAATGCTCCTTGCCTAGTCTCACTAGTACTCTCAGCCTACCCACTCACCTTCACTAACTACTAGTTTGTCAAATTGTGTTTCATTCCAAAGGTATGGCCTGATCATCTCCACCTTACCTCGCCATTGGAACCTTCATTATCTGACATTACCTTGTAGTCACGGTCTTTGAGCTCTATCCGGTCCACCAAGGTTTTGATCTGCTTATCTTCATCTACAATCCCTATGGATTCTTGCGCCTCGGCCATAAGAAGGTCTACAGTCTCAACTCCAATTGAGTCTGTACCACCTTCCTTCTTGGCTCAAACAAAATGGCACACTTTGACTGAACTCCTCAAGTTCTTTAGTATTACCACCTATGGCATCTTCCTGAGTCATATAAGTTAGAGGGACTTTCTCATAGGCTTATGCCAGCAAGGCTAGAGGCCATTCACTCTCCTTTCCCAATCTCACGTATGAGCTCCACAAATTTTGTCCCTTCACTACTAACTCCTAGTACATGCATTGTCATGTTTGGGTAGCAACACCATGCAATTTAAGGTTGTGCAACGCATGATCCAAAAATAACTAATACAACCATCTCATAACAGTGCCCTATAGATGCTACTCTACATTTGACAAATTGGCCGTTACGGATGGAAAATCATGCAAATCAACTCCTTCTGCACCCATTTGTGAAATTGCATAAGTAGTGTATTTTGAAAGCTACTCATTCAGGCATACCAATCGATCATTTCAATAACTAATCTAATGCTAACGATAGCTGCTTATTCGATTAATTAAACATAAAATAGACATAATAACAAATCTGCTAGTCGCTAATATACTTGCATAGAAGGGAATTTCTCTAATGTACAACACTCTAAAAAAACAAGCAATCACATATGTCTTGTAAAAACCTAACTTATCATCATGCTTCATCTACGTAGCATATATAGTTAATAATGGATTCTACACATATTGTACTCTTCATGTTTTGAATAGACCTAACTAGCAGATCTAATATTCTAAAACTAATATATGCACTATAACTTATGACTATGATAAATTAATAATTCTACAAGAATTTATCCTACACAAACTATTCTAAATAATTACAAATCCAGAACCACATTATTTACACATCACCCACTGCTCAGTATAACTATAGATCAAATTATTTTACTTGTTAATCTACCGTGGTTTCAAAATGAAATATAAAAAGAACAAAAAGCTCACATCTACAACGCAGAAACCCACTAATTCTCCCGCTCTCTTCTCCTCCTCTTCCTCTCTCCTCTCCTTCTTTGTCTTTTTTTTACTGATTTACAACGAATTTCGACTAGTTTCTAGCCCTTTTATGCATTGCTTCTGTCGCCATTTTAAATGGTGATAGAGAATGTGGGCGCCTCTGTCATCATTTGAAATGACAATTAAAGTCACGGAGGCTTCTGCCACTATTTCAATTATTGATTCATCTCTCTCTCGCCAATTAAAATGGCGACAGATGCCATGGCACCAATGTGGTATTTTGTCATCCATTCGTTTGATGACAAAGAAATTTGTCTTAAGTTCAAATGGCGGCAGAGGCTTTGTCACCATTTCAAATGGAGCCAGAAGGTTGTTTATGTATTTTTTAAAGGATGATATATTAATTTAATATTAATAGAAATGTATTATTTAAAAATTTGAAAGAGATTGAGAGAGAGGCCCGTGAAGACGTCGTCACGTTGCTCCGATTGAAACATTCGGTTGTGGCTGGGTGAATTCGCTGTCGCCTCTCTGCTCACAGCAATAGAATAGAGCATTCCGCTTTGCATATGCTACAAAGCAATTAACAAGGAAGGAAGGCATCTATTTATGGATAGATTGTTGAGCTTATGCGCCACCCGAATTGCAGTAACAGTCAAAAGATTAGGAATAATCCATGTCATGCTCCATCCACAAACATTGATCAGCCTTTTTTTTTCGCGCAAAGTAGAGCAGGAGTTAACTGAAAAAAGAGAGTAAAAGTTGGTCGACAAATCAAGAGAACTCGCATTTTCCTCTCTTAATCTGTTCTTTGTCACAAGCCACACTTTTGTGCCACTTACCTCTCTTATTTTAGCATTGCTTACTAACCCTCCAGTTGTCGAGGGTTATTTTCTAAAGAAAAGGAAAATAAATAAAAAAGGAAAAATCCTCGAGACGCGATCGTTGACTGATCAATCTCATCTCGTTGTTCTTCGATTTTGTGCTTTTATTATTATTTTTCTTCTTCTTTTTCAATGTGTCAGCAAGCTCAACCTGAAAAAACGAAGGGAAAAAAGGAGAAAATTGGATCAGATGAGATCATATAAAGCACTAGATCAGGTTGTCACTTTCAAGTGTAAATGTGCCATATGTCCGGGTTGGATTGATCGACATGCATACCGTAGTATGATCTGGGTGCATTGCACCGGAAGCACTCGGTTCTGTTGGCGTAGTTTTGCACGTTGCAATCCAGCCTGCAGCGCCAAAACATGCATGCGGCAAGAGTTGTTAGCTTCCAATGTTAATAAAATAACTGTGGCAAAGATGCACATATTGCCCTATGGTTTGTTTAGATTAATTAGACTCTGCTCATTTTAGTTTTGAATTCTGATTTCTATCTTATTTTTTATTATTTCTAAATTTTATTTTTTGTAGTTTTTTAGATTTTTTTGAGTTTCTTGTCTTTCTTTTTTTGAGTTTTTATTTGTATTATCTGTGATAGATTAGTCTTTTTTCTATTTTTTATTTTTTAAAATTAATTATATCAAATTAATTATCATCAGTTATAATATAAAATATATCAGTTATAATATAAATTTAGTTATAAATTAAATTTTTAAGACCAACTGAGCAGCTTGTAAACTTTTGAGCAATTAATTGAGCCTCTGTCCTGGTAACTAGCTAGAAGGAATGCTGAGCTGACACGTCTAGAGATTCCATTTGGTAGCTCAGGATTCTTCTGGGCAGAATCATTCCGAGGACCTGACTTGACACTTTTGAACAGTGCAGGGTTTAGATTCATATATTTACACGCAGTAGTTTTTTCTGCATGGTATTTATGTAAAGTGGAGGGGGTGTTTGTGCATTTTTGCCATTGTCACTAATCAATTACTTCCTGTAAGCTGTGGCTGCTGCATGCATCATGCATGCATATATTCTGCGTCCTGATCGAGAAGCTAAAAAGAATCTAGCTAGGATAATTAGTTCAGGGGAAACCGGACCTTGGGCAAATCCAGTCGCCGGACTTCCAGCCGGCCTGGCCTGCCATGGTGAAGCCCCAGTTCTGGGCGATGGCGCCGGAGTCTGTCTTGGCGGCGCCGCACTTGAAGCAGTTGCCGCGGCTGGCGTAGTTGTTGACGCCGCAGCAGCAGCAGTACCAGTCGCCGGGCTTCACCTCCCAGTTGCCGCTCAGCGCCGTGTAGTCCGTCCGCTCCACGCCGAGCTTCGCCTCGCCGCACCGCTGGCACGCCTCCCGCTTGCAGAAGTTGACGTACTGGCACGACCGGCAACTCCAGTCGCCCGGCTTCCTGCTCATCACGTTCCCCTTCTCCATTCTGCTAGCTATCAAAAAAACTTACCCAGGAATCTATCTATCTAGCTATGCGACGGTTGATCGGTCGCGAGATGTAGGAGATGAGAGGAAGCAAGCGAGCTGAGCTAGCTGTAGCTTGCAGAGCTAGCCAGGCGCTTGTGTTGTGCTCGATGGATGGCTTGGTTTGGAGAGGGAGGTGGCGAGGGCTTTTATATAGGGTTTGGTGCAGCGCTGTGAGGAGAGAGGTGGTGATCGAGTAGCTAGCTAGGCCAGTTAGTTGGGGCCCAAGTAAAGCCGGAAAAGAAGCGCGCATCTTGCTGCTGCTGCTGTGTTGTGCGAGTGTACGTGTCAGTATGTGTGCTCCCTGTCTGGCTCGTCATGCACCTGCACCCTCTTTTCAGTTCTCATAACTGGGAATCTCCAGAATTGACGGGACCTATATACTGTCTGCAAGAGATCATGCACTGAGGTGTGTGAGCAGGGGGTTCCTGCCTCCTCCGGTCTCCAGCTTCATCAGGCAATCCTTTTGTTCAGTTACGGGATGTGCGCGCCTCTGCACTATTCATGTAACACGCGTCCTCGTTTGGAGATGACCCGTGTGGCCCAAGTGCTGTAGTACTGGTTGGTAAACGTCTCTACAATGGAAGTTTAAGGTCACGTTCTTTTGGACTCTTGATTTTTGATCTCTTCAAAAGTTAACATAAACAAGTCGGCTTCTTCAAACGGATTCTCCAAACAATTTTTCATATCTAAAACTATGTACGTTATCCACATCGATGTTTTGTTATCCGCTACTATCTCAAAAAATATAGATAAAAATTATCAGCCACTGCCTAGAAAGACATGACCTAAAGTAAGTAGTGATAACAAATAATGCCTGTGAATCAAAACATAGTAGCTCCTGTTATTCTTTTGGGTGAAACGAGAACCAAAGCCTAGACAAATTTCTACTTACGCATATGTATAGTGCTCATTTGAATAAAAAAACTGACCAAAGAATCAATTACATGGTATTATTTATACACCGTACAAGGCAAATTTTGAGTTAGTACGTACATCAGAACTTTTCATTTGTATTGCATGATAACATAACCACCTCATTTATACTATATGTACAGTGGGAGACGGCGGCAGAAGGGCGGAAGCTGGGCGGTGGTGGCAGGAAGGTTTGGGGGTGCAGTGTGGGTGTGAGATTTGGGGATTTTAGGGCACGGTTGCCCTTTTCGTATTCTTTTGTTTTCCAAACTATTTTCCTCTCGGTTACTAAACATCAGAGAAAATTGAATTTCCTTGCGGGTTTCCATCTGCATACGTGAAAATTGAATTTTCCTCTCGGTTACCGCCATAACTGTTAGGAAAACAGTATTGGGACACTACGTAAGTGCAAGGTAGAGCTCCTACCACAATTTCAAAACAAAACTATCAGGAAAAATTAGATCTTTCCTTCAGGAATTATAAAGCTCATCAAAGAAAAATATATATTCTGAAGGTTCATTGGGGCCCATTAGGAAAAATGGTGACCGTCACGAAACATCAGTGACAAGAAAAGTCTTGAGTTAGTAATTCAAAACCTATCATTTGTATTATATGATAACACAACCACAACAAAATGTACATGAAGCAAAGCTAACATGTCATCACCATCCAACAAAAATGATAATAATTAAATCCCTTTTGTACTGAAGCATGTTTTTCTAGAGAAAGGTTAAATAGTGAACTCTGTTTCAACATTAATTCAAGCATTTGCTGAAGTTATTATAATTTTTGTAAACTAATGATGAAACTGGAATTTTGTTTGCGCTATTGAATCTATATGTTTTTTAATTTTCGCTATTATAATCTGCAATGATATAATATTTAACTAGTTCCAGAAAATATTTTTTAAGTCATAGGAAATTAATTGTTGTAGCATAAAAATAAAATGATATATCCAATTACTAATAGAAAATTATAAATAAATTAAAGGATGAATAACCTAGAACTACTTGTTTTTATGTATTCTTAATTATTCGCAAGACGTACAAAATTCTAATTAGTGCATTGCATCTTTTTCAAAACTACTACGACATCTTGATTGAAGCACTATAGCAACCACATTTATAATTCTATCAATTCAAAAGGTATTTGGTTATATAAACGCTTTCATTGTTTACGAATAGTTTGCATTTTGGTAGTTTTATTTGTAGGATTTATTTTTTATTCTAGTTTTCAAAGTGATAAAATTGTTTATTTAAACTCTATGAAACTCTGGGTTTTTATATGGCGTATGTTGAAGTATATTGAGTGCAATATACCATGGCTTAGTTTGGCCGAACAAAGCCTCATGGCGATTGGATTTATTCTCATAGATGCGATGGCCGTAAGATGAGAAAGTCTGGTACGTATGTACAATGCTGTGGAGAGTGGAGATACAACCACACTTACTGTAGCCAATTCTTTTAGTTGCAGAGAGGACATGAACCCAATTTGCGAATGTGTTTACACCGTGTTGTGTCATATAGGTGGTGTCAAACCCAACAACCCCTAAAAGCTAGCTTCTAGGCAAAACAAAACATTTTGCAAAGTGTTATCATTCAGATTCTATAATTTCAAATAAGTGCTAGCTAATTACCGTACGTCAGCTTAGATGCTAGCTAAGCATGTATAATGCTGTAACGTCAGCTATCTATAAATCTTACCATGTAGCACATAAAATGATATGAGGAGAAAGAGGGAGAGTAGAGAACTAGATCATCTCTCATACAGTAGTTGATTATAACACAGGAAACACAACACATTATACATGAAAGAGTTGTCTATAGAGATATATAAAAAAAACCCATTGTAAAAGCTGATGTTAGTGATGTCTATAGTTGATGTGAAAGATATTATAGATAACAGTTGTCTATACTATTATACATACTCTTATATACTCCTTATGTTTAGTTATAAATCGTAATTAGTGATGTTGTACTAATGAATTAACAGCACAAGATCAGTTCATTCTAGAACTTGCTTTGTTTATTCATGGAACCGGAATAAGAATAACCATGCATGCATGTATGTAAAAAGGTTTTTCCCACGTGAGCAATTAATCTACCCAAATTTATTATATATGACCATCCTCATGCATGCACGCTGCACGCATATGGATTACATGGCGCACGGTGGCAAACCCGCAAAACTAATTGGTGATTCACACAGAAAATCATATCGCCAATAGGATCACACACTAGCTAAAAATATCCAGAGACATGAGTGCATGCATTCAGTTCGAATATAGCACAATCTCTGATTGATCTCCCATCTTCTTCAGCGAGAGAAAAAAAAAATCACACTGGCGGCGTGACTTTTAAGACCGCGCAGCCGGCGGCGATGTGGCCGGCAGGCCGGCCATCCAGCCAGTAGTAGCTAAAGCTTATGAGGCGACAGAGATGGCGTAGAACACATGTGGTATAGTATAACATTTGATGCTGGTGAGATGATGAGCCCCCCAAATTATACCCGTGGCTTTATGTGATTCCCAGAATTCCATATCTTTTTCCCCTTTGCCGGGAAGGGCCCTAACGGACGGGGAGCTGCGCGCTGTAGTGTCAAAATGTTGTAATGCAGCAGGAAAGCTATATAGGGAGACTATGCAAGGAAGGTCTTATGTGGGAGTTGCATATTCTCTCTACTCACAATCATGAAGGTCCAGCCCCATGGCCGCCCCAGCCAGCCATCGTGGTTTAGATGCCCCTTCCATCCTGTAATGTCCACACAATTTAGTCCCCTAGTCAGTATGCCGCTGATCGATCGATATCTGTCTTCTATGGATTCGTACCCTCTGCCATTGCGAAGGATACAACGGCATACATGGACATTGATTGTGTTATGTATGTATATATATCTCACGCTACCGTTCGATCAAAAAGGAACACCAAAAGAACACTTCACATCGTCTTTATTATTGCTGCTGCTGATGTTGTTGTTGTTGTTATTATTATTATTATTGTAGTTTATATGTAGTTCTGTATTAGTCTAGAGAATTACGTTGTTGTTCAGAAAATCCAAAATAAATGGAGGGAATGGCACAGCACAAACTATACCCTCTGCCATTGTCTATTTCACGATGGCAAATTGAGGGGTGCGTCCTTTTCATGTGAGTCTAGTAGTGTCGACGGCTATACTCCCTCCTGCCTGCTGCGTCGATCCGTCACTTTGATTAAAGCGTCCCTGCAGCATTCTCATTCGTTTTGCTCACTCGTTCGCTCATGTCGACAATGGCATCTCACATGACACCATGCTGCGTGTACGTGTCAAGGAATCAAATCTTTTCCGCACTGCCTGTCGGAGGGAAGGAGCCAATTTGTTTTGCCCCCACTCCATAATTTAAAGTTCAAACAAGCGGCCACCTCGTGTTTGATTTCGACCTCTCCATTCCCCCCACGCTATATGCGTAGGTTCTTGCCGCATGCCGGTTGGAAAAACACATCTCGATGAGGTCATTAGATGATATAGTACTGAAGGGAGTTGTTGATGTAGGATTGGGCATTCATTTGTGAGGCTGGCATTCGAAATTTCAATCTGTATTGGACACCGGTTGGCTGGGCGGAGCCAGACAATTTACACGACAGAGGCCAGATACGATGAGATAAATCACCCCAGTTGCCAAATGAAAATTTTGGTAAAAAATTGTGTCTATACTGTGTGCACCTTGTGTGGGGCCCTCACCCCACTCGCCTGGTCTATATATAGTTAAATTTATGTGTTCAACTATTTATCTGGTAGTAATTAGGAATATATATCATGTCAAAGATACAATTCTTTAGATGAAACATAGGTTATGACGAGCGGTTTGTATAGGGCCACAGTTTATATTCACCGCAACATTCTGATCTGCGAATACTAGCTAGTCATGTCAACTTCATGCTCTCAAATTGCAAAGAACAATCCGAACTGAGGCAATATATCTTTCTGGAAAACATGTCCCTCCAACAGTCCAACTTCCCTCTCCATGTGCATTTGTTCCCACTATACGTGCTTCGGGTCAAGTTCCTCACCATGTCCATTTGTGTAGATTGATGTTGAGGTCGATCCGACTTCCTCGATCAACCATCGCAAAATCCAAACAGCTGAATCTAAACCCCGCGACCCCAACAGAATAATACACAAGTCATATGTAAAAAAAATGAATGCTCATCATTAATATCTTGATGATAAGCACATTTGTCAGCATCTCAAAATTATATGAACATACATGGGGCATATCTACCCAAACTAAGCCCTACTTTTTTGTGTGGACTGTTGGCGCTCATTTTATGCTTAGATTTTATACACCAACATCATCAATTTATGTGATAATTGTGGATACACTTCCAAACTAACCCTAACAAATATCGGAGATGTGTTGTATTTCACTTGTCGTGCAGGAAATCATGGAACATATGCAATTCCAGAAAAAAAATCCAAAGAATCCAAAGTTTCCGAAAGAAAGAGAAAGAAAGAAAAAGAAAAAGGCCAGTTTTCAGAAGTCAAAATTACCAAAAATTACATATTTGAAACGAGACTAACATGGAAAAGGCAACTGACATGCCCAGGGGAAGCACCAATCTAGGCACCATCCCCTAAATTGCCCCTACCGAACATGTCAAGGACATTTCCCCCACCATGCCTATATAAGCCGCCGAACAGGAGGCCGAGAAGTAGCCGAGCCAGCCCAAGGGCAATGCCACACTTGGCGCCTGTGCTCGCCAGCCTTGCCGACCGTCATCTTCTTTCCTCTGCTCTCCTACACATCTATGATGTCCAATAGGGGGTAATCCTCTATTCTTCCCTCGAGTGTACTACTACAAAATGACTAATATTGGACACTTCATCACAGACGATTATCCAAAACTATCAGTATTAAATAAAAACACAGATAATTTTAGTTTAGAGACTGTTGTGTTGTTACCAACACTAAAAACCGTCTTTGAAGAGATAATATCACAGACGGTTCATAGTGAAAACCGTCTGTGAAGTTTCATAGATGGTTAGTAACAAGAACCGTCTGTGATATTAACACATCATAGACGGTTTGTATTTAAAAACTGCCCAATTTTGCTGCCCCCTCTATTCAAATGTTCAAACTGAAGTAGCGTCATGACCTCTTAGTTCCGCTACCCAAATGTCCTTATATATGCCTCCCCCACATGCCTCCCCCAAACACTCCAAACCAAAGAGGTGCCTGCTGACTCCCCTAAACAGATCGAAGTGCTGCCTCCCTTGAGGTCCACCACCTTCGGTTGTGATGCTACGGTTCACTGCACCAGGCACTCTTGTCATAAGAGTGTCTTGTGCAGTGTCACCATTGTGACACAATGGTAACGCTGCCACCTCTACTCTTTCATCGGTGCTAGTACTATATCTCCCCCCATCCGATCCCCTCCCTTCTCTTTCTTGATGCTTAGATATGATATTATGAAATTGTTGGATGGCTAGGGTTTTAGTCATGTAAATCTTGATGCTCGTGGGTGCATGTGAATAGTAATTGTTGATGACTTAGTTTTTGTGATGATTGATGCATGGCTAGGATGAAGACATGACACCAAGTTTATTGCACAATGATTTTATTCACATAAATAGGCCTACTTTGGTTCATTTGCACTATCTGATTGCACTGTTTTATAGTGCAATTAGCAAAAACAACGCAATAAGAGAATGTTGATGAATTGAAGGAGGTCTATTCTTGAGATCACGAGAAGTTTATCACAGACGATTCTTAACTAGAACAGTTTGTGATAATAGACTATTACAGATGGTTCATAGTAAGAACCATCTGTCATAAGAGTTATCACATATGGTTCTACATAGGAATCGTCTGTGATAATGGTTATCACAGACGGTTCAAAAACCGTTTGTAATGCCCTTAGGGTATTACTGACTCAAAAGCACAGAGGTTCAAGAAACCATATGCGGTGATGTTTTCGAACCATCTGTGATGAGCTTTTGTAACATCCTGATTTTTAGAGTTTATTTGAATCCTTCAAAAGAAAATTCACTATTTGGATTTTTTCTGGATTTAATACAAGCTTAGAATGAATTTTTAGTAATTAAAAAAAATTTAATATGAATAAATTAAATATTACATTTTTCTAAAAATATTTTATTTAGATTCCTTGTGTCTCAAGGAATTTTCTAGAATTGTTTGTGATTTTTTTGATATTTCTAAAGATCTTTTGATTTTACTTAAAATTTTGAAATAGAAAAATCCCCAAAATCCAAAAACAGTAATGGGCCAGGCCCATTACTATTCATTTTGGCCCAGCCAAGCCCTAGCTATCTGATCTCCGTTATGTTGTCATCCATCCAATAGTTCATCGAAGTCGATCGTTGGATCTCTCTCTTGTGACACGAGTCAAGCATCCAGTTCAGGAGGCACTGTTCATCTATGCCTTTTACCATCACTGTTCGATCACTCCATGGCCACGTGTCGGCAATCCGTCCACCTATACACTATTCATTCTCAGCCTTTGATCCTTGCCACGTGTCGTACATCTACCTGTGTACTATTCATCCTCACCACAGCCGGGCCGTGTTCATCCGGGACTTCGCCTCGGCGTCCACACCGCTCCATCGCGGAGTCTTACCCGTATGCGCCTTAGAGTCCCTCAGCATCCGTGCATAAAAGAAGAGCCCTCCCTTGTTTCCTGTGTCCTTGAGCCGGTGCGTTCGCAGCCGCAGTCGTTGTCTTCATCGGTAGCAGCCATTATATTCTTCTTCACCGCTGACCTCACTGTAGCACTACTGGGTTCACCTTCATCCCCGACGTTGTTGGTTGCTGCTTGCCCGTGCACCGTCGTCTTCATTCTATCGAGATTTCCCGCCGGCTGGCCGTCATTTGCCAACCCGTTCTGGCTACCACATCGCCCTACCATGCCTCCCTGGTCCGCGTACCGACCACCGCCCCGCACGATCGACGCTTCACCTACACTCACGCCCGATTGACGCTTCAACTTCTCCATAGATGTAGTGCAATGTGCACCGTTACACTGATAACCAGGGCCTACATATTAGCGAGTACTATTTCGTAGACCTATGGGCCAGCCAGTTGAGTGAACCGCCATGCAAGCATCCACCTCAGCCCTAGATCTGATGTGTCACTATGTGTCAGTGCCACATCAGCTCCTGAGCTGACCCAAGTACCACGTCAACGCCACGTGTTAGTGACATGTCATCAACCACATCAGCACTAAAAGCCTAGTAAATTGCCACATCACTGCCACGTTAGCTCTAGCTGTCACGTCAACAAGCCCAGTTCCGTGCATTGAGTCCACAGCACAGTAGAATTTCTGATTTTCTAGTATTTTTCTTTAGGTTAAAATT
Organism: Melocanna baccifera; assembly: GCA_036346265.1. NCBI lineage: Eukaryota > Viridiplantae > Streptophyta > Magnoliopsida > Poales > Poaceae > Melocanna > Melocanna baccifera. The sequence goes on along the minus strand of CM070676.1, from coordinate 23,479,162 downwards.
TTCAAGAGCCCGGTCTCTACCGTCCTAGCTCTAATTGATCCTGTTCTTTTTTCTAAATTCATCTAAAGTCAACTCCATTTTTTGGTTCTAGTTTTGAAGTTTTTGGAGTTCACTTGAATTCTATTTGAATTTATTTTTGTAATTCACTATGTTTTCTCTCTCGTTAGATCACGTCTTCGATGGAGCTGAAGCAAGATTTGAAGATCAAGAGCAATTAACTGAGCAAAGCTAAGGCATGTCATGTCCTTTAATCATGTTGAATCTAGTTTTCAGATCTATTATTTATTTATTTATTTTGTTTTAAATTATCGTGTATTGTTATTTTATTACATACCTTTGTATATGGTAGTTAGTGTCTAAATTGATTAACCCCTCATTAGATAATTTGGATGCCCTGATTCCATTGTCACCATAAGATGGGAAATTAATTTAGTAATACAATACTAGATGGCACATGGGTTATATGTTTAATATGTTTAGTCATGCTTATAATTTTGTTGGGTTCATCATCACACTAGTTAAATAGTTAATTTGATTTAATGAGATATTGAATCTTGGTTGGTGCCACAATTATAAAATTTGTGTACCATGATAGGGTGTGTCATTGATGTTGGTTATACAAAATTAGTTTTCACTTGGACGAGTGATCATGCAGTAAAATGGAAAGTGTGGATTCACTTCCAGAGATGTGGAAGTCTCACTTAGGTAATATCTAAGGACTTAATTTTGTGCATCATTAATCTGAGTCTTACCATGCAAACCACATATCTAGTATAGGATAGACCTAACTAATTAATATGTGATATTTCAATGTTGCTATTGAGTTGAATATGGTTGCTAATTTTCATGAGGCATAAGAGGAGGCAATTATCGACTAGGTGGTTAACCTACTCGATGGTGAACCTTAGCGGGCAAAATTGAGCTAAGGTTGAGCATTGTAAAAATCTTATTATGATTTCATTTAGCGCAGGTATGATCATATCGTGTAGGTACAATTGTGCAACTTCTGTAGAGTGTAAAACTATTCGAATTATTGTGTCTCTGATTATAGACAATGCTCGGTAATTTCACACGAGGGGTAGTTATTCATAAAACTTGATAGAGATTAATGTTGGAAAGTGAATGGTTAATTCAGTGGTGGTTAAGTTCGTGAATGGGTAGTTCACGAGTGGTTTATTCAATTCTTTTGATTATTTATTTACTAATATTTTCATGAAAAGATTGCTTTCAATCTATTTATTGTATTTATTTTAAATTATTGCTTTCTACAAAATAACTTTTCAACCATCTATTGGTAAGTCTTGCATATTATATTGCATTTTTTACTAATAACTTGCTGAGTACCAATGTACTCATGGCTTTATGCCTACTGTTGCTCAGTTGAAGAAGAGAAACCATATCAGCAAGAGGTACCTGAAGGAGAATACTTCGACAACTTCGCGTATTAAAATTTCACTTCCCAGTCGATTGCCTATGAGCATGTCAAATTGTTATTATGCTTATTTTTGTGTTCCGCTGCTAGTTTATTAAGCCCTTCAGATTAATAAGTAGTATGCTTAGCCATAAGGTCGTACTCTGATAATTAATAATATTTGAGTCTTTTTCTTTATTAATCGTGCATATGGTCGATATTTTATCTATGTTTAGATTATATACACTAGTATTATCCTGTACTAGTGCAGTATATACAAAGAGTCTGGATTTGTGAATTCGGGTATTGACAAAGGTGGTATTAGAGCCATATCGATTGTAAGATGTAGCCCTAGTTAGAGTAGTCATCTTAGCAAAATTTTAAAATCTATTTTCTAAATCAAACCAACCAAACTAGATATTTAGTAAACTCTACACTCACTTTTCCTTTCTTAAGGTTCTTGCCTTTGCCTTATTTAAAAATTTATTTTTCTGAAATCCATAAATTGACTTCTTTCCTTTATAATGCCTTAGATATCTCAAGCTTCCTACAGCTAGACTGGAGGATGGCGAGGACTTCTCCGAGTCTTGTTGCGGAGTCTTGGATTGAAGAGGTCACCAGTCTACTTCACCAAGGATGAGAAGGAAAGGGCTAACGTATTGGATGCATCACCAGACTGTACTTCACCACAAGAATTGGCAACCAAGTTTTATACCATAGTTTCAAGTGCACTGGTGCTTATAGAGAGTGGTCCAGGCAAGGAGCCGCACACAAGGCCGCTCGATGTCTCTATAAGCTGTACAAGATCAATATGCCCAAACTCATTTGGAAGTTCAAGGAGCAATATGTATCCACTCCCAGTGTAGCAGAACAAGAGGAACCCCAACCGCAGCTTCCGGTACCACTACCTTTGCCTATGCCACCGAGTCTGGAGGAGAGACAATGCATAGCAGGCAATCACTAGGAGTATCTTCGCACTTTATTCCAACCATAGTAGAAGAGTAGTCGCCACAAGTTCACAGCTCAAGGGTGTTATATAGTGACTCAGAGAAAGAGTCAAGCGAGCCCTACTTGATAGAACATGAGTGGGAGCCTTAGATTAAACCCTTGTATAGTTTACAAAGTACGAGTAGAACATTTTGGGTTTTATTTGCAGTTGCTTGTGATGTGAGTTGTAGTCTTGCCCATAAAAGCATTATGTTACAATCATGTCAAATATATTTATTTATGGAGTTTAATTGTTTCTTTTGTTAGCCTCTCGGTTAAGTGTTTGTTTAATATAGGTTTTCCATTAGAGATCCCTTTAGATGAGTTTATCTCTTACCTATGCTTTTCCCTCTTACCTCCTGAAGCTTGTAGAGTCAGTTCTCAGCAGTTGTGTTTCCTTTCATAGTAGTGCAAATATGGTTGATACCAGGAACTCAGCTAGATGTGGTCAGATTAATCAGAACCCAGGGTGTAGTGCTGCAAATCTATCAGCTCAGGGACCGCAAACAACCCCCATCGGAATAGATCCAGTTCCAAGTCGATTCATGGCAGCCCAAACTCAGTTTATAAACACTATGATGTAGAACATGAATGCAATAATGAATCAACAAAATCAAAAAGTAGCAGCACCTCAGCCAGCTCATCAGCAATCAAAGTTTGCAGAGTTCATGAGGATAAGACCGCCCACCTATTCCCATTTTTCAAGACTTTGGAGGCAGATGATTGGATTTGTTCAGTAGAAAAGAAGCTGAACCTCGCTTAGTGCACCAATTGAAAGAAAGTGCTCTACGCTGCACACTATCTAGAAGGAGCTATCACAGAGTAGTGAGAGAACTACTACGTCACTCATGAGGATCAAGACAACATCACTTGGGCTGAGTTCATAGCAGCATTTCGTCACGCCTATATCTTGGATGGGATGATGAAATGAAGGAGGAATTTTGTGAATTACAGCAATTAAACATATCAGTCAGTGAGTACCTCAACAAGTTCACCTAGTTAGCTCACAATGCACCAAAGGATATTGCCACTATGATGCTCGTTAGAAGAGGTTTAAGAAAGGATTGAACCCAGTGTTGAAAGTTGAAGTTATAGGAAATGACTATGCCAGTTTCCAGAGTATGGTGGATAAAGCAATGCTCATTGAATAAGTCAATGTGAGCTAGAGGAGTCTCGTAAGAGGAGGATGATACAACAAGGATCTCAGATGCATCAGTCATAGAAGACTCATTTCAGTACCTACCAGCCCACTCGTGTGCCATAGCAGCCAGGTTTCAAGATGCCAGCTCCAACGCCACATTAGTTCACGTCATGACCCTATCCTATTGGTTCAAGTAATCAGTAACAGAGGAATGTCAACCCTACAACATCTGTCACTTGTTTCAAAGTGTCATGAGCTAGGACACTATGCCAGCAGGTGCCCTTAGAGGCAAGCCCTGACGCCAGTTCATTTCAATCTAGGAGCTACACCAGATCGGACCTCTGCTTCAGAATCAGGACGTGGAAGTGCCCCAAGTGTCAGGCCAGGCCAGTCGAGCGCCCTAGTCAATTGCGCGAGGACAAGTGAACCATGTCACTGTGGAAGAGGCTCAAGTAGCAGCAGATGTTGTGATTGGTAAGTTCCTAGTCAATTCAGTTTCTGCTACAATTTTATTTGATTATTAAGCTTTGCATTCATTTGTTTCTCATAGTTTTGCCTTAAAACAACGATCGAAAACTATTACCTTTAGAACTGTTCTTTTGGTTCAATCCCCCGGCTTCGAGTTGAGTACAAATCTAGGCTGCCCTGGAGTTAAGATAGCCATCCAAGGAGTAGAGTTCTCCGCCAATCTTATCATATTGGATATCCAATCTTTAGACATAATTTTGGGAATGGATTAGCTTAAGGAAAATCAAGTAGTGTTAGATTGTGGAAGCAGAGCCGTTACCTTAACTAGTCCAGATGGAAGGAAAGTGAAATTTGAAGCTAGCATGAGTCAACCAGAAAAGGTTATAGTTTGCTAGAGTAAAGGAATCATGTTAGAGGATGTGTCAGTTATCAGGGAGTATCGTGATGTATTTTTAGATGATCTTCCTAGAATGTCATCTGACCGACAAGTTGAGTTTTTTATTAAGCTAGTACCAGGTACTTCACCGATTTCTAAGAGGTCGTACCGAATGCCTACTAATGAGTAGGCAGAGTTGATGTAACAGTCCAAGTTTTTTTAAAAAGGGAAAATAATATTAAGAATAAATTAAATTAAATAATAAATTAATTTAGTTTAAAATAAAAATCAAAGTTATTCGGTTACTTAAAATTTTAAAATTTTCGCTAACCTCATTTTCTGCTTAAAGAAAAGAGCCTTTCTTTAAACAAAAAAACATATTTTATAATGAAAAATATCTAAATTTTAGTTAAAAATATTTTTATAAGTTTAAAATAGCTTCAGAATCCTCTATGAATTTTTCTAAGATTTTTAAACTTTATTTGTAATTTATTATATTATTTTAAAGCGAGAAAAGAAAAACATTTTGAAAAATTAAAATATACTTCAATTAATTCCAAATTTTTTTAATCTTTTCAGGTTCCAAGAATCTTTAGAAATTGTTTTTGAGATTTTTCTGAATTTTCTTTTTCTTTTTTTCTTTCTCTCTTTTCTCTCTCCTCCCTAATCTTTCTTCAACCTCCAGACCAAACCATGCATGCGCAGACCAGATAGCAACGCCATGGTCGAATTTTTGAGCTTCCATAACTTTTGATTTCCTCAACCATTTTTTATAAAATAAATTACATTCAATTCCTCTCATTAAGCCTCCTTCATTCCCCACCGTTTCCACCTCATTCATGAGTCGTTTCGCGAGAATTTGACCCATGCCATTCAAAGACATGCCACGTCGATCTCCCTCCTCGGACCTACTCAACCCCTATAAAAGGGAGCACCGTGAGCCCCTCCTCATCCTCACTCAACCCCGAAAATCTCAAGTCCCCTCTCCCATTCGTTTGGCCGCAATCGAAGTTTTATTTTTGTGTACCAAGCGTCGTTCTTCGGCCTTTTGTGCCTCGTCTGGTGGAGCGCCACCGCGTTTGACCAAACTGTTGGCTTCGCCTCGTCGCGTTCTACGCGGTGCCAACCTCGCCTTCGCCGGAACTTTGCCGAAGCATCGTCAGCACCGTGGGCCAAATCAGGTCCGCGTTCCTCGCGTCGCCACCGGCCGACCGTGCATGCCCGACCAAAACCAAGGTGAGCATCACGATCCCCATACTCTACTTTTTGATTCGCCGCAACTCCCGCATGTTAATTCCACTCCGTTTGCCCGGAACGCCGATGTCAGCCTATAGGCTACATAAAGTCTTGTCCAAAGTGTTTCGCTAGTCCGTTGGCTGAGCCGTCTGCGGCGTTGAGTTTGTCTCGACGCGTTCTATGCCGTGCTCCCCTCCGTTCATCCAAAAACCTTTTCTAAATTTTTGCGCCCGACACCTTGCCATGGCCACAAATTGCACATTGCGTTCCCGCCTGTCCGGGAATACTTTCAACAATCCATTCGTGTCAAAACGTGTCAAACCATCCTTTTGGCTACGTTTCAGACGGTTTTGGATTCGCCTGACCGAGCAAAAAGATATTGAGTTTTTCGTTTTTCGGTACCATCGTCGTTCAAACGACGATTGCGTCGCCTCCGGTGAGTTTTCGGCTTAGCTGATATTTTTTCTAGACTCGCCTCACCGCGTTCTAGGCCATGCTCACCTGGCTTCTCCATGTTCTATTCCCAAAATTATTCTTCTCTCCACACTCTATGTCATTGTCGCCGTACACGTCGTCACCGTACTCCGTTTGACGTGCCGTCACTTCCTACATGTGCCTCGGGTCATTAGCAACCCATTGGCTTCACCTCCCGTGCCTTTTCTCGCCGACAACACGGCCAAAAATAGTGAAAAGAGCTGCTGTCTGTTATTGTTCACATGGGAATATTTCTTTGGAATATTCCTGATTTTTCTTTTTTCAGAATTTTCTGATCCGCCAATCTTCCAATCGCTCGTTCTCCTCCGTCCGAATTCCGAATCAGGTGATTCAAGTTTCTAAATTCATCTAAATTCTTAATCTATTTTTAGTATATATTTCATAATTTTTGGATTGTCTCGACCGCCCTTAGTTGAGTCTCCTCACCGCCGGAACACCGTCGCCACCACCGCCCGAGTTGCGCCACTGCTTCACGTCGCCACCGACCACCTTCCAACCACTTCTGGTATTGCACAAGAGCACTAATGCACTTCTCGTAATCCCCTCTCTCTTTCCTTCACCTCGCCACCCCTCCGCCAAGTAATCCCCGCCAGAGTGTCTCTTCCGCCGACGCCGACGCCACTACCGCCAAATCTTCGACGGGACCGCGTGCACCTCCTTCACCCTTTTTTTCCCGAGACAGAGCATGACCGGAGTACCCCGCCGCCGGTAATCTTCCTTAGGCCTGCGCGAACCTTCGACGCCCCTTCTCCGAGCAAGCCATCGTCGAAGAGTCTCCGTGTCGATAATTGTGTCCCACCTTCGCTACGCCCTCGCCGCCAGCCAACTCTGTGCAGCCCGAACCTTGCGCCCAGGAAAAATCGGACTCACACTCTTCTCCCTCTTTTGTACACCTCCCCGGTCTTCGCTGCCGTTGGATCACTCGGATCTCGTCACGTGAAGCCGTCCGATGTCTCCCAGCCATCCAATTCTTAGACTCCGACATTCGGAGGCTCATAAGACTTTGCTGTCCGGAGGCTCTTAAGACTCCGACGTCTTGAGGTTCTTTAGACTCTGACTATTCGGAGGTTCCTCAGACACCGACGGTTCGGAGGCTTCCTTAGACTCCGCTGATTCGGAGGCTTCTTAGTATCCGACTGCTCGGAGCCTTCAACTTCGACTTCGATCTTCATCCCCAGAGACTTTGACCTTCGGAGACTTCGACTCTAGCCTTTGACCTTCAACCTCGAAGACTTCGACTTTGGTCTTCAATCTCGGAGCCTTCAACTTCGACCTCCGTCTTTGAACCGACCATGGTTGTTTGACCGTTTTAACCTCCGCACCCTCCGATCCCTCTGAACCTTCCGATCTCTTCGACCGTTCGACTCCGACTACCCTTGGTTCTCGATCGCTCTGTTGTTCTTCGACCATCGCATGCAGATTCGACCGGTCTTCGATCAAATCTTCGACTTTGACTTCAACCATACTTGGAGTCTCTATCTTCGGCTTCAACCTCCACAACTTCAACTATTGCTTCGACCTTGGTTTCGACCCTAGCTTCGACTATGCCTTCGATCATAGCTTTGACCACCCAAAAATATTGTAACTTCCGACCACTTTTCCTTCACAAAGAAAAGAATTCCAATAATTCCTTTTATTCATTTCTCTAAAATTCAAAAGTCGTTCTCTTTCGCCCTAACTCCGATTGGACCCATTCAAATTCCTAATTCATATTCCATCTCCCAGCGTATATTTTATAATTTTTTTGGAGTTTATTTAGATTTTATTTGAATTTCTTTTGTTGTGGTTCTTCGCGAGTAGAGTTTGACGATTCAGGAGTGAACGACTTCGGTGATTCGCAGCAGGACTTTGAGCAAGGCAAGTTACACCGTTGACCATGTTGAACCTAATATTTCAAATTTATTTATGTTGTTTTACTGTATATGCATGCGTACTTCTATTCAAAATTAATTTAAATTCAGTTTAAATTTTAGTTATGCCCATGATCCTTTGATTATAGCCAATTTGAATCTTGAACTCATACACGTTGTCACCCTAGCTGAAAACTAGTTAGACCTTAGTATTAACTAGAAAATCTATAGAATTGTTTAGCCTGGCTTAGTATAATTTTAGATAGGATCAATTTTTCACATGAAATGACAGACTTTGAAAATTGACATCTTGACTTCGGTGAGTCAAGGATGGTTTATGAAAATGGTTTAAAAATGAAAATGGAAACTTATGATTTGGACCTAGGCTATTGGTTAGGTTGTGGGGTGCTGGCATGCCTCGTGTTTGGTGACACCTGGTTGATTGTCGTGCATGTGGGTATGTGGTTGAGCCTAAGTCGGATTAAGGACCGTTTCTGTGATTCATTTTACGAAGTCACTTCGTACTACTACAAGTCCGGTATGGGACGGACCTGGCTAGTAATTTGTGAAGTTCCAAATACGGTTTCACTATAGGCTGAATGTGAGCGTGGCGTAGGCCGCGAGAAGTCTCACATGGCACAAGAGGGGGCTCCAACTCGTGGATTCGAGTTGTGGTGAAACCTTAGTGGCGGCGTAACTGTTTTGGCTATGGATCATTGTAACAGCCTTGTCATGATCTTCTCGCTGCACACCAAAGGAAGTGTGTTAATCTAGTGGAAATATGGGATGATCGTGTCTTGTGGGTAAAGTTGTACACCTCTGTAGAGTAACAAACTATCTGGATAGCCGTGTCCACGGTCATGGACATGCTGCGTAAAGTTTTCACAAATTAGACTTGGGTTTTTAAAATGGTTTTTGAAAAAGCTTATGGATGGATGGATGGAATCCATGACCAGGTGGGATACCTGTGAATAAGTTGGTGTTTAGTCGGAGCCTACACTAATGATATGAATCCATAAAAGATTTTGAAAAGCATATGGATAGATGGAATCCATGTGAAATCATTTGAAAAAGATGGACCAGGTGGGATACCTGTGACTAGATTAGTGTTTGGTCGGAGCCTACACTAACGATATTATTTTGTTAAATTGTTATTTCTATCTACTGTATAAAATTCAGCTTTTGTACTTATGTATTGTATTTAAATTCAGTACTGTTTTTCACACAAATAACCTTATTAAGCCTTCCTTGGTTATCCTTATGCATGCATTCACTCTGTTAAAAACTCCTAGTGTAACTTGCGTAAGTACTTTATGTGCTTACCTTGGGAGTACTTTATGTGCTCACCTTGCTAAAATCTGTTGCCAGAGGACGATGCCAACAACTTCGGTGAGGATGGTGACGACTAGGCCGCGTCTTACAGTCATTCGCCTGTGGGCAGGCAGGATGGGCTGCTGCTTCATTGGTTTTCTTCCGCAGTTTATATTTATTTTTGGTTTATGAACCATTGATGTAAAATTTGGCCATCAGATCCATATTTAGTTAATAAATAAATGTCATTGTGCATGATATGAATCTTTGTTATCCACTGTATGCACTAGCTTGATCCTGGACTAGTGCGATTTACACAGAGGATCCAGGAGTCGTTGCTCCGGGGTCTGACAAGTCCCTACTCCCTTCCTTTTGGCCGCAATCGAAATTTTTATTTTGTGTTCCAAGCGTCATTCTTCAGCCTTTTGCGCCTCATCCAGTGGAGCCCCACCGCATTTGACCACATCGTTGGCTTCGCCTCGTCGCGTTCTACGCGGTGCTCACCTCGCCTTCGCGGTGCTTCACCGCATCGTCACCATCGCTAAATCGGAACTTGTTCCTCACATCGCCACCACCATGCATGTCCGACCAAAACGGTCATCGTTCCTCTCTAAATCGCCACCAATCCGACCATGCATGTCCGACTAAAATTGTCCACCGATTTCACTAGGTGAGCACCATGTTCCCTCGATGCTCTACTCTTTGTTCTTCTCAAATTTTTGCGCCGAAGTCTTGCATGTTAACTCCACCCATCTTGTCCGTGCTTTCAAGTCTCGCAAAACATGATATTGAGTTTTTCGCTTTTTGGATTCGCGATATCGATATCAAGTTTTTCGCTTTTTCGGTGCGATCGTTCAAACGACGATTGCGTCGCCTACGTTGAGTTTTTGGCTTAGCCGATAATTTTCCTAGTTTCGCCTCACCGTGTTCTAGGCCGTGCTCACCTTACTTCTTCTTGTTCTTTGCCTGAAAATTATTCTTCTCTTCAACCCTATGTCGTTGTCGCCATCCGCGTCCGTTAATGTACTCTTCACTCACACGGTTCCTAGCATATATCCATCTTCGATCCTACATTATGCATATATATATATATATAACAATTTAGTATTAAATATTAAATTAATTATTTAGTATGCTCGATATATACCACATGCATTGAGGCCTTGCTTAACACAAAAACTATTTTCCCTAGAACCAATTATAACAAACTATTTTGATCGATTTGGCTCATAGGACGGGTACTGACATGCATGGTCAAGTAGAAATAGACTATAACTTGACTAAATCCTAAACCCTAAATCATGCTAGATGTAAATAATCTTCTCTCTACATCAAGCTAGCTAGATGTAAACCATCTTCAATTATTCTGTCACCAAAAGTTAGATCTAAATTATAATACAACTCGGAACAAATTACTAACCATAAGTAGTAAGAACTTGATGGATCTTCAATCACTCTTGCTAAATAGTCTCCTTTTACCAAATAGCCTCAAAGCCCTACCTCTAGCCCAAAGCAGCAGCCTAGATCTGGAATTTAAGACAAAGGATCGATGGGTCTACGTGCATTTAATATAGTAAAATTATCATAGATGGTGTGTAATAGAAACCATCTGTAATACTTCACAGACGTTAAAGAAAAACCATCTATAATACTTCACAGATGGTTTTTACCATGAACCGTCTATGATATTATATCTTCAGAGATGATTTTTAACACTGACAGCAATACAGATGGTCTCTAAACTAAAACTATCTGTGATAGTATTTAATAGTGACTATTTTAGAAAACCGTCTGTGATATGGTGTATGGTATTATGCTTTTTGTAGTAGTGAAGGCATAAGGTGGACAAGAACATGGCTTGAGCTGAGTTTGTACATTGTGAACCATGAGATGGCTTTGTGGTGTGGTGATGCTTCTAGGAGTGAACCATGAAGGTATGTATCCTTTGTTCATCAATTGTGTCCATTGATGGTTATGTGTATTGTGTGGTGCTATGTGATGGGTTTACTTATCAGTGATGGTTGTAGGACTTCGAAGCTACGTCATGGTAAGGTGGAGGGGACCGAGACTTAGCTAGGAGAGCTAATAAGGTCTAGAATGGTCAAGGTGTCGCCAGAAGATGACTGATGCTTTTGGAGTAGTGGACTTGATGGGCAATGGCAAGTTAGACCAAGATTGAGCTCAAGGAGGAGCTGAGGTTCAGAGTGGTCAAGAAAGTCGGGTGCAGTCATGGTATAGGGTAAGGCATGTGATGTGCCAAGTGACTTGGGTCTGTTTCTAAGCGAGGGCAATTTGGTGAGATCCGGATATATGAGAGGCTTAGCAACAAGTCATTGGGGCCACATGAAAGATAATGAAGCACGGGTGATGCTTAGAGGTGAAAGAATGAGAAAAGGTCAGTAGTGGAGCATTTTGGTAAATTGCCTAATACCAGAAAGGTGGTGTTGTGTGAAACCACCATGATGATCTAAGTGGATTACGTCAAGGATACTCCTGGAGGGCAAGGCATGATGGATTCGGGCTATTGGAACTTAAGATGACGACATTGCTTTAAAATACATGTGTGAGTGTGTTGAGTCAAAAAATAAATTATGTTGTTGGGTTTTCCCAAAAAATTAGTGGATAATATCCATTAAGTGGCTAGTTTTAGGGTTTAGGTGTGAGGTGGGTAGCCTCTACTACATAAAAAAGAAGAGGAGATGGCATAGGATTTGAGGAAGCTAGATATAGACACTACTATAGAAAAAGTCATCACAGACGGTTCAAAAACATCATCATAGGTGGCTTCATGAGCCATCTAAGTTTATGGGTAAGAAATGACATAAGGTCATTACAGACAGTTTTCAAACCGTCTATGATAAAGTAACAACACAGACGATTTTTCAAAATAACCATCTCTGATGGTATGTATCACATATGGTTTTTAAAAATAATTGTCTGTGATATCGACATATCATAGACAACTAATAAAAAACCGTATGTGATGTATTATCACAAACGGTTTTTTAAATAACCATATATAATATTACTAATCACCATTTTTGGTTTTTCATATCTTCCCCATGCACTATAAGCAGTACATATATATTTCATGGTAACACGAACGTTTGTGGACTTGCACACCCATAATTTAAATGATCTTGAGACAAAGTCAGATCCCATATCACACTTGGGCTTCAAAGGGTATGAAGCAAATCACACACTAGATTTAGAGGTAAGTGTTGCACTAGTGGCTATACTTATTGATTTGTACTTTATAAGCAACACGAACTTAGGTTTAATGGCCATGATCATAGCTGTGTACGTTCTACTAGATTCTAATTTTAATTTTACCAAAATAAAATAAGGTAATATACCTTGATTCTCTAAAGAGGGCCAAAACCAAATTCACAGCTGTCCAATAATTAATCGATAGGTAAATATATTTTCTTTATAGATAGCTCTATTGTAGTCTTTCCTTCCTTCGCAATAACTAAGACTAATTTTTTGGAATCATATAGGTCGTTTGCCAAGTACGTTGCTACTGTACGTGTCATTAGCCACATTAGCCCAAACCTGCCATGTCGGCAGCTGAGTCGCACCGTGCACTATTTTGTGAGCTGAGTATACCTTAGGCTAGTCTTTTCGCGCACCGAGTTCACAGCACAGTAGCATTTTTAAATTTTTAGTATTGTTCTTTAGGATTAATTTTTCAAGAGCCCATTCTCTTCTGTCCTAACTCCAATTGGCCCCATTATTTTTTGTAAATTCATCTAAAATCAATCTCTATCTTTTGTTTCTGGTTTTGAAGGTTTTCAAGTTCATTTAAATTTTATTTGATTTTATTTTTGTACTTCGTTCGTTTTCTCTCTCGTTAGGTTTTCGAAGGAGCGAAAGTATAACCAGAAGATCAAGAATTCATAACTGAGAAAGGACAAGGCAAGTTCTATTCTTTGATTATGTTGAACCTTATTTTCAATCTATTATTTACTTATTTTATTTTAAATTATCATGCATTGCTAATTTATTACAAACCCTTATACTTGGTAGTTACTATCCTAATTGATTAATATCTCCTTTGATAATTTGAATGTCATGATACCATTGTCACTATAGGATGGAAAATTATTTACTGATACAATACTAGTTGTCACATGGGTTGTACGATTAATTTGTTTAGCCATGCTTATAGTCTCATGGATTCATCATCACATGTGATCAATTAATTAACTTTGACTTAATGAGATATTGAATTGTGATTGGTGCCATAGTTATAAAATTTGTGTACCATGACATTGGTGTATCCTTGGTATTGGCTATACAAAATTGGTTTTCACTTGGACGAGTGATCGTGCAGTAAAAGGGGAACTATGGTTAGCACTTCGAGAGATGTGAAAGTCTCACTTGGGTAATATCTAAGGACTTAACTTTGTGCTCTATTGATCTGAGCCTTACCGTACAACCACATGTCTAATATGTGATATACCTAGTTGATTAATTTATGATGTTTCAACAGATCGGAGCCATTAGATTAAAACCATGTTATAATTTTAGCATTGTATAGATCATTTTGCATTTCCTTTGTAGTTGTGTGAGATGTGAGCTACAGTTTTGCTTCTGGCATTATGTTGCGGTCATATCAAATCTTTATTTGTGGAATTCATTCCTTCTTTTGTTAGCCTTTTCGGCTTAGTGAGTGTTTGGTTAGGATTGCCATTAGAGATCCCCTTAGACGAGTTTACCTCTTACCTTGGTATCCTTGGTGTCACTGATCAGAATCTTGGAAGTGTCAAAGCGTGTAATGCAAAGCAAAGTTGTCATCTTTTGCAAAGTTCAGTGGAATAACTATTCCGAGGAGGAAGCCACCTGGGAGTGTGAAGAAGACCTCTGAGTTGAGTTTTCAAACCTATTCTCTTAGTGTGCCTGGATCTCAAGGTTGAGATCCTGTTTAAGGAGGAGCGATTTATAACATCTTGATTTCTAAAGCCTTTTTGGACCTTTTAAAATAAAATTCACCATTTGGATTTTTTTCTCAAATTAATTAAAGCTTATATTGAATTTTTATTAATTAAAGGATTTATATGACTAAATTAAACTTTAACATTTGTTGGTAGTATTTTATTAGGGTTGCTTTTGTCTCAAAGAATTTTCTGAAATGTTCCTAGATTTTTCTAGAGTTATTTGCCATTTTCTATAGCTCTTTAGATTTTATTTGAATTTCTAAAATTAGAAAAACCCCCAAAAATTCAAGGAATAGTACTAGGCCGAGCTCATTACTGTTCATTTAGCCTGCCTAGCCCATCCAATTTCAGCAGTCTAATCTTATCCTTACCACATGTCAAGCAACCAGTGTCGCACGTCACTATTCTTGTGTGCCATTAGCCGCTGGCCATCAGATCACTTGTGCTGCTACATGTCGATCATTGGGTGGTGGTCATACCATTCATCATCTCCATCATGGACTCTCATTGCCACTGCTTGTTGTGTTTGTCTCAACTTTGTCGCCGTGTCCGACCGTAACTCTCTCGTCGTCTGAGCCTATTTAAGCGCACCACCTACCTCGTGTTTCGCACCTCGCGCTTGCGCTGTCGCAGCCATCACCGTTCACCCGAGTGCCCCGCCGTCGTCTTCGCTTTCGTTTCACCACCGTCACCGGTGAGCTGCTTCACTTCTTTCTTCTCAGCCGTCCGATCACCATGGTGATCATCTGATCAAGCGCGCCGTTCAAATCGTCCAAGCATCTCTTCATCCTCGATTGTCTAATCGATGTTGGACCGTCCGATCAACATTATCATCGAATAGTCTAAACATCTTTGCCGCTCAGCCGTTCGATCATTGGACCGTCTAAACATCGTCACTTCTCAGCCGTTCAATTGTCATCACATTCAGATAGTTCGAATGTCCTCGCTCGTCCAGACCGTCCGATCGTTTCTCGGACCGTCTGATCGCTGTGTCAACCCCTGCCGAGTCAGCCCTAGCTGAGTCATCACCACTCAGCCCTAGATCCGATGTGTCGCCACATGTTAGCACCACATCAGCACCAGAGCCGTCCTAGATGCCATGTTATATGCCACATCAGCATGCCATGTGTCAGCCACATCAGCCCTACCTGCCACCTGGCGGCCACGTGTCCACCACGCCAGCCCTAGCTTGCCACGTCAGCATACCCTATCGCGTGCACACTATTTCATGAGTCGAGTCCACCGTAGACTATTCTTTTTGTGCACTGAGTCCACATCATAGTAGATTTTCTGATTTTCATTTTCTTTAGATTAGATTTTCTAAGAGTCTGTTCTCCTTAGTCCTACCTCCGATTGAATCCGTTCTTTTTTTCTAAATTCATCTAAAATTAAGATCTATCTTTTGGTTATAGTTTTGAAGTTTTTAAAGTTTATTTTATTTTATTTTGCCTTATTTGTTTTCTCTCTTGTTAGATCACGTCTTCGAAGGAGTGGAAGCACAACTAGATGATCAAGAATTCATAACTGAGCAAGGCCAAGACAAGTAATGTCCTTTGATCATGTTGAACTTAGTTTTCAATCTATTATGTAGCTATTTTGTTTTAAATTATCATGTATCGCTAATTTATTATAAACCCTGTACTTGGTAGTTACTGTCCCAATTGATAATTTTCTCCTTTTATAATTTGAATGCTATATTATCATTGTCACCATAGAATGAAAAATTATTTAGTGATGCAATACTAGTTGTCACATGGGTTGTTTGATTAATATGTTTAGCCACGCTTATAGTCTCGTTGGGTTCATCATCACATGTGAACAATTACTTAATTTTAACTTAATAAGATATTGAATTGTAGTTGATGCCACAGTTATAAAATTTATGTGCCATGACATTGGTATGTCATTGGTGATGGTTATACAAAATTAGGTTTCACTTGGGCGAGTGACCGTATAGTAAAGGGAGGGGTGTGGATTCACTTCGAGGGATGTGAATGTCTCGCCTGGGTAATGTCTAAGGACTTAACTTTATACTCTATTGATCTGAGCCTTACCGTGCAACCACAAGTCTAGTATGGGATAAACCTATTGATTAATTTGTGATGTTTCAACTTTGGTTCAGTCATTGAGATGTTAGTGGGTGTCGGTTAGACATTTTCACGAGGTGCAAGAGGGGCAATTATCGTCTAAGTGGTTAACCTACAAGATGGTGAAACCTTAGCGGGTAGAACTAGTTTGAGGTTGAATATTATAAAGGCCTTGTCATGAACTCTCCACCGCATACCAAAGGAAGTATGTTAATCGTGTGGCAATATGAGATGATCATGTCATGTGGGTTAAGTTGTACAACATCTACAGAGTGTAAAACTATTCGAATAGTCGTGTCCCCGGTTATAGACAATGCTCGGTGATTTCACGCAAGGGGTAGATATTTTTTCTAAAATTTTGGCTGGAAGAGCTGTGGAAAGTGAATAGTTAGTTCACTGGTGGTTCATTACGTGCATGGTTGGTTGACATGTGGTTCATTGGAGTGAATAGTCAGTTCACTTATAGTTTATGTAATTCGTTTGATTATTTATTTATTATATTTTTTCTTAAAGATTCGCTTTCAATCTATTTATTGTATTTACTTTAAATTATTGTTTTATGCAAAATAACCTTTCAGCCATCCATTGGTAAGTCTTGTATATTATATTGCACTTTTGTTACAAATGACTTGCTGAATACCAATGTACTCATGGCTTTGTGTCTACTGTTGCTCAGTTGAAGAGGAGGAACCATATCAGCAGGAGGTACCTAAAGGAAGGTACTTCGATGACTTCACGGATTAGAACTTCGCTTCCCAGTCGATTGCCTGTGGGCATGTCGAATAGCTACCCTGCTTATTTCTATTTTTCGCTGCTAGTTTGTTAAGCCCTTTAGGCTATTATTTGTAAGCTTAGCCACAAGATCGTACTTTGATAATTAATAATATTTAAGTCCTTGTTTTCCTTTATTTATTGCACATATAGTCGATATTTCATTTATGTTACATTGTGTGCACTAGCGTAATTTTGGACTAGTGCGGTACACACAGAGAGTTCAAATTTGCATATTTGGGTCTTGACAGAGGTGGTATCGGAGCCATATCGACTGTAGGATGAAGCCCTAATTACAATGGTTGATTTGGAAAAGTTTTCAAAATCTATTTTCTAAGTCAAATAAAAAAAATGAATATCTAGTGATACTCTATTCTTACCTTATTCTTAGTATTCTTAATCTTTGCCTTCTCTGGAATAATGCTTTTAAAACTTAAATTGACTTCTTATCCCATAATATCCATAGACGTCTCAAGTATTTCAAAATCAGAGCGGAGGTTGGCCTGTAATTCTTCAAGCTTTGCTATGAAGTGTGGATCAAGGAAGCACCCAAGATGTCCTAAAGACAAGATTAAAGACTGCCATGAAGATTGTGTAACATCCTCATTTTAAGAGCATTGTTGAAGCCTTTTAAAATAAAATTCACCATTTAAATTTTTTTGGAATTAATACAAGCTTAAAATAAATTTTTATTAATTAAGAGGATTTAATATGAATAAGATAAAAATTAACATATGCTGAAAAAATTTTATATGGGTTCCTTGTGTCTCAAGAAATTTTCTGGAATTTTCTTAGATTTTCCTAGATTTATTTACTATTTTCTAAATCTCATTTCTTTTCCATTCAATTTTAGAAATTGGAAAATCTCTAAAATCCTAAAACAGCGCGGACCGAGCCCAACACTATTCATCTAGCCCAGCCACATTCCACACCACTATTCCATGTGTCGACCATCTGTCGCATGCCGCACGTCCCTAGCCATCCGATCGATGTTGCCGTTCGGACCGTCCGATCGTTTGAATCCATCTAGATCGTCCGATCATTTTTGGACTGTCCAATCGGCCTTACCGTTCACTTTGTTTTCCTTAAATATTCACTTTTAATCTATTTATTATATTTACTTTAAATTATTATTTTTAAAAATAACCTTTGAATCATCTATTGGTAAGCCTTACATATTATATTGTACTTTTGTTACAAACGACTTGCTGAGTACCAATGTACTCACAGTTTATGCCTACTATTGTTCAGTTGAAGAGGAGGAACCATATCAGTAGGAGGTACATGAAGGGGGGTACTTTGACAACTTCGCGGATTAGAACTTCACTTCTCAGTGGATTGCCTGTGAGCATGTCAACTGGCTACCATGCATATTTCTATTTTGCATTGCTAGTTTCTTAAGCCCTTCAGGCTATTATTTGTAAGCTCAACCATAAGGTCATACTCTGATAATTAATAATATTTGAGTCTTTATTTTCCTTTATTTATCATGCATATGGTTGATATTTCTTCTATATCATACAGTGTGCACTAGCGTGATCCTGGACTAGTGCGGTATACACAGAGAGTCCAGATTTACATATTCTCGTCTCAACAACATTTCACTTCACCATAAAATGATGTCTCCATTTCTCCCCTTGGCAAGGCCTCTCTTCCTCTGCTTTGCCCGAAATGTGCTCCGATGAGCTCCTCCTTAGCCCAAGCCCGTCCTAGTGAGCCCTCAGCATTCTGACCACATCACATCATGCCATTTCTCTCCAATTTGATTCCTTCTTACTTGATTCACCGCTCCTGCAGTACAACACCGATACTCTATCATCTTCTCCAGCTCTGATAACCACAGATGCCCGAGCGATTCCCTCTCTCTAGTAAGCCCCAACCCACGCCATGGTTGTTTTCAGCATCCCCTCTCCCTCCTGAACTTATTCCCTCCCTCAGTTTCAGTGGAACATTGCCATAAGGAGCTATCATCGTGCACCCCATCATTGCTACCGTACCTCATCACCGTCCGGCCACCTCGGACCTCCTTCGTTGTTGCCATCCTCACCTTCCAGATCTTGGTGAGCTACTAATGTTTAGACACTAATTAATTTAGCTCAAAGCAGTAGTTTTTACCATCTACATCATAGACTTGTTTTGCATTGCCACAGACCTTCACTGCTGGCCTACCTCCATGACCACTGGTCCCTGAGCCACCATCCTTAGCACCGCAATGAGCCTAGGAAGCTAAAGACATGCCCATTTGCCTCGCAATTACACCAATTTGCCTGCTATATAGATCACCAGACTTCACTGCCACCCCTCACCATCGAAAACTCTCCTTCAACCAATCCGCTAGTCACTAACCCCACCAGAGAACTTCTTGTGAACTCATCTACCTATTCCTGACCTTGCCACAACCCTACCAGCCCTTCCTTCACCATTAGAGAGCTCGCCAACGAGCTTAGCTAAGAAACACTAATTAATCTCAGTTAAACCTAATGAGTCTTTGACATGTGGGTCTGAATAGATTAATGAAGTTAAAATTATGACTTAAACTAGTTTTAAACAATAAGTCACTTACATATAGAGACCACCTGTTAGTCATTTTAGAAATTAATTAAACACTTACATGTAGACCCTACTTGTCAATCATTTTAGAAATTAATAAAACTCTAACAAACAGACCCTACCTGTCAGCCTAATGATGCAATAAACCTATAATTTCCTTTAGAAAGAAAATTAAGAATTACAATTAAAATACATGCATAGTAATTCTTGTTCTTTTTAGCATTTTCAATTCAACTCAAATTCAAATGCATGTAACTTTTGCATATGAACTCCAAATTAAGTGATTTTTGTCTTTAAAATTTTATAAAATCATGCCCTTTCATATCATGCAAAAATATTTGGATTTTCTCTATATTTGATTTTCTTTGGCTCTTATTTGCGATATTTAGTATTTGCCAACTAGATACCGATGCTCCAGAGAACTTCGTCCACAAGCCCGAGCAAGACCAAGAGTTCTACAAGCAAGGCAAGCACTCCCTTTGACCATTTTAATCCCATATTTTAATGTTGCATATGTTGTATTCAAAACTAGTATGCATGCGTGTAATTTTGATAAAAACTATTATATTTATAAGGACAATAGCTATACCCACTTGTTGCATCGATCCCACCTTGACAAGTTGCTACCCTTGCTATTGTCACCCTAACACTTATATCCATAATGGATAAAATGTGAAACTTAGAACTTTGAAAATGATGTAGATAACGCTTAGCCATGCTCATAATGGTACAAATTTGGAAATGAGTCAAAATGTTCAAAATTAGGAGATATTTAAGAAATAGTCCATAGGAGTTACCTCTATTATTTTGGTTAACAAATAAAATAGAAAATATATTTTGGACTTAAATGAGTGGTTGTGGCGACCTGTGCGGTTTGCACAAGAATGTGGTTTGTGGATGTCTTGTTGGTTCACTCAGGGCCGAGACTATAGTGTGATTAGACCCAAGAAACAATGTACGACCACATATGCCTTTATGGGAAAGCCTTAGCATAATAAGTTACTGGGTGCTAGTACTTTCATTGCATGTGGTAGATGGTAAGTGAATTTTTAGGCTAGTGCGGGCATGGTGTAGACTCCATATTCGAAGGGACCTTTCCCATAACAGAAGGTCTACCGACACACCATTTGAGTCTTGGGACGCTAGAGGACACTCCCTGTCTTGAGAACATAATCATAGCGCGGTGGTTACTAGTACTGATAATGTAAAAGCTTCATCATGAACTCCCAAATTGGGTACCGATGGTATCGCATGACATATATAACATGGTAGGATGTTTATATCATGGGGGTAACATATACAACCTTTGTAGAGTGTAAAACTATTCGAATAGTTATGCCCACAGTCATAGAAGACTTGGTAAATCCTCCACCTTAGTAGTGTTGTGTTTTATAAAATGAATTCAGGGAATGTATGGATTGGATATCCACACACAACTTGGTTCGACGAGTTATGCCGCTATTTCAAAATTTAGGGGCAGCAAACTAAATTATGCTATTATTGCTTTACCATCATTTAATTATCAAATTAAATGCTCTTATAACTTTTGTTTGTAATTTATTACTCGTTGTTTCAACTAAAACATGTTTCACAAATTAAACTAGAGTAAACAACTATCCTTGACTCAGCCTGCATACTATATAACTTTGCTTAAAAGTCTTGCGGAGTATGATTTTCATACTCACCGTTACTTGTTGAACATATTCAAAGAATACAAAAGAGGATTCATCTTGGACTACTATTACGCAGCAAGTTTTAACGATGAAGATGCTAATTTCTAGGGTTCTGGTCCATTCAGTTGCCTATGGTCGAGATGAGGCATACTTGTTGGATTTTGGTGCCTCTTTTATCTTTCACTTCTACTGAACTCTTTTATTGTATGTTTTATTTGGCTGGGTCAGCTCTAGTGTTATAAACTCCGCTGAATAGGCTTATGTTCGATCAATACCTAAATGCACTACATTAATTTAAATTTATTCATGTATGGATGTGATATGAATGTTTTTAAATGTGTGGGCTAGCCACTGATCATGAGACTAGTACAATAAATACATAGGGTTTGGAATAGAAATTCTGGGTCCCAACAGATAGAGATATATCTCTAGGCCTCTCGATGTGGTTGGATTAAGGAAGTGCATGGTCATGCTGAATGTGGTTGAAGAATCAATCATAATTAAGTAATCCATTACAACTTCAAGTGAAGGATCAAGCTATCATATGATGGCACACTTTCCATCTTGAGTTCAATCTGGTATCATGGGGCAAAGGGATCAGTATATAAGCACTATATATGTTCATTCGATATAATCTTTATACATACTTAGAATCGCTATGTCCTGCTAGGGACCACTACCGACTTATGAACCAAAAATGAGTTTTTAGGCTATGGTCAAATATACATGAACCTACAGGGTCACACACTTAACGGGTTAGAACGATAAGGGTCCAGTCGAAGGCTCTCTAAGTGGAATACGATCTCTACTCATATTGGATAAAGATCTAGTCAGAGGCTCTCCGAGTTGGATACAATATCTAATCGTATTAGATAAGGATCTGATTAGAGGCTATATATTAAGAGAAGCATGGGGCTAAGGGAGATATTATGAGACACACCCATAAAAACCTAGCCACCACCTCTCAAAGCTCCTGCCATGCGCAGTAGTGCTAACACAATAACGCACGGTGTTTCATCCCTAAACATGTGGATTTCGGTAGAGATGCTGTTGCGACTGCAGCATTGAACAGGATGATCACAATGAGGAGACGATTGGGCAGAGGATGATCGAATATTTCTACTATACCAATGTACATTACGATGGACCGATCGCTTCAACTCTACTTCTGTTGCATTGCGCGTCTAGTGATAACGATCTATGATCTCTTACTCACATAGTTTTCTAGTTTACATGGTTGAAAATTTTAATCTATACCACTGTAGCATACCCATATCCCTATAGAGTAGTGAAATGTTTCATTTAATAGGAGCATGTTTGATCCATCTCTGTTAAATAACTTGATTAAATATATGGTGATCTTAAACTAACATTAATTGTGAAACAAAGGTAGTAGTTGTGAGAGTTTATGTGCTCCATAATTTTGGGGCACAAAATCGAAACATGCTAGCCTATTCTGTTGGGCTCTAGCTTATGGCGTATGGCTGTGGCTTATGGCTTTTGAGCTGTTCGTAAGAGAGAGTACGAATAACAGAAACTCATGTGTAGTTTTGGCCAACATAAATAAAGTCACTACAATATGTCCTACAATCAACTTATAGATTTTGTCTTGAAAAGACACTCCGTTAAAAACTAATTAATGTAGAAAAGCTAAAAACAGCTAATAGAAGCTGAAAATAAGAGGCATATAGCTTTTAACTTTTGCAACAGTAACTAGTTTTCAAACAGTGTGTCTTTTCAAGAAAAGGTCTACAAATTGATTGTAGTAAACATTGTACTGACTTCAGTTATACCAGCCAAAATCGCATGCAACTATATCTCTCTTTGTACTTATCGGGACCCGAAACAACAACTCCAAATCTCTCTATGTAAATCGCACTATCCCAGGAAAAGCTAGTGCACACAGGGTCAACAGCGATAAATATCATGCATAATCAACCTCAAAATATTATTAAGCAAGGTACGGGACTTATGGCCAAGTTTTACAATAAAAGGCACAAGGCCAACAGAAAAATAAAGACAGTGGAAAAATAAATAGTAGAAGTATAGCTCATCCAGCCTTCCCACAGGCGAATGACTATAAGACGCGGCTTACTCATCGAAGTTCTCACCATAGTCGTCGGGGTCGAACTCTGGCAACAGATTTGAGCAAGGTGAATACTTTGAAGTACTCCACAAGTTACACCAGGAATTATAACAGAATTGATGCATGCATAATGGTTTTCAAAGGAAGGCTTGATAGGATAAATGTGCAGAAAAGAAATACAGAAATTTAAATACAATAATGTAAGTTTGAAAAGCTAAATTTTAAAATATCATATGAAATAGTATTTTAACAAAGTAATATCGCTAGTGTAGGCTCCAACCTACTCTAACCTAACCACAGGCATCCCACCGACCATTGTCAAAACCACTATTGTTTATCCAAAAACTAAGTCTAATCTATGAAAACTCTACTCAGCATGTCCATGACCGTGGACATGGCTATCCAGGATAGATTAAAACTCTGCAGATGTGTACAACTTTACCCACAAGACGTGTCCTCCAACTTGAGCCACGCGATTAACACATTGCCTTAGGTGTGCGGCGGGGAATTCACGACAAGGCTGTTACAATGCTCCATAGCCAAATAGTCATGCCGCCACTAAGATTTCACCACAACTCGAATCTACGAGTTGGAGCCCCCTCTTGTGCCATGTGAGACTTCTTGTGGCCTACACCACGCTCACGTTTAGCCTATAGCGAAACTATATTTGGAATTTCACAAATTACTTAGCAAGGTCTGTCCCATACTAGACTTGTGGTAGTATGAAGTGACTTTGTAAAATGATTCACAGAAATGGTCCTTAATTTGAATTAGGCTCAATCCACATACCCACATGCTCGACAATCAACTACGTGCCACCAAACACGAAGCATGCCGGCACCCCCCACCTAACCAATAGCTTAAGTCTGAAACAAGTTTTCTATTTTCATTTTAAACCATTTCATAAGCTTTTTTGACTCACCGAAGTCAAGAATTCATTAAAAGAAATTGTCATTTCATGTGAAATGATTGATCCCATCTAAATCATTCTAAGCTAGGCTAAGCAATTTACCAAAAATTTGCTAGTTAATACTACTGTACCAACTAGTTTTTAGCTAAGGTTTAAAATTACTGTACCAACTACTGTACAAGGCATGTGAATTCGAGATCAAATTGGTTATATTCAAAGGATTATGGGTATAACTAAAGTTTAAAACGTTCGTAAATTACATTTGAATAAAGATACACATGCATATATAGTAAAATAATATAATTTAATTTGAAATATTATGGTCAACATGGTCAAATGTGTAACTTGCCTTGCTCGAAGTTTTGCTGCGAATCATCGTCGAAATTGAAATCTCTTGAATCGTCAAAATCTATACGCGAAGAACCAATTCAAATTCAAAAAAAATTCAAATAAAATTCAAAAATTCAAAAGAAGTACAGAAATGGAAATTTCATGATTTTAGAAAAATTTAGAAATTTGAATGGGTCAATTTGGAGTTAAAATGAAGAAGTTATGGCATTCTAAAGATTTAAATACAATTAAAAGAAAAATACTCATTTTATGGAATTATTTGTATACTGAGAAGCATTTATGACGTCAGCAGGAATTATTTTACTGAAGGAAATACATGATTATGATGTCAGCAACCTAATTAATTTTCGACCGAAATATTTTTATATTGAAAAATCGAACTTATGACGTAGGCATGACGTCAGCCCTGGCAATTTAAAAATTGGAACCGAGACTAACATGTGGGCCCGGTTTACGGTGGACCAAGTCCATGGACCGGAGCGACGCTGAGGTGGCACGCGGCGCGAGGGGGTGAGGTGGTGCTAGTGTGGCAGCCCTGGGGCGCATGTGGCGCCTGCATGGCGGCCACGTCGGCGCGGTCGGTGACGCGGTAGGGTCGGCCGGCGGTGGCGCACGGGGCCCATGGCCACCGGCGTTCCGGCGGGCGACGGCATCGGCCAAGTGGTGTAATAGCAAGAGGAGAGTGAAGGTAACCTTCTGGTACCTGGCGCGGATCTTGAGGGTGACGGAGAGGGCTAACAGCGGTGAAGGGCAGCAATCAGAGGGGTGAGATCGGCGGTGGGGCGTTTCGGCTGTAGAGGAGCACGGGGAAGCAGTGGCCGAGGTGCGCCTCACCTCACTGGAGCTCGAAGTGGCGTCGGCAAGGAGGAAGGGGGCCCGTGGTCACCGGAATTGCTCGCCGGAGTTGATCGGGACCGACGGAGGGGAAGGAGAGGTGTGGGGCAGCTTGAGCGCTCGAAAACCCAAATTGAGGGGTGAGAGGGAGGCGGTGTGAGGGGAGAGTGCTCGGGGATGGCTTTATATAGGCCGAGGGGCGAGGTAACGGTTACGCGCGGCACACTGGAGTGAAACGGCGGCATGGTTTAATGCGCCGGTGTAAAAGGGCGCAATTGGGGAGGGTAACGCCTGATTCGGGTGCGGTGTAAAGGGGGTTTGATTTCCCATTAGCGCGGGAGGGCAAACAGAAAGGAAACCGAAGCTTTAAAAGCTTCGGTTTCGGCACTAATGGCGGCAGCGGCGAGGGCACGAGGAGGAAGACGTGGTGGGGACGACGGAACTGACAGGCGGGTCCCACCTATCGGCGAGAGAGAAAAGAAAGGAATGAGGAGGAGGCGGTTAGATTTTCAACACCTGGCACAAGTGAGGAGATCGAACCGTTAGATCTCGAGCGAACCGGTAAGTGAGAAGGAAGGGCCGAGATTTGAACCGACAACGGGGGTTTAACCGGAGTCGTTTGAGTGTGTGTCGAAGGGGTAAGTGGTTGTGCACAGCGGGGATTCAATCCGGCAACGGCGAATGGTCTAGATTAAGCCACGTGTCAGCCCGAGGAAGAGAGGAGGCGGGTGAAGCGGTAAGTTAAGGGTAGCGGCTGGGATTAGATTGGGGAGGGAGGTGGCCGGTCCGATGTGCGACAAATGTCGACCGGGAGAGAGGGAAGGCGGGGAAAAGGGTTTAAGTGAGATCGGACGGTGCGGATTTAATTCAGCGGCGTGGATCGGTCCAGATGATGACACCTGTCGGCTTGGGGGTGATTTGGGATTTAAAATTTCTTTTTGATTTTCCAGGTTGATTTAGATGCTTTAAAAATGCTCAGAAAAATACCAAATAAACTTTAAAAATTTCAGAAAAATTCAGAGAGTCATCTGGAACCTTTCTAGACTTAATAAAAATATTTTCGACTCAAGAGAGTATTTAGTTTTCGGTAAAAACATAATTTAACCTTTAAAGTGAGTTTTTAATCCTTATAAATTCCTAAAGATTATTATAAATACATAATTAACTTAGGAAAATGAAGTGCACTTATTTTGACTTTTATAAAATAAAATAATTTAGTTTCTCACATCAAGGCTTAAAATAAAAACCTGAAAAATTCAATTAAATTCCAGTAAATCACTTAGAAAGGAAAATAAAATTTGGGATGTTATAGTATTCTTTTCCATGAACAATCAGAATTTAAAAGTTATAAGTCATAATCTAAAAGAACACATCTAATATTTCTCCTAGGAGCTAGCGCTACTGGTCGACTTTGACGTGTGTGGGCTTTCAGTTTTGATTCGGTGAACACATATATACTGACCAACATGTACAACAGATAAGAGATTGAGAGCTCAACCAATTAGGGACTAGCAGATGGCACAAGCACGCAGATGAGTGTGCCACCTGTCAAATTCCTAGTAGCACTCATGTAGATTCCAACGCATGCTGGGCTATATATGCATCCATAGATAAATTGTTCTCCAATTTATTTAAGGTTTGTTGGTGTGGGCCGTGTGGCTTTGGAGAGCATGGGATGCGGCTGATCGATCATGCGTAGAGAGCACAAAGACACAAGAAAAACAGTTTGTTTATGGAGTGATATCCAGAAAGGAGATTAGCCTGTTTCTCTTTTCACATGCCCATCAGGGTTTCCTTATTTATGACGCACCAATGTCTAAAGTTGACCTCTAAGTTTAGTCTGCAACATATACATATACATATACATACATACATATACATACATATACATATACATATATATATATATATACATATACATATACATATACATATATATATATATATATGTGTGTGTGTGTGTGTGTGTATGCATATGTATATCTATGCGCTCATCGTGCACTCAACTAAAAAATCACGAACAATTCCAAAAAAAGTTTTGAATGTACTTCATGGTTTACTCCACATATATATAAAATTTTAAGTTTAAATTCATTCTATGTTAGAGTAAAAATAGAGAAAATTTGGACATATGCAGGACGAACCCTGGAAGGCCCAGGGCGTGCCTACGGGGCGAGCCCAAGGCATGCGTGGAGGGCAAACTCTAGGGAGGCCTAGGGCATGCAGGGGGCAAGGCCGGGGTGCGCGCAGAGGGCAAATCCCAGGGAGGCCTAGGACATGCTTGGAGGGTAGGCCCGAGGCGAGTCCAGGTCTGCGAGAGCGAACTCCGGGGATGCCCGGGGCACGCACTGAGGGCGAACGCCAATAAAGCCCCAGGTGAGGCTAGGCCATGAGGAAGGGCAAATCCCAGGGATACCTGGGGCATGCGCGGAGGTCGGAAGAGGCTAGGGCATGGCCAAGGTTCGCGTGGGTGGTGGACCCAAGGCATGGCTGGGGAACATGCGAAGGGCGAAACCGGGGGAGGCCCAGGGCACGCGCGGAGGGCGAACCCCAGGGAGAGGTTGGGGCGAGGCCGGTGGTCGCGTGGGACAAACTTGGGACGAGGCCGGGGAATAAGAAGAGGGTGGTCTTGAGGCGAGGCCAGTGCGTGCGGAGGTCAAACCCCATGGAGACCTGGGGTGCGCATGGAGGGCTAACCTTGGGGAGGCCCAGGAATGCCTAGTGGGTGAGCCTGAGGTACACGTAGAGGGCGAATCCTGGGGAGGCCTAGGGCGTGCACGGGGGCAAGCGGGGGTTGAACCCAGGGGCCAGACCAGGGGTCACGTGGGTGGCCAACCTTAGGGAGGCCCGGGCACGCGAGAAGGGAGACCTAGGGTGCATAGAGGACGGGCACTGGGTGGGGCTGGGACACACCCGTAGGGCTAGCTCGGCACACCTGCAGAGGAAGGCCTAGGACAAGGCTAGGGTGCGCGCGAAGGGCAAACTCCACGGAGGCTTGGGGCAAGGTCGGGGCACACACAAAGGGTGAACCCCGGGGAGACCTAGGGCATCCGTGGGGGTGAGGCCAAGGTGCGTGCCATGGGCGAACCACGAGTACACTTGGGGCGTGCACGAAGGGGGTGCCCAGGGCACGCGTTGAGGGTGGGCACAGGGTGAGGCCAAGGCGCATGAGGAGGTTGGGTCCAGGCCAAGGCTGAGACCCGTGCAAAGGGTAGGCCTAGGCCAAGGCTAGGGCACGTGCAGAGGGCAAAGCCCGAGGAGGCCCAGGGCAAGGCAAAGGTGTGTGCAGAGGGCAAAGCCAATGCACATGCAGAGGGTGAACCCCGGGGAGGCCTGGGGCTTGCATAGGGGGCGAGCTTGGGCTTGTGTGGAGGGTGAACTTGGGGAGGCCCAGGGCACGAGCAGTGGGCAAGGCTAGGATGCATGCTAAGGGTGAACCCTAGGGCACATGCGGAAGGTGAACCCTTGGGAGGCCCATGGCACACGCAGAGGGTGAACTATCAAGATCCAAATATGCAAATCCGGACTCTCTATGTATAGCGCACTAGTCCAAGATCACGTTAGTGCACACATTGAACATAGATGAAATATCGATCATATACATGATTAATAAAGAAAATACTCAAATATTAATAATTATCAGAGTACGACTTTATGGCCAAACTTACAAATAATAGCTTAAAGGCCTTATGAAACTAATAGCGATAATCAGAAATAAATATAGTAGACATTTGACATGTCCACAAACAATCGACTGAAAAGCGATGTCCTAATTCACGAAGTTGTCGAAGTATCCTCCTTCTAGTATCTCCCACTGATATGGTTTTTCTTTTTCAACTTAGCAATAGTAGGCATAAAGCTGTGAGTACCAGTATATCGGTATTCAGTAAGTCGTTTGTAACTAAGATACAATATAATATGCAAGGCTTACCAAGTGATAGATGAAAGGTTATTTTACATAAAGCAATAATTTAAAGTAAATACAATAAATATATAGAAAGCGAACTTTAAAGAAAAATGATAATAAGTAACTAATCAAGAGATTAAATAAACCATATTGAACCAATTCACGAATTTAAACCACCAGTGAACTGTCCATTCACTTTCCAAAGTTATCGCAATCAAGTTTTATAAAATCTCTACCCTTCGTGTGAAATCACCGAGCATTGTCTATAACCGGGGACACAGCTATTAAAATAGTTTTACTCTCTATAGAGGTTGCATAACTTTACCCACACGATACGATCATCCTCGCGCTAAAGGAAATCACAACAAGGTCTCACTATCCTGGTCCTCTCTTGCGTCTTATGGAAATCAACATCCATATTCTTCGCATTGGCAAAATTGAAATTGAAATATCAAGAATTAATTAACCAGGTCTATCCCATACAAAACATGTGGTTGTACGGTAAGGCTCAAATCAATGACGCACAAAATTAAGTCCTTAGATATTACCTAGGTGAGACTTTCACATCTCTCGAAGAGCCCAAAGTAACTGTAAGCATAGCTAAGCATGTTAAACGTACAACCATATGACAACTAGTATTGCATCACTAAATAATTTCTTATCCTACGGTAACAATAGAATCATGGCATTCAAATTATGAAGTGAGGAATTAATCAAATTGGTCAAGAACTACCAAGAACAAGGGTTTGTACTAAAATAGTAATTCATGATAATTTAAAATAAAATAAATAAATAATAGATTAAAAACTAGGTTCAACATTATCAAAGGACGTGACTTGCCTTGGGCTTGCTCAGTTAAGTTCTCGGAATCTTCAAATCTTGCTTTAGCTATGTCAAAGACGCGATCTAACGAATGAAAACACAACGAAGCATAAAATAAATTTAAATAAAATTTAAATGAATTCCAAAAACTTCAAAACTAGAACCAAAAGATAGAGCTCAATTTTAGATAAATTTAGGAAAAATAACGAGGTTAATCAGAGCTAGGATAGAGGAGAATTAACTCTTGGAAAAGTAAATATAAAGGAAATACTACAAATTTAAAAATTCTATTGTGTTGTGGACTCGGTACACAGAATAGCTAGTCTACAGTAGACTCGGTGCATGAAACAGTGAACTGATGATGGGCTGGCTGACGTGGTAGCTATGGATGATGTTGCAGCTAATGTGTGCACTAGGGCTAATGTGGCACTAATACGTGACTGACAGCTAGCTATTAGGGCTAACATGGCAAGTGACGTGGCACATGGGACAACTTGGGAGTTGATGTGGCATGCACATGGACCAACACATGGCTACCACGTAGGTTTAGGGTTGACGTGGTGGGCTTGTCTGGCTCTGATGTGGACACTAACTTGGCTGGCTCATGGGTGATCGACACAGTTGGCGCTGACATGCGGGACCCACCAATCCATGACTCGGTGCATGTGGACTCAGTTCATGGAAAAGTCTAAACGTTGCCCGAGTATGGTGCGGGGTGATGTCACAGCTGACGTTGCAGTCAGTTTGGAACGGTGAGGGCGGCGAACGACATCGCGGCTAGTTTGGATAGTGAGGACGACGAGCGGCAGCACGGGAACTCACCGGCGGCGGCTCAGCAAGCAGCGGCTGAACGACCGATAGCACACGGCAAAGATGAACTAATGGCGCCAGAGTCAGAAGCAAAGACGATGGCTTGGGGGTCTGGTGGCTTGGACGATGATGGCGCCTCAGCGGCACTCGACACAAACAACAAGAATGCGCAACACAGCGGCTACAGGGTGCGAAACATGAAGGGAGGTAGCAACTTTTAAAGTGTGGACACCAAAGATGGCGGACTCGAGCACGACTCAAAGTCCGCAGTGGACACGGGCGGGTGGGCGATGATGAGAGTCCATGACGGACACGATGAACAGTAGCCAACCAATCGGATGGTCGTCACATGCCATTGCCAGGATCGGGTGGCTATGGCAGAAGGCACACATAAACAGTGCCGTGGTGTCTCGATGCCCAACACATGGCAATCGCACGGTGGCTGGGCGGGTGGCGTTGACAACCAGCGGATGAGTGATACTTGGCTGGTGGACAAAACTACTAGTGGACAAAACGGACGGTTGAGGGTGTTAGTGATATGCCCTAGAGGCAACATGGAGATGTTGTATATATCACATACTATATTTATGATACATTACTTTGTTCCTTGAAATAGACATTATCATTATTGATCAATGAGTATGTGACTTATTTATGAAACTCTTAATGCTAAAATATTGCTATTTCTAAATGATCCCTGATCATATATCATATGAGGAACAAATATGATTCAAAGACAAAGATCATCATATGTATTGATTGATGATTATGTCTCATGGATCATGGTATGGTGATACCAAATCAATAATATGGACATGTGTTAGTGAACATATGTTGGATAGACCCGCCATGAGACACTGCAGAGATTCCATGTGTCATTAGTTGGTCTCAAGTAGTATTTATGTAGAATCCTTAGACTTGAGATCATCATGGTTCCCAACATGCGTAGTAGCTTATTTTGAGACTACTAAACACTACTCCGTAACTGGGTAGTCATAAAAGTAGTCTTCGGGTTTGCCATGAAACATGTAGTGGGATGTAAATGATCAAGATAGAATTTGCCCTTCCTTATGGGAGAGATATCTCTAGGCCCCTCGATGTAATGGATTATGAAAGTGCATGGCCATGCCAAGGTGATTGAGGAGTTAATCACAAGTTTATAATCCATCACGGAATCGAGAGAGTGATTGAGCTATTAAGAGAATGACACAGGTCTCACCTTGAACTCAATCTATATCGTGAGGCAAAGGGATTCGTACATGAGAACATTACAGGTTCAGTCAATATGATCTTTACGTATACTTTGGGGTTAATATGTCTTACTAGAGGCCACTATTAACAGGGTGACCGAAAAGGCATTTCCGGGTCACAACCAAGTATACGTGAACCTACAGGGTCGCACGCTTAACGGGTTGGAACACTAATTTGAATATGATTCGGATGTGGGCTCAATTCGGATAGAGATCCGAATAGATTCCTATTGGGCCTCGATCCACAAGGCCCAAGTGAGGATCTCTATATATATGGAGGCGAGGAGCTGAGGGGGATGCACCTGTTAACCTCTAGCATAACCCTAGCCGCCACCTCCTGAGCCAAACCCTAGCCGCTCACGAGTGCTAGTACACTCGTGATTGGCATTCCAACCCCGGACGTGTGGATACCGGTGGAGGCGCTGCTCGTTGCGGTGTTAATCGGTGTCAACAACCTACAGATTGGATCTGCTCATGGTGTGGTTGATCGCGTGGAGGAGACGATCTGTTCGGGACAATCGGCTAATTCCATTACTACCTCGACGCGCGTGGTTGGATCGGTTTCTCCAACTCTTCTTCCGCTGCGCTGCGCGTCTAGTGGTAACGATCCATGATCCTTCCTTGGCATGATGTTCTTGTGTGCGTGGTAGAAAAGTTTTGTTTTCTGCTTTCGTAACCTACGCGCAATCCTTTTAGAGGGTGCATGGACTGGGTGAAGAGTAACAGGCTTGGCACAGATAGGTTTTGGGATTTTTAAAGGATTTCTATAATTTTAGAAATCTAACTAAATTCATTTGAGCTCCAGAAAATAGCGAATAAATCCAAAAAAGTCACAGCAAATTACTTGAGACAAAAGGAACCCACATAAAAATTTGTAGTAAATGTTAATATTTATTTTAGTCATATTAAATATTTTTAATTAATAAAAATTTAAATTAAGCTTGTCTTAAATCCATAAAAATCCAAATGGTGAAATATTTGAATAAATTCTTAAAATTAAGATGTTATAAACTTTCCCCTTAAACAGAATCTCGACCCTAAGATTTTGACTCACTGAGAGAATAGATTAGGAAACTCAACTCTAAAATCATCCTCACTCTCCCAGGTGGCCTCCTCCTCGGAGTGGTTGCTCCACTGAAATTTACAAAAGCAAATGACTTTACTCCTGGTCACACGCTCTAACACTTCCAAGATTCTTATAGAGTGCTCCTTGTACGATATATCCTCCTGAAGATCAACGACTTCCACTGGCACTGCTTCCTCCGGTACTCGCAGACACTTCTTCAACTAAGATACGTGGAATACATCATGTATCCCACTGAAGGTTGCAGGTAGCTCCAACTAATACGCAACCTCTCCTCTGCGCTTTAATATCTTGAACAACCCAACATACCTTGGTGCAAACTTTCCTTTGATCTGAAACCTCTTAACACCTTTGAATGGCATAATTCTGATATACACATAATCACCTGGCTCAAAGCTCAACTCTCGACGATGAGTATCCGCATAGCTTTTTTGTCTAGCCTAAGCAGTTTTTAATCTCTCCAAGATTAATCAAACTTTTTCCTCAACTTCCTTTAAATAATCTAGCCCAAAGGCTTGACCTTCCCCCATCTCTTTTCAATTGAGAGGGGTCCTGCATTTTCTACCATATAAAGCTTCGAACGGTGACATTTGTAAACTTGTCTAGTAATTGTTGTTGTAGGAGAACTCTACAAAGGGCAAATAACTATCCCATTTGGCTCCATAGTCTAACACACAATCTCTTAGTATATTCTCGAGAATCTGATTCACATGCTCAGTTTGATCATCGATCTAGAGATGATAGGCTGTACTGAAATTTAGATGAGTACCCATTGTTTCATGAAAACTTTCCCAAAATCGTAAAATGAACTACGATCCACGATCTGATACTATTTTCTTAGGCACTCCATGAAGACTCACAATTGTTGACATGTATAGTTTTGCCAACTTACCACCTGCATAGGTTATCTTGACCATAATAAAATGAGCAACCTTTGTCAGACAATCCACAATTACCCAAATTGAATCAAAACCTTCCTTAGTTAAAGATAATCCTTTAATAAAGTACATACCAACTTCTTCCCACTTCCACTCGGGAATCCTCAGCGGTTGTAGCAATGCTACTAGCCTCCGATGCTCAGCTTTCACCCTTTGACACACATCACAAAGTGCAACATACTCGGCTATCTCACGCTTCATACTTATCCACCAATATTTGTCATTGATATTCTGGTACATCTTGGTGCTACTTGGATGAATTGAGTGCAATGACTCATGAACTTCTTTGAACAACAACTCCTCTAACTCATTTTTATTTGGCACATACAAATGCTCCTTAAACCACAAGGTATCTTTACCATCCTCTGTAAAATATGTTACTTTACCCTTGCTCATGTTAGTCTTGATCCGTCGAATATTTTCATCCTCTGCTTGAGTTTGATGAATCTAACCATCCAAAGTCAATTGTAACTCTATTGTGGCTAGGAATCCATCCTCCATCAATTCCAGACAAAGCTTGTAAAATTTCTCATGTAAAACTGGTTGAGTCTCCTTAATCATTACTATATTGCAATAAACCATCCTGCTCAAACCATCTGCTACCACATTGGTCTTTCCTGGATGATAATGAATTCCAATATTGTAGTCCTTTATCAACTACAACCACCTTCTTTCCCTGAGGTTAAGCTTGTCTTGAGTGAAAATATATATCAAACTATTATGGTCTATGTAGATTTCACAATGATTACCCATGAGATAATGATGCTAAATTTTCAAGGCATGCACTACGACTGCTAGCTCTAAATCATGTGTAGAATAATTCTCTACATGTGGCCTCAACTGACGAAAAGCATAAGCTACCACTTTTTTTGTCTTTGTGGGAAGCATCACAATAGATCTCGAAACCCTTGTTAATGTTAGGCAATACTAGCATTGGGTTGTTGTCAAACACTCCTTCAACTTCTGAAAACTCTTCTCACATTCTGACATCCAAGCGAACTTTCCTTCCTTAACAACTCCTGAAAATATTTCGATGAAACGACAATAATAACCAGCTATTCTAAAAAAAACTTCTGATTTACGTCACTGACGACGTTGACTTCCAATAAAGCACATCCATCACTTTTTTAGGGTCCACTGCAACTCCTCCCAAAGACATGATGTTTATCCAAAACTCACACTTACTGAACTTAGCATATAGCTTGCGCTCTTTGAGCTTTTGTAAAACCATCTTCAAATGCTCTTCATACTCTTTCTCATCCTTAGAGTAAATCAAAATGTTGTCTATGAACACAATGATAAACTTGTTCAAATACTCCATGAACACATTATTCATCAGGTACATGAAATAAGCTCAGGCATTGGTTAAACCAAAAGACATCACTGTGAACTCATACAGACCATAACGAGTTGAGAAAACTATCTTGAGTATATCCTCTTAACGAATTTTCATCTGATGGTATCCTGACCTCAAGTCAATTTTGGAGAAAACTCCGGCTCCTTTAAGCTGATCAAACAAATCATTGATCCTAGAAAAAGAGTACTTATTCTTGATGATGACCTAATTGAGTGATCGGTAATCATACATATACGTTGACTACCATACTTTTTCTTGACGAACAACATTGGCATTCCCCACAGTAATGAATTGAGTTTGACATAACCTTTGTCTAACAACTCCTGTATTTGCTGCTTTAATTCTGCTAACTCATTAGCAGGCATCTGGTACAGCCTCTTGGAAATCGACGAAGTACCAGGTACTAGCTCAATTGAAAACTCAACTTCTATATCAAGTGGCAGTCCAGGAAGATCATCCAAAAACATATCAGGATACTCTCTTACAACTGGCACAACCTCTAAAGAGATTTCTTTACTCTGACAAAACATAACCTTCTCTAATTGACTTATACTGGCTTCAAATTTCACTTTTCTTTTATCTGAACTAGTCAAGGTAACAGCTCTACTTACAATCCAACACTACTTGGTTTTTCTTAAGCCAATCCATTCTCAGAATTACATCCAAAGACTAAATATCTAACATGATAAGATTGGTGAAGAACTCCACTCCTTGAATGGCTATCTTGACTCCAGGATAGCCTACTTTTGTACTCAACTCAGAGCCCGGGGATTGAACCAAAAGAACAGATCCAAGGACAACATTTTTCAATCGTTGCTTTAAGACAAAACTTCGAGAGATAAATGAATGTGAAGCTCTAGAATCAAATAAAATTGTAGCAGAAACTGAATTTACTAGGAACTTACTAATCACAACCTCTGGCACTGCTTAGGACACCTCTATGGTGGCATGGTTCACTTGTCCTCGCATAACTGATGGCGGTACTTGACTGGCCTAGCCTAACACTTGGGGTGCTCTACGTCCTGATTCTAAGCAGGGGTCCGATCTGGTGTGGCTTCCAGATTGAAACGGACTATCATCGGAGCTTG
Organism: Melocanna baccifera; assembly: GCA_036346265.1. Classification (NCBI taxonomy): domain Eukaryota; kingdom Viridiplantae; phylum Streptophyta; class Magnoliopsida; order Poales; family Poaceae; genus Melocanna; species Melocanna baccifera. The sequence goes on along the minus strand of CM070676.1, from coordinate 23,442,429 downwards.
CTTTTGAGGGAATCTACTGGCGTAGTGACCTTGCTCATGACACTTGTAATAGGTGACTGATGTTGCAAGATTGACATTCCTCTATTGCTGATTGCTTGAACCAGTAGGGTGTGGTGCAGACTGGAACTGGCAGGGTGTTGGTGCAGGAGTCCCGAATCCTAACTATTGTGGCACATGAGCCAACTGGTAAGTGCTGAAACGTCTGGGCCTAATGCATCTTAGATCCTTGCTACATCATTATTCTTTTGTGAGACTCCTCTAACTCTTGGCAACTTTCTTGGATGGGCATTGCTTTGTCCACCATATTCTAGAAACTAACATAGTCATCGCCCACAACTTGAACTTTGAATCCTAGATTTAATCCTTTCTTTAAGCGTTTCTAATGGGCATCATCGGTGATAACATCCATTAGTGCATAGCGAGCTAGCTGAGTGAACTTATTGAGATACTCACTCACTCATATGTTCCTTTACTGCAATTCACAAAATTTTTCTTCTTCATTTCGATCACCCCATCCAAGATATGAGTATAACAAAATGTTGCATCATGAGGATCAATTAGCCCAAGTGATGCTGTCCTGATCCTCGAGCGGTGCAGCAATTCTCTCACCACTCTATGACGGCTCCCTCTAATTGATGAGCGGCGTATAGCACTTTCTCTAAATCGGTGCACTAAGTGAGGTTTAGCTTCTTTTCCACTGAATGAATCTAATCATCCGCTTCCAAAGGCTTGGAGGACTGGGAATAGGTGGGCGGTCTTGTCCTCATGAATTCTACAAACGTTGATTGCTAACGGGCTAGCTGAGGTGCAACTACTTTCTGATTCTACCGATTCATTATTGCATTCATATTCCGCATCATAATGTTCATCAACTGAGTCTGAGTTGCTATGAACTGACTTAGAACTAGATCCATTCCTATTGAAGTTACCTGAGGTCCCTAAGTTGACGGATTTATGTGGCTGCTTCTTAGATCCTGATTCAACTAACCTCGACAAGCTGAGTTCCAGGCATCAACCATCTTTTTACTGTTCTGAAAGAAAACACAACTACTAAAAACTAGCTTCAGAAGGCTCAAAAGATGAGAGGGAAAAGCATAGATGAGAGGTAAACTCGTCTAGAGGATCTCCAATAGCAAACCTAGAGTAAGCAAACACTTAGCTGAGAGGCTAACAAAAGAAGCAATTAAATTACTCAAATAAAGATTTTGATATGACTACAACATATTGCTTTTAAGCGCAAGACTGTAGCTCATGTCATAAACAACTACAAATAAAAACCAAAATGCTCTACTCGCACTTTTTAAACTATACAAGGGTCTAATCTAAGGGCTCCTACTCGGGTCTTGCCAAATAGGGCTCGCTTGACTTTTTCTCCGAGTCGCTGTAGAACACCCACAAATTACGGACTTGTGGTGACTGCTCCTCTGCTACTGCTGGAATGAAATGCCAAAGGTACTCCTGACGGTTGCCTACTATGCATTGCGTCTCCTCTGGGCTTGGTGGCATAGGTGAAGGTAGAGGTAGTGGCGTCGGCGGTGGTTGAGGTTCTTCCATGGCTCCCTCCTGCTCTACTACACTAGGAGTAGCTACTTATTGCTCTTTGCACTACCAAATAAGTTTGGACATACTGATCTTGTACACAGCTCCTTGTGTGGACCACTCTCTAAAAGCAACGATACACTTCAAACTGTAGTGTAGAACTTGGCTATCAATCATTATAATGAAGTACAACCTAGTGATGCATCCATTATGTTGGCCCTTTGACTTCTCATCCTTGGTGAAGTAAACCAGTGTCCTCTTTAATCCAAGACTCCGCAACAAAACTTGGAGAAGTCATCGCCATCCTCTAGTATGGCTATAGGCGACTTGAGACATCTAAGGCATTGCAAGGAAAAGAAGTCAGATTAAGAGATTGGAAAAATAATTGTTTGAATAAGGCAAAGAGCAAGAAACTTAAGAAAGGGGAAAGAGAATAGAGACATTACCAAATATCCAATTTGGTTGCTTTGATTTAGAAAATAGATTTTAAAATTTTGCAAAGGTGGCTAATCTAATTAGGGCTTCGTCTCTACAGTCGATATGGCTCTAATACCACCTCTGTCAAGATCTGAATATGCAAATCTGAACTCTTTGTGTATACCACGCTAGTCCAAGATCATGCTAGTGCATACAGTGCAAATATAGATAAAATATTGATCATATGTGTGATTAATAAAAAAACTCAAATATTAATAATTATTAGAATATAACCTTATGGCCAAGTTTACAAATAATAACCTGAAGGGCTTAAGAAACTAATAGCGAAAAGCAGAAATAAATACAGTAGCCATTCGATATGCCCACAGGCAATCACTAGGACGTGAAGTCCTAATCCGTAAAGTCATCAAAGTATTCTCCTTCTGGTACCTCCTGCTAATATAGTTTTTCTTCTTCTTCTTCAACTAAGCAACTAGGTATGAAGCCGTAAGTACATTAGTACTCAGCAAGTCATTTATAATAAAGATGCAATATAATATGCAAGGCTTACCAAGTGATAGCTAAAAGGTTATTTTGCATAAAGTAATGATTTAAAGTAAATACAATAAATAGATTGATAGCAAACTTTAAAGGAAAATGGTAATAAGTAACTAATCAAGGGATAGAACAGACCACATTGAACCACTCGTGAACTAACCATTCACCAATTTAAACCACCAGTGAACTAACCATTCACTTTTCAAAATTATCCCAACCAAGTTTTATGAAATCTTTACCCTTCGTGTAAAATCACCAAGTATTGTCCATAATCGGGGACATAGCTATTCGAATAGTTTTACTCTCTATAGAGATTGGACAACTATACCCACTCGATATGATCATCCACACATTAAAAAAATTCACAACAAGGTCTTTACAATGTTCAACGTCGACTCGATTTCGTCCTATGGTTACAATGGAACTTTGGCATTCAAATTATCGAGTGAGGGATTAATCAAATTGGTCAATAACTACCAAATACAAGGGTTCATAATAAAATAACAATGCATGATAATTTAAAATAAAATAAATAAATAATAGATTAAAAAATATATTCAACATGATCAAAGAATATAACTTGTCTTTGCCTTGCTCAGTTAATTGCTTAGGATCATCAAATCTTGCTTCAGCTCCGTCGAAAACACGATCTAACGAGAGAGAAAACACAATGAAGCACAAAATAAATTTGAATGAACTTCAAAATCATAGCCAAAAGATATAGCTTAATTTTAGATAAATTTAGGAAAAAGAATGAGGTCAATCGGAGTTAGGACGAAGGAGAACATGCTCTTGAAAAATTAAATCTAAAGAAAATACTAGAAATTCAAAATTTCTACTATGTTGTGGACTCGGTGCATGAAATAGTTAGTCTACGGTAGACTCGGTGCATGAAACAGCTGAAGTGTGCACTAGGGCTGACGTCGCACTGACACATGGCTGACAACTGGCTATTAGGGATGATGTGGTAGGTGATGTGGCATATGGGATGGCTCGGGAGCTGACGTGGCATATGCATGGACCGACACATGGTTGCTAGGTTTTGGGTTGACATGGTGAGCTTGCATGGCTCTAACATGGACGTTGACTTGGCTTGGCTGGCTCATGGGTGATCGGCACAGTTGGCACTGACATGCGAGACCTACTGATCTGTGACTTGGCGCATGTGGACTCAGTTCACAGAAAAGTCAAAATGTCTCCTGGGCATGGTGCGGGGTGATGTCACGGTTGACATTGGCCGACGCTCGAACCGGAGCAGCAGGCATGCGAACTGAGGTGGTGTTGCAGTCGGTTTGGAATGGCAAGGGCAGCGAATGGCGTCGCGGCTAGTTTGGACGGTGACGACAATGGGCAGCGGCGTGGGAACTCACCAGCGGTGGCTCAGCAAGCAACGGCTGAACAACCGGTGGTAGACGGCGAAGATGAAGCAATGGCACCAGAGTCAGAAATGAAGATGACAACATGGGGCTCCAGTGGCTTGGACGATGAGGGTGCCTCGGCGGTGCTCAGCACAAACGACAAGAACTCACAACAAGGCAGTTGTAGGGTGCGAAACATGAAGGGAAGTAGCTAACCAATCAGATGGTCATCACATGGCATCACCAAGATTGGGCAGCTATGGCAGAAGGCACACATGAACAGTGCCATGGTGTCTCGATGGCTAACACATGGCAATCGGACAGCGGCTAAGGTGGGTAGCGTGGACGACCAGCGGATGACTGACGCATGATTGGTGGAGAAAATGGACGGTTGAGGGTGCATGGGCTGGGTGAATACTAACTGGCTCGGCCCAGATAGGTTTTGGGATTTTTGATGATTTCTCTAATTTCATAAATTCAACTAAATTCATTTGAGCTCTAGAAAATAACAAATAAATCCAAAAATTCATAAAAAATTCCTTAAGACACAAGGAACCCAAATAAAATATTTCTAGCAAATGTTAATATTTATTTTAGTCATATTAAATATTCTTAATAAAAAATCAATGTAAGCTTGTATTAAATATAAAAAATCTAAATGGTGTATTTTCTTTTAAAAGTTTCGAATAAATTCTGAAAACTAGGATATTACATGAACCCCGGAGAGACCTAGGGCACGTGCAGACGGTGAACCAAGGGGAGAGGCTGGGTTCTCATGGGGGGCGAATCCTGGACGAGGTGGAGGGTGAACCCTGGGAAGGCCCAAGGCATGTGCAGAGGTCGAACCTCAGGGAGGCCCGGTGCGCGTGCGGGGTCGAGCATGGGGTGAGGTCAGGGTTCGCGTAGGGGGCCGAACCCCAGGGTGGACCGGGGCATGTGCAGAGGGTGAGGCTGGGATTCACATGGAGGATGAACCCTGGAGAGGCCTGGGGCATGAGGCCGTCTGCCCTAGAGAGAGTCCGAGACAACCTGAACTCGCCTGATGACACTCCGTGCCTTCATTTTCGTAAGCAACCTGGCTTCTCACTCAATCTCCATGGACGGCGCCAACTGTCGTTGGTACGAATCTAGATAGTAAACTTAGAAGCACCCCCAATTGGATACGGAGTGTGCCAAGGATGCAAAGGGACCTCGCCTAGGGTTGGCCCCGAACTCCTCTGGGTTGGTCTTGTGTACCTCGCACAGGATTAGCCCTGAACCCCTTGAGGGCTGGTCTAGGGGACTTGGCTAGGAGTAGACCCTCTAACGGTGTCGTCCTTCTGGAGTGGTTGTGGGCCCAAGGTAGCGCGGGGACCCTCCCCTAACAGTCGATGTAAATGAAGTCGTTACAGTGTGTATTACAATCAACTTCTAGACATCATCCTAAAAAGACACTCCGTTTAAAGCTAGTTACTTTAGAAAAGCTGCCAAAAAAAGGCCCTATGGCTTTTGAATTATGTTCCAAAAATTAGCTTTCAAATGGTATGTCTTTTCAAGATAAGGTCTATAAGTCGATTGTAGTATATATTGAACCGACTTTAGTTATACCGGCCAAAATCGTATGCGACTATTTCTCTTTTCGTATTCTCTCACGAACAATCAGAATTCAAAATGCACAATATATATTTCTGATGGATCCTAGTTTTGACATGCGTGGAGGACCTTTAGTTTTGATTCGGTGAATGCATATATACTGACCAACATGCACAACAGATAAGAGATTAACAGCTCAACCAATTAGGGACTAGCAGATGGCACAAGCACGCAGATGAGTTACCCCCTGTCGAATTCCTAGTAGCACTCGTGTAGATTCCAACTCATGCCGGGCTATATATGCAGCCATAGATAAATTGTTCTCCAATTTATTTAAGGTTCGTAGGTGTGGGCCGTATGGCTTTGGAGAGCATGGGATGCGGCCGATCGATCATGCGTAGAGAGCACAAAGCACAGTTTTGTTTATGGAGTGATATCCAAAAAGGAGATTAGCCTGTTTCTCTTTTCACATGCCCATCAGAGTTTCCTTATTTATGACGTACCAATCTCTAATGTTTATATATATATATATATATATATATATATATATATATATATATATATATATATATATATATATATATATATATATATATATATAGAAATCTCTTTTCTATACCGGTGTAATTACACCTATGTCGTATCTCATACCGTAGGAGTATCTTACGTAATGGAGGGTATGTACGTATATCAGTATTTAAGATCATCTAGGTGGTATGAACAATTTTTCAGAGGTAGTATGTAGATTTTTTGATATACTCCTTTTATGTATGTATATGAAGGTATTTACAAAATACGCTAAAACTATAAACTCTCTTGCAATTTTTTCATGTGGCTCACATTGAAGTATCTTATAATTAGTATATGAGTATATCCAAAGTGATAAAAGAGTATTTCAAATTCGTTTAGGTGGTATATTAGATGTGGGTGTAATTACACCGGGTGTAGAAAGTATTTTTCCTATATATATATATATATATATATATATATATATATATATATATATATATATATATATATATATATATATATATATATATATGAAAAATATCTTTTACTCTCACTTCTTATATATCGTTTAAATAACGTTATTAGATCTCTTTATCCTTTTGAGTATACTATAATAATGATTATTACATACTCCAAAGTGAGTTGCATGAAAATTTTCAATAAATTTCACTTTTTATAGTATAATTTTTTTAGTTTGATTGACTTTACATAGAAAGTATATAAAGTCTTTTTTGTACTCCTGGCTTTATGTACTCACCATGCACTTAAACTAAAAAATTCACAAAAAATCCGAAAAGCAATTCTAGATGTACTTCATAGTTTACTTTACCTATATATAAAATTTGAAATTCAAATTTGTTCCATATTAAGTGTACAAAAAAGAGAAAATTTTGACATATTTGAACTTAGAATGTTTTCTTTTTTGGTGCTCGTAATATAGAATGACTTTGAACTTGAAATTTTATACATAGGTGAAGTAAACCATAAAGTACATCGAAACATTTTTTCAAAATTTTTTGTGACTTTTTTCTTTGAGTGCACAGTAAGCGTATACTATATATACATATAAAGTGGATTTTAATAAAAATTTTTATGGAACTCACTTTGGAGTATCTTATAAGCATTATTAAAGTATACTTAAATAGATAAAGAGATATAACAACACTATTAAAGTGACATATAAAAAATGAAAGCACATACTCCAAGGAGTGTATATATATATATAGACACACGCACACATTAGAAAGAGAAACGGAACACAATAAATCGTGTCAATTACACCTTCACAAAAACAACTTGGCAAATTAGTAATCCCACGCTATTAGTGGATGCCTACTACACATATCATGCTGGTGGATTGGACTAGATAGGATGTGCGATATTTATTTAGTTACTAACAACTGCGTGGATTAATCAAGCATATGTTTCTTTAAAGGGATGCATAGAAGAAACATGGAGAAAACATGAAGAAACAAAGGGTTACTCCACATATAATTTAGAGAATAATCAACAGTGCATAATGCTGGATGGGAAATGGGAATTAAGAGGGGAAAGATAGATGCCATGGTTCCCCGAGGACCCCGGCTTTACAGATTGGGAATGGGATGCCCACTTGCAAGATCAATCGACCACATTGGTCAGGCTCCAACACTGGGATGAATCGACGGGATGTGACCGGTGCGGTTGCCTTGCCTAGCTTGGTTTGCCTTATGCATGCGGGCGTGTGCTTGGAATTTTATGGTGGGCCTGTTGAACTCTCCTCGTCTATCTTCATTTCCTCAGGTCTTGATCCCCTCTTAGCTCCATTATTGCTGCAACATATTGGTTACAATATTTTTAGCTTTTCAGCTGATTTGTTTAGTAAATATTATTTATTAAAATAATAAACAGCAACATAAAAGAATAGGGCATTGTTCCTTGATCCATAAATCATCGTCATGGACATGTGTACACAATGAGAGGGATGTCAGGGAGAATAGCTGCCGTAGATCATTTAACCTGAAGAAATACTCCTGTTAATATGTAGCCTTAGACGCATTTTCCTAGGATTGGCTGGTTTACATAAGGACATGTACAATAGTTCAGACGACTGCTGTCTATATATACATGCATATCATACATAGACAACAAAAGGACAGCTTGTACAATGGGCTATCTATTTAGTTGTCTGTAACCTCATCAAAAAAGACAACAAAAAAGACAGCTTGTAAAAAGACTGCTACATAACGCCGTCTCTTCGCCTAAGCACGGTCGTTTCTTGAGAGGGCTTGTGTCTCTTCTTTAATTACAGTCCACGTGAAATGATTTTGCTGTGTTGGTATGATAAAGACAGCTATTATCTCTCCGTTGTACCTACCCTAACAGCTAGACCGTCGGTACCGATTTTTCTGAAGTTATGTATTAATTACCTATGTGTCTAGGTAAATAACGTCTCTAGAAGCAACTTATCTGGAAACCAAGTTTCTGTTAAAAGTTCTGATCAACATTTGACAACATTTCTCTGTCAGATAATTAACACGATGAAATTAAGGATCTATTTTTGTCAAAAAATCAATAACAAGGCCAATAGTTCACCTGCAAGACTAGCCTGCTCGTAGCTCTAGTTACTTCAGCTCTACTATATTACATATCCTCTCTTAGAACCCAGAAAATTTGCGAACTTATCAACTACTGCTGTCCATTTGCCAATCCTGAGAATTTTTGAAAACTTCCACACCTGGTTTTAACGGGCTTTCAGCACAGGATATGCAACCCACTATGCAAGACGGCAATGTCCTTGTACTGTGCAGCTCTCTAAAACAACGTTTACTGCATGCACAAAGGGACATATAAAAAAAAGCAAGTGATTGATGGATTCTTTTCTTGACAATATATATATTTCATTCCAAGTTCCTATCCCATTTTCTTTTTTTTTCTTTTTCAGGCTATCCTTAGTAACAACAATGAACAGTCATTGATGTTGAGCGGTACGAAAATTTTGTAGGAGAATATTTTTCTTTTTTGTTGTTTATATATTTCCCATTATCGTCAAGTACCTTACACATTATCTTAGCCGCAACATTGCTGCCTTTCCTGTCCCATTTCCACAAGTGATATCATAATTTGAATTCCGTTTGATTCCTAGCTTGCACCATTTGGTTGATTCTTCCTCAATCATCAATTTTTTGTCTGCTAAATATCTCTTGCAAGATATGTTCTTAAAGCCTTAAAGGACATTTGTTCGAGCCTTTAGGCTTTTTAGTCATCAATCATCATGCTCGAGGTTCAGTGGCGAAACTAGGATGAAAATGGAAGGGGGGCTCAAATAACAAAGCTAAATTGATACAAATATAGCATTTTACTCTTGTGTAATCCACATTCATATATGAATAGAAGATAAGAAAAGCAAAAAAAATAGAGAGAGAAATACAACAAAGGTACCACAGTAATAGAAAGTGCATCCCAAAAATGTATAAACATGTTTCTAGTTAGTAGAGATCTGTCATCTATGTATCAAAAATAGCAAAATTAGTGATACAATAATAAATTATAAATAATCATGATCATTCAAAATAAACAAAAAATACCACTCAGGCACTAGCTTAAATCATGAGGCAAATTCATTCTACGATATTTCATGCCTAGAAGAGTCTTATGATCCTATCATCATCAATGCTTATAAATATCTGTTGTTCAATGTAGCACATTATCAAGTTATTGAGTCACTCATCAGTTATCTTATTGTGCAAATCTGTTTTGATAATATTCAATACTGAAAATATTCTCTCAGTATATGTCGTTGCTACTAAAAAGATCAATATCAACTCTATGAGGCAATATACCAATGGAAACTCTGCACAAAATACAACTAGATACTAATAGTCTAGGTGACTAGAACTCTATATTACTATCTAAATTCTAAATTTCTAATTGTAATTTGCCTATGGCATACATAAGTTCATAAGTATATCGAGTCATCATAATTCAAAAATCATAAACATTAATTGGAATTTGGAAATTATAAGTACATCAATTCTAAATTTCAAATTAGTACTGCACTTCCTCACTTCCTCAAAAGTTAGAGCTCAACTTAGTTGGCCCGGTGCCTTGGCTCCCTCTCCTCCCTCCCTAGCTCCCTACCTCCCCACTCAGCCACTCCTGAGACCCAACATCGGTGCCACCCCTACTCCCCCTCCCTCTCAATCACTCCTAGGCTCGGCTCCCCATACGCTATTGTTAGCTGAGCTGCCGCTCACCAGCCTTGCATGCCTCGCATCCTACCCCCACCGATTCCTGGACACCCGCCGACCCGTTGCCTATGGCTCCTCTGCTCCTAACTGGCTCCCCACATGGCCCGCGTTAGATCTACCTCCCTAGCCATGGGTTGCCATTGTAATATTCTCAAAAGAAAAAAAATAGGGTGAAAGGTTTTTGGGCCGAGCCGTTTTGGACACCCACCACAAGAAGGAGGTAGCGACAGCCACCACCCTCACCCTCAAGATGGATTGGTGCCACACCATCGTCGCACGCCTTGCCCACACCACCATCCAAGTTGCTGCTAGGCCAAACCCCAAAGTTGTCATCACCTAGCCCTGCAACATTGCCCCTACCTACCATGCCGTTCATCTACCACCACCTGTGTGCTCCACTGCCCCTTCCCTCGCATCGCCATTGCTCCTATGGTGCCACCACCATGCGTCGTCTCCACTGCTACAATGTTGTAGCTGCCTTCAGCCGTCATGCTGATGCCAAAGGAGAAGAATGAGGCACTGGTTCGACTGAGGAGAAAGGGGGAGGAAGGAAGAGGAAGAAGAAAAAGAAGAAGAAGAAGAAGAAGAAGAGAGGGGGAGCCGTGCAGTGCCACTACTGTAAGGACAAATAAGAAGGGGGAGGCCAGAAGGAGGAAGAAGGAAGTCGCCGATCTCGTCATCCCCAATGTTCGCATTTAGGATAATGACCAAATCCTCACTCCTCATCTTGTAATGTTGAAGATCGATTTTAGATATTAGTTTAGTGTTGTTAAATGTGAGATATCATGGGTAAAAATGTTATAATTGATGTTAATAGATTGTTTTCATGTTAGACACTTGTAAAGCAGTTTTGGGCACATTATGTGGTTAATCTATGAATTTTATTTACTATATAGTTGTAGATAATTTTGTTAGCTTTGCATAGAGTACTTAAATACTTAATTTGGTTGTATATATTAAGATTTATGATATTTGTAAGCTCCATATCTAGTAAATCGTCGTGATCGTATAGTGTCATGGTAACTTACTTATTAAAGTTAATAAATGGCCAAATCAGGTTTTTGGATTCTTATGAAAGTTGTAGAGCTTGGTCAAATCTTTATGTAGAGTGCTAACTCATTGAATTTTGGTTGGGTGCTTTAAAAATTATGGCTACAAGAAGCTACTGCTTAATTGTCATAATACAATAGTTGTAGTAGTTTTGTTTTGTGAATTAAGCTTGGTATTAATTAAAGATAATAACTAGAAATATGTAGATAATTTCCTGTAGTTTTCATTGGTGGTATCATTTGCTCTGTTTCATACTATAGCAAAATTTCTACAAAATTGTGAAGCTGTCGTCCATATAACAGTCAGGTTTACCTTCGGGGCTAAAACAGGGGTTTAGATGACTTAATCTTAAAATTGTGATAACTAGAATTATGTTGGAAAGTTTGTGTAGATCCTAGAACACATATGTATTATGGTGTTTGAGTTTTGGATTTGGGAGTTATGGTCATTTGATCACCGGGACATCAAGAGAATTGTCTAGTGTAGGGAGAGTTCATTATGTCGGGTTGTGTGCTTAGGAGCGATGTCATTTCTTTATATGTATGTATTGTTGTGGTGTTTTATTCAGTTTGGTAATGGTTTTTCAAGTGAAAGGTTCAGGGTTACTGTCATCTACACCTCATCGCATTACTCGCGGTTGAAAGGCAAGTTCATGGTACAGTAGACAGTGGTTGTTCTGAAGGTCTCTACTTATGTGAAATTGCCTTCCTGTTTTTATTATCTATTATGAAACCAAGACACTAATTTAGTGATGAAATTGGTTAAATAAAATTGATGCAATATGGTAAGTAATGCTAGTTATATCCTGATGGCATAATGATAATGGTATAGGACATGGTTACATGATGCTGACGTGATACATGGATAAAGGTTAACGTACATGAAAAATGCTACAAAGAAGTGTTCCATTTTATGCATACTATATTTCTAAATTATTTTGTGCCCTGTGATATTACATGATGTTGATGAATGAATCATATTGATGGTTACATGGTCATGATGGAATATGGTAAGTGATCATCTAAAAATATTGCATCGCTTACATTCACATTATGAAAGAATGTATTTGAACCAGGTCAGTGAGAAAATCATATAACTAGTCATGAGAAACTTATATGACTAGTGCGGAGTGCTCTAGAGAAAGACCTATTTTGGTAGACATTTCCACGGGATAGAAAGAATGAGAGGATGGCACATCGACGGGTGTCCATTCAACTATACCAGTATAAGCTAAAGAAAATAGTAGAGATGTACATGAGCATTGCATCAAAAAAAAAGAAAAGCGATGTTTAGAAATGCTTGTTGTTAAGATGTGAGTAATGTGAATGACATTGGAACATTATGGTTTAATATTATGCTTGTCATGTGCATGTGCACCTGCACCACTTATTGATAATAAGCTAATACAATGTGGATTAAGCTGATCATATGTAGAAGTTGATTGTTATGGTTACATGTCAAATAGTAGATACCAGAGCTTCGAGAAGCCTGATGAGGGCACTCAGAGCTTAGATCTCGAAGAGAGGGGAAAGGTGTAGAGTGGATGCCCTGTACTCAGTCTTTTCCTCACAAAAATGCTCCCCCACCCATGGTGCCTTATGGGCCATATTTATAACCATAAGTGAAGGCGTTTATACAAATGCCTCCTTGGGATCTTTACTAGTGGGGACAAACATGTCATTTCCTTGCCATGGTGTAAGTTCAAGCTCCATTATATTGGTTTTGATAATAATGATAAATACTATTGTGAGACTAATATGATTATTAGTAATGATATTGCCTAGTCTCTTTTAGATGTGATAAATGATAAATGATCTGTGAGACTAATGTGTTTGATTGATTATAATATGGCTTAGTCTCATTTGGATGAAAAGGTGAAAATCATAAAGGTATGCATTCTACATCATATTACTATGTCTTAATGCATTCCTCGGATCCAAAATATAGATTGAACTTCATCAAAAATCTAAAATAAATATGTGTATATATTTTCATTATATATTCTTATATGCATATATTTAGGGAAGTTCACTCTATATTTTGTGGTTTTATTAGTATTGGTCCATGTTTCTTTTTCACATATATTGGGATCTCTATTTTAAAATATATCCTTTAAGTATATCAAACTTGTGTAGTTCATATACACTCACATTGACTCATATTGCTTTATACTCAATTATTTGTGTATGGGACTAACATGTTTATCAAGTGGTTAAAAGGTTTAGTCCCGAATTTTGCTTGACAACTTGGAGATGCATGCTAAGGTTGACAAGAAGATTGACATGACTAAAAAAAAGGGTCAGGATACATTTAGATTTAAATTCTAAAGCCAACTATGTATTGTCAGAAAATCAGTAGTACCGGTGTGTAACCGACGGTACCACCATAGTGCGGTATGACCGAAGGGGTTGAGAAGAACTATCAAAACCCGAATGTACTGATGTTTAGTTGGCAGAATATTTTTTCCAGAGAGCACCCCTTAAAACACTTAGTCTCTCTAAAAACGGTAATACCAGAGTTTGAATGGCAAAACTACCGTTGATCGGTATAACCGTAACTCCTAAGTGGAACTACCAGAGAGCAAAACTATCGAACTTATAATGGTGGTAATACCGCACTTTGAGTTTGATGATTTTATATTCAATTATTTGCAATTGTGGCGGTTGTCATCAATTACCAAAGAGAAGATTGAAGAATCTAGACCAGCCATTATGAGTTAATGGTATGTTTTGGTAATTAATAATAATCACATTGTGGAACTAATATTTTTCATAAGTTTGATGAATATGTTAGGTTCTATAAGTGAAAATGGATTGACCCATCATGAGACACTGTGAGAATGTTTCATTCTTAAATATCATTAGCTTGTCTCATTTACAATGTGTATGCTATGTCCTTAAACTTAAGATTGTCGCACATACTCAAGATGCATAATGGCTAACTTAAGGGTTGTGAAACACTACATTGGTGTCCATTCCGCAAGAGCATGGGATCACCTCAATGTCCTATGCATTGGCCAAGAACTTCGAAGATTAACATACTGTGCGAGGACCTTTGATGTAGTAGTCGAGTGCACTACAAAGGGGCAAATGTTCCCCACTCCTCTAATGTTTGTCATGCCACGAAGGTCAAGAGCTCCTTATGGAGATTCACCATGCCTTATGTGATTCCCACTTGGCTCCGTGAGCCTTGGTAGGGAAAACCTTTTGCTAGGGCTTCTATTTGCCCATGGCTACTTTGAACGGATGGTAGCCATTATGCATCTTGAGTATGTGCGACAATCTTAAGTTTAAGGACATAGCATACACATTGTAAATGAGATAAACTAATGATATTTAAGAATGAAACATTCTCACAGTGTCTCATGGTGGGTCAATCCAACCCCATGTTCACTAACATATGTCCATATTATTGGTTTGATATCTCCATATATATGACCCGTGAAACAAGGTCATCAGCTAATACATATGCTAGTCTATTCGTATGTGTCCTCATATGTTTTTGACTAGGGATCGTTTAAGAATAATCATCACAGAAATATAAAGTTTCACAATCAAGTCACATACTTGCTAATAAATATTGACGATATTATTTAAGGAACAAGATACCATATTATTTAATAAATCATGAAGATAACAAAATATATCTCTATGATTGCCTCTAGGGCATATTTCCAACACCTCTAGGACTAGGCCACCCCCCACTAAAACCTGCCATGATAGGTCATCATTGGTGAGCAGCATTTTCTTGACTTGGCCATCCAGCTTCCACTTCGGTGTCCATCCTGCAGTGGAGGGAGGGGTGGAGCATCTAGGGGAGGGGCAAGGCCTTCACCCAATGCGTGCACCTTCCGATGTGGGCTTCGTGTGCCCACTTCAATTAGCCACATGAGGTCCTAGTCGTTTAGTACTATAATGCCCCCTTGCGGGCTAGGGAGTTTCATACACAGATAGTGTGGTGTAGGACTGCCCATAACGCGTTGAGGGTAGCCCTTCCTAGTATAGTGTTGTATGGGTACAGGGGGTCCAGGACATTGAAGTTGACCACATCCGCTCTGCCTTGCCTCAGCCGAAGGCCACTTCGAGCACCAACTGGCCCAATGCCTTGACCAGGTCTCCACTGAAGCCTTGCAACTAGATCCCAAGCGACTGAAGTCTACTTCACAGGATGCCCATCTGGTCAAAGACACTGATGAATAGGAAGTCTGCAGAGCTGCCTATGTCCACTAGAACTCACCTCACTTCGCACCCAACAAAGTTGGCCATGACAACCAACGAGTCTTTGTGGGGAAGTCTATTCCTGAAGCATCTTCCGTCGTGAAGGTGATGTCAACTCGAGCCCACACCAGAAGCACCTGTGTTGGGTATGTGGTGACATGGTGTACTCGGCATGGTGTAAGCCCTTCATTGCCTCTTAGAAGGGAACTCAAGGGATGACCCTCCTATGATGGCGTTGATCACCCACCGAGGTCCAGCATCGTCAGTAGCTTCGATCCATAGCATGCTTGGAGAGGCTCGCACGAGTGATATCTCTGAAGGCTACTATAGTGCACCACCACTAGTGTCCTCACATCTTGATCGCAATCCCTAGCCATGCTCTCATGGAGTGTTGCAATGGTGGGGCATTCGCACGTTGTGTGTTCTCCTTTGCTGTGCGCATCACACCACGACCCCTGCAAGTACCCATCCTCTTGGCCTCACCCCCTTCCATGACCTTGGCCATTCCTTTGCCATGGCCTCGGCCATTGGGGGGTGGAGGCCTCACCACTTCCCCCTACGATGCTGAACATGTACCTGCCTTGGGGCCCTTTCATTGTTTCCTGGTCACACCCTCCCTCTGGGATGGGGATGGGCTTACCCTCTACATTGGGCCTTGTGTTGTCAACCTTGTGGCTCATTGCATCCTACTCAGCCTTCGCATACTCTCCTATTTTATCAAAGAGAATGGCCACTATCTTTGTGGGTTTTTGAGCATTGTACTCCATGAAAGGCCCCTTCTGAAGGCCTCAAATGGTAGCGTTGATGATTGTCATCTCGTTGATATCTTTAACTTGGCATATAACTTTTATAAAGCGCTTGAAGTACTCTCGTAGCTTCTCTTCGAGGGCTTTCTTTATCGTGAAGAGCTGGTCGACGTCTACCTGCTCTGTATAGTTACCTTGGAAGTTATTATGCATGAGATGCGGACCTGCTCTCACGCATACATGAAGTGGGGGCGATCATGAACAACTAGCATAGCGTGACCCTTGTAGGGTGAGCAGCAGCCCCCATAGCCTTCATCGAGTCATCTCCTCTCACAGCTTTGATAGTTGTCTCATAGAAGCGTAGGAACTCACAGGGGTCAGTGTCTCCCATGTAGGCCTCCACCATGGGTATCATGAAGTCCTCTGGCCAGGTGCACCACTGCAAGCCTACACTAAGGGGGACTCAGAGTCCACCTACTAAGGGCGCTGCGAGTGCCAGTGGTGGCATCTAGACTCTCTGTCCCTTTAGCGGCCGCCTCTACCGCAATGATGGCAGGGATCTACTAGCTCTACGCCTCTTGTAGCTTCGCATGGCCCTCCATAGGTCCACCAGCTCTAGCTACAGCATCTCGTAGATCTCCTCCAGCCCGCCACTGCTTGCACTCGGTGTCAGCACCAGGGGGCCTTCGGCTTGCTTTGTGGTAGTGGCAAAGGTGCCTAGGTTGCTGGAGGTCACTACAATAATGATGAGGCTACTAGAACTACCAGGGGCTGCTGAGGTGGGATTCTCCATTTGTGACACCATCCGCTCCATGGCCTACATCACTGCTAGAGGACCATCTTCATTGCCTACCATGACGCCGGACGTAGCTACCCCATTGCATCGCTGCCACAGGAGTAGAGGCCCTCAACCACTAGCTCCATCACACCCGCGGCTGTGGTGCTCCTCCTTCATTTAAGGCTGACATCGCCTTCCTCTTCGGTTCCTTCAGGCCCAAGCATTTTGGTTTTGACTTATGGCTAGTACACTGCTCCCCAAGGACGGCACCAACTATTGCAGTTACACGCTAAATAGTAGATACCGGAGCTTCGAAAAGCTGGAGGAGGGCACCCAAAGCCTAGAACTCGAAGAGAGGGGAGAGGTGTAGAGTGGATGCCCCATACACAGTCTTTTCCTCACAAAAATGTTTCCCCCACCCATGGTGCCTTATGGACCATACTTATAACTATGGGTGAAGGTGTTTACATAAATACCTCTCTTGGGGTCTTTACTTGTGGGGGAAACATGTCATTATCTTGACATGGTCTATGTTGGCCTACCTTTTAGTTATAACATATTTGGGCTTGTGCATGATGGGCCGATTAGGCTAAGGTGGGGGGCCACTCCCCCAACATTGATGTTTAATGTTTGCTATGTACTTGATGAGTCTTAGACTTATACTTGTTTCATTATTGTTTTAGGTGAACATTAAAGGCGTCATGCATCGAAAATAGGAGTAGCACCTCTACACCACATCAATAATAATGATATATAATTTCATCTTTACTTTCATAAATATTACCTTAGTAAAGTAGTTTTCTAATCTGTAACTTAGTTGATAGAACCTTTGTAAATTGATGATGAACATTAGAAAATTTTTATGGTAATGTACATTTCCTCAGTAACATTCTATTGGCTAGTTCAATTATAAGCATGATTGTTCTTAGGTGCAAGGTCCCGGGCATTCTTGGGCACAAGGTCCGAAGCTTTAGTTATGATATATCTATTCTTGTTCATAGCACTAGTTTTTTAATGCATATTGTTAAACACATGTTGTTTACCATTTCGTAGTATTTTGCGCTCAAACATTGAGCCGATGTGTTATAGCCGCCCTAGGCAGCTGGGCTCTCTGGCCCCCACCGCCGCACTGCCCCTGGCCTCGAGCCTCCTCACCTTCCCCATGCCTCGTCACGCTGCCGGTCGCTGCTCAGCTCAAGTGTGCACTCTCCATTCTCCACTCTAATCGATCCTTCCTCCTTCAATTTTGCATCTAGAGTGGGGTGGGGTGATGGGATGGATCTATTGCTACTTGGGCCTTGCGGACTTGTGGTTGTGGGCTGACTAATTTCTCGACCCATCTTCCCTTGATCTCTTCTTCTTCTTCTTCTTCTTCTTCTAGCAGAGGTGCAGAGCTCGACCACCTATGGCACCGGGATGGGTGGCTTCAGCAGAGGATAGGTTAAAGCCTAACGAAACCTATCGATAGATTCGCCCCTGCTAGAGGTCATCGTAGCAACTTGGTAACTTGATTACTCCCCAGTCAGACAGAATGCTTCTAGCGCTCACAACAAGGTTTGCTACTACTATTTAGTACACAGAACTATATATCTTGAAATCAAAGTTGTGGATACAAAGTTACTAGCTGAACAGCATAGCGTCCTAGCTCAATTGGGAGTTGCTCTTTCACATATTAAGGTTTGTGATGAAGAATATTGTTTTGCCGCCATATACATTAGCTAGGAGTAACTCATGATGAGTAAAGTCTACAGGCAGGGTCTAGAAAACCGTTTTGTTTTCAAAAACAACCAAACAAACGGAGGGTGCCCAGGTTCCGGATAATGTGAAGATTTTTTTGCTGCAAAAACTGTTTTTTGATTTTTTTTTCAGAAATTTGAAAAAAAAGAATATTTTGCATACTTGAATCTTGGGATATAAACTAGATGCAATTATAATCCTTTTGGAATGGAAAATGAATTTTAAAAAGAGATTTAGGGTGACCGAGTCAACTGAAACCAGGTGCCTATCGGTTTTCGATTTACCGGGACATACCGCCACTTATCGAGTTCTTTTCAACTTATGGTTTCTCTTAAATAAACATAATGGTTTCTCTGTTGCCGCTTTAAAGTTCAGGACAGCCTTTTTAAAATGGCTTATCGACTCATCAACATTTGGTTCATTCACATAAATGTCTATATTAAAACTAAAAATCATAAACCACATCTATAAATCGCAGTCGAAAAAAACCAGCCTAACTTGAAAGTGCCCATTATCGCGCTTCAATAGCACGTTTGGATGGTTACCGCAGTGTGCCACCCGATTTAGGCAAAATTTAGTCAAAATGTGTACCTAAGACAAGTGGGCAAAGTGTTAAAGAAAGTGTGAACGGCCACAATTGTCGCTGCAAATCAAATGGTGGCCACAAAAGTACTAAAGTTTCTTAATTGTGGTAAAGTGTGGCAACGAACCAACACCCCCTAACTTACGAGCCAAGTTTGTCAACAGATATTTTGATTAACTAATTTTTTTATTGTTTTCAAATTGTTATCAAATAATGCTGAAGCCAGTGCCTTGGGGATTTCGGAGGCTTATAACGTTGCATAGCAATGTCTATGACTTTCATGTCGTATAGATACTACAATCCTAGTGTATAGTTTCTACTTGTGGACCTAAACAGGAAATATTTTCTTTCTTTGTTGTTTTGCATAAGACACTACTTTTCTCTCTCTTCTTTAATTCTCTCTTTACCTCAGTATAAATCCTACTTAGCAGACTAATTAATGTTATAAATATTGCTGATATAAGATACATTGGAAATACCCTAAGAAACCTCAGTAAGCTTGGCCTAACAGGCCCTTATTAGTAAATTTCGTCCTTCAGCGAAACTAATCGGAGCATTGGAGTCGCACTGCAAGAGTTCTGGCTGCTGCCAACATAGAGCAAAAGCGTTCAATGATGCACTCAATCCATCAAGAAGGTTGTTTGCGTAGTACATAAATGGAAGAGATAAAACGGCAAAACGAACAAATACAAAACACTACGAATTTTCTTGCGACTTCTGTTAATTAAAATATGGCACATGTTTCGAAACAAGAACATAATTCTTATGGAAACCAAATTACTAATTTTATTTAATTTATTCCAAATTTTAGTAATTTAAGTATTTTACTTCAAAACTGTATGAAAATTAAATCAAAAATTTTCTTTTTTTATCTATTTCAAATTTCATTTTTGTTGGAATTCATTTGCAAATCTAATTGCTAATTTTTTATTCTGATTTACAATTATAGATTTTACATTGAAATTCATATCAAAATTAAATTACTAATTTTATTTTATTTTTTTAATTTCAGTTTTTTTTGTTGAAATTCATATACTAATCAATTGCTAAATTTTATTCTGATTTATTTTATTTAGGTATTTTACTTAGGAATTCACATAAAAATCAAAATGTTAATTTTATTTATTTATTATTTTGAATTTTAATTATTGTTTGGATTGTACTTAACATGAACTTTTTCTTTTAATCTAAACCGTTATAATCTAAACCCACCACTATCATTGGTGTAGATCTTTCTCTTTTTTCTTGGATTAATATGGGAATTTTTACTCCTTAAGAATGAATGTGGTGGCTCGTTTTACCTTTGCTTTAATAATATAATTGATACTTTGTTCATAGCTACAAAGTTATAATCATAAGAAGATGTTTTCAAACACGAATCCAATGGTATCACTTTTATGTCATATAATCTATACAAGTTGGACTAATTGTTAATTAAATTTTGTAATGTTTGAATCTTGAAATGCGTGGTCACTGGATTTGTTGAAGATGAAGAGGCTGTAGATTGCTGCGGCCTTCATAGCAACGCAACACGACCGCCGTCGCCGGAGTGGGGGGAGGAGGAGGAGAAGGCGCGCGGCGCGGTGGCGTCCCCGAGATCGCGATTGGGGAGGAGGGGCAAGGGGGTGGGCTGGCTTAGGCCGGGAGGTTTCTATCCAAACGGGCCAAAGCTGGCGTTCTCCTAGCTAGGCCGACGCCGAGACTGCACGAGCAATCTGCCGTTCGATCGGTGCGGGCAACACACGATACGACGTGTGCGGCGTGCGGTGGTAGTACTTGCTTGCCCTGGCCCGCACCAGGCCATGGTGATGTACGCAGCGCACATATTCCTTGTGCTCAGCTCACCGTCCGCGTGCGCGAGCAATGTCGCCTCGGCAACAAACGCGCGGCTCAGCGCCCGAGTTCTGCTCCGGTTCAGCACAATGTGTATACTCCATCCGACTGTGAATATAGATTATTTTTTATTTTTTATAGTCTTTAATACAAGACATTGACTATAATTTATTATTATTATATGCTAGCAAAAATAATATATATGTATATATTAAGAAAGAATTTTGCAAGACAAAATTCAATTGTATATTATTTTTCTGTAGTCGATCTATATATTTTAATATATATTAATAGTCAAAGGTTGATCGCATGGAACCTATAATGATATATATTTATGAACAGATGAAGTATATGATTATTACTAAATATATGTTAAGGAAATACAAACCCTCAAAAAAAAAAGAGAGAGAAGGACCAACGTTTGGGATTTACCTGTATTCTGAGAACCTAAACACTTGCGCGCTTTCTCTCTCTCTCTCTTGCTGTCCTTTTTTCCACGAAAACTATTGATTTTTACCATCTAAATACTAACCAAATGTCAAGTTGACCTTCTCTTACCAACCTCTCAATTACTATGTTTTGTTCGACTAGCGCTTTCACCATTTTTTGCATCACATTCCACCACTGCACCAGCATCCAGCCATTGGAAATAATTTTACGGAAACTAGTATTTTTTTTTCCATCGACCATTTTGCTTCACCCTCCGCCACTGCACCAGCATCCGGTCATTGAAAATAATTTTACAGGAAAAGTCTTTTTCCATCGAGCAAAACCGCAGCATCCAACCATATGCCTAGTTCTAAAAAAAAACATATGCATGCCATTAAAAAAAAACTTTTTCGTGGCAACAATCTTTCGGAAGGGAAAAATTATCGTTTACAGCCGCATCAAACTTTTAGACTATTATAAATTGTCAAAGTGAAATTTTTAGAAGAATTCTCCTTCTGTATTCCCGAACTTTTTGAGTTCTCGATCCCTCAATATCACAGAAAAAGAAAAGGGAAATTCCAGATGGATCATTCGCTCGTCCCTATTGCGCTCAGTCACTCAGCTGTCAGATAGTAATAGCTGAAGTATACATTTTTCAGTCCTTCAGAAACTATTCGACAGATTACCCTATTAATTAACCCTATAAGGATATACATATCTGCAGCTAGGAGCGGGAGATGCAAAACTGTACGTACTATACACACCTGATCTGAACTAGGCCTACTGCAATGTAAGAAGCGATGAAATCCAAATTCCAATTGAGACGGCCCCTACAGTCGCAACTGCTTGACTTAGTTCCAAGAACAAGTTTGGCCTTTTAACGGGCAACTCCTTCCAGTTTGTCCTCCTGCCAAAAAAAGATGAATGAACTGATGAATTAATAAGCAAAATTTGTAATGGATGTTGAACAAAGAGATGGACAACTAGGGCCAGAGCTTTCCCATACATAGACATTCTAGTCACACAAGAAGGACCACACAGTACAAAATGTACATCATCTGATAATGTGTTGGAACAATAAGACCAAGCAGACCTCTAAAGGGAGGAGAATTAGCAGCCTGATTAAAGACTATTTGCTATGGTATGAGCAGGTACATCATTCATGCACAGAAGAATGCAATTCAAAATATCAAATTAACCAAATTTCCAATCAAAAGGTTTAAGAACAAGTACCCCAAGTCAGCTATGACTATGCTAATGTTGTCTTGTGACCGTTGATCCTGCAATTGAGAATAAAACAAATAAAATTAAAACAACATTTTTGTTTATCAAATGATCACTTAATTATATGCCAAGCTAGTTTCAGCCCTTCAGGAGATAAGAAAAAGGTCAATGGAAAAGATGAAGGCGGCAGACATCAATACCAGAGCTTTCTGACCAAGTTCTTCACAGGCCAGCTACACAAACCAAATCAGCAATAAGCAAGCATACAAAATGAGTCGCAAAACGGCACATAGTTAGTATTATTTTTTTGGTGGAAAAAAACTGCATACCTGGACATCGCCATGTTGACGTAGTTGATCTCTAACAAAAGCTACGGCTTCAGAGCTACATAAGGCAGTCAGTTATACATGTCAAAAGGTTGAATAACTAACTAAAAATTTCTTGATGAGATGGAAAAGAACAACAAACTTAAAGCAGGATGACTATCAATATATACAAAAAGATACTTGGATGGACCTTTTAATGTAATCCCAAAGACCATCGGTTGCTAGCAAAACAAATTCCACATCCGGTCCAAGCTCCACAAGAGATACATCAGGTGAAGAGATTATAAGATCCCCCTTAAATTGTATCCTGCAGATAATTAAAATTGTTACATTCACAATGGTAAGAGGCATATGTCAATTCATCAAAAGTGCTGCAAACCACAGTAAGATCGTCTTTGGAAACAATTTATTTCCTGCCAAGATTTGTGTTTTGAAATTATCTTCTCCATCATCAAACATGGCAGTGATTTCTATCTTATCGTTCAAAAATTCAAGTCACACAAGTGGACAACGTGTCATCCACACGTCATATGAGACATTTCATGCTGTGCAGCAGCAGGAACCAAAAAGACACGTCTAGAAGTTGAATAATATCGACCGCTGATACTAAACAGATATTTAATTGAGAATATATAATTCACTAATTAGCTTTCCACTTTGAAGATGGGAAAATTTCACCACATTCTACTGATCTATTATGTGGTGACATAAAAGAATGACTCTGGCTACCATATTTTTTTTAGAATAAAGGATTTCACCCGGCTTATGTTGAAAGCTGAAGTCTTACAACAAGAAAGTAAAGAATAGCTGGGGTTGCCAACGAACAACTCAAGCCCAAAATGAATTGGAGGTGCAAATAAATCATTTTTTCCGAAATCTACAAATAAATCAAGATTCAGCAGAAAGTTACTTGTGTTAAACAAGCAATCATCCATTCATCTGTGATCCGACAAATATTGAATTGTTACAAGATCTCATGCCAGGTGATTTAGTTCAATTGTCATAAGAAAACTAACAATGGGTAAAACACAGATGTATGAAACCGATCACGGAATATAATCTTCAAGCACTGGGCTATGAACATTGAGAGTCACTACATGCTAGAAAAAGATAGCCAAAAACAAATCCTGCCAATGCTCTCAAATATGGAAAAGACCACATTTCATCCACTAGGAAACAATGGAAATAAAGCACAATTGATAATTATCAACAGATGAGGAAAAATCAGGTTGAAAGTAGCAGGTAACTTACAAATGAGGATTCAACTGATAAAATTAACAACCACTAGCATGGTGTTGTGTTTTCAACACGTAACTGACAGAGAAGACACAACTAAAATAAATGTGACCTTCTGGTTTCTTCAGAACAGCCTACCTTGGTTTGTTCAGAATTCATACGTATCAGGAACTTATCAATATAACAACAATGAAATAACAAAAAAAGGCAGCCAGTTGTGAGTAAGGGAAACAATAGAGAATAAAAGCCTTGAGCGCTTTACCTAGAGATAAACTTTTCTGTCCATCTTCCTTTTTTAACTCCTTTTGCCAGCATCCTGTACAAAACCATGAGATGCTATAAGTTACCAACTTAGCGGAGTTTTTATGGTAAAATAATGTAGAAAAAGGAGTGCTTAATGTGTGGAGAGAGAGCAGAGAGTGCAAGAGACGAACTCATATTTCCGTGTCTTAAATCTTATGTCTCCAAAAGCACGAGATACAGAAATGTCTCCACATATGCGTCCATCAACAATCTGCAGAAAAATATTGAAATTACAAAAACAAGAATCAACACGAGAGTGAGACAAGAATGTCCAAGCACTGAACAGAGATACATCAGCATAGAACACCAAATCGAATGTGCATGCTTAATGCCAGCCATGTAGTTCTTTGTAAAACTATAAAAAGGGGTCGACATGGACAATATGCAACCATGGCAGAGATTGCAACACAGTTTTGTTTAACTGGAGTAGTATGACTTACTCAGTAATCGTTAACTTAGAATGTGGATGTACTTCTGTTAAATACAAGTTGTATCCATTGGAAAAGGTAGCTACAATGTTTACCAGAAAGCATGCAGCAAAATAATGGCATGATTGGTTGGCAACCAAACCTTTGGCATGTCACGCTTTCTTAGCCGTGTGGTCGACCTGTCATAGACACAATTTCTTGGCAAAGTCTGCCACACTTGCAGTGGACTATTTGCCCACCAGGCCACCACAAAAGTGGTGTTGTCAACCAAACAGTGTAAGTTCCTACATGTGCTAGATGTTTTTATTAGAACATTTGTTTTGATTGTTGCCCCATATTTGGAAAACGAATTGTAATTTGTATGGGGGAAAAGGAACATGTTGTTATTTGCATATGGGAGGTAAAGAGCCAAAGGGCAGGGTTTTGTGAGCGGCTTATTTTAACAGAGCATCATGATATTTATGAAGGTGCAAAAACAGTAGGCCAGGAGATTCAGCTGAACTCTGGAAGAGAGAACACACCCATCCACCTGCTGCTCTAATCCGCTTGACCTCTTCAAGGGACGTTTTGTTGTTCCCGTACGGCCGATGAAAGTTGGTCAAAAGTTGAGGTCTTCCACCGCGTGATATGACCTGCTAATCAAGATCCAAGGCCACCTTATCATCGCCAGAAAAGTTTTCACATTATGAAGCATCTAGCTAGACTTCAGATTCACTGTCACGGTGCTAGACGTGATAACAAGATGATAGTGATAGACAGGTAGAGGTGGAGGGAAATGTTACTACCAAGCAGGAGTCGCCAATGTGCGAGACAACAAGGACATCGTTCCTCAGAAACATGGCCGTGGCCGTCGCGCCAGAGTCGTCTTCCGTGTCCATTTGCTCAAGCCTGTGAAGAGGCAACGACACAACATGTAAAATGTCAGAACAAACCTAGAATAAGCAGAAGGTGTGCAAAATCGGTAAATGAAATCCTACTGAGCCTGACCAGGAAGAGAGGTTGGCGTCGACAGTGGCGAAGGCGCGCTGGATGGAGTCCTTGATGGCCTCAAGATTCTTGGTGCTCAGCACGGAGCCGTAGTCCAACGCGGCCGCGCATTCCTTGTACAGCTCGTCCCTGCAACGCCAAGAAGATTACGGGTAAAGTGGCCGTGAAGTGTGTGAAATTGTAGCGAAAACAAGAGCAGTTGATCGGTGGGTGCCTGAGGAACTGGACGGTGGAGAAGCCGGCGTGGCCGTCGAGGACGGCGGCGAAGGAGAAGCCGTGGTGGAGGGACCCAGGACGGAGGATGACCTCGTCCTCCATCTCGTCGCGGGCGCCCTGCAGCTTGGTGCTGCCCCACCTGATGACCTCCAGCTCCGACGACGGCGAGCCCGCCGCCACGCTGTCCGCGGCCGCCGCTTGGCACCGCCCCGCGGAGGCGATGCCCCGGCCGAGGCACCGAAGGGCGACGGCGCCAGCGCCGGAGGACGCGAGCGGCAGCCGTGGCACACGCGGGCTCAGCAGCGCCATGTGGTTTCTGAATTCTGACTGGTGTGATATTTTTCTCGGGAGATTTAGTATTTCTCGCTTTTGATCTTCTCTCGCTGGAGTTCGGAGGGATAAGAGGCGAGCGAGCGAGCGGCACCGCAAACAAAACTCCGCCTC
Organism: Melocanna baccifera; assembly: GCA_036346265.1. Taxonomy (NCBI): domain Eukaryota; kingdom Viridiplantae; phylum Streptophyta; class Magnoliopsida; order Poales; family Poaceae; genus Melocanna; species Melocanna baccifera. The sequence goes on along the minus strand of CM070676.1, from coordinate 23,415,709 downwards.
GCCCATAGCGTTTGCGGCTGAGGCTGTCTCCTGGACGCCACGTGACACCGTTCGCTGCTAATCACTCACTCCGTTTTCCTACTCCACTCGTACTGGCCCGTTTGCTCCCTCGCTCCCGTGTGTGCAACTGCTGGAGCTGTTGAGCCCTGCGTGTAGTACACGTAAATGCAGTACATACATCTCCTGTTAACATGTACTCTCTCTTTCTTCGTGCTTTTTTACTCGATATTTTTTATTTTTTTTGTTTTTAAAAACGATTTTAACTGTTTTTATAACTTTATACTAAGATACACTAATAAAATTATAATATTATGAAAGTATTTTTACAATAAATCTAATGATATAATTTTCATATAGTTAATCTAGATAGTTTTAAAATTATTAATAATCAAACTTTAAAAAGTTTAATGATACAGATTCTAAGAAGTTAAGTAAAAAAAATAGAGAGAGTAAGAGATGCCTGGTTCAATTATTTTTGTACTGTACCTGATGTTATTTCTGCATCATACCTGTGTACTGGTTTTACATATCTCTAGTTTTTTTTACCATCACGGCTCTACAATCTTTCTGTAATTTTCATGTTGTTTTGCTAGATGTTATTATTTTGTGTTGTATTCTGATGAAGTGTTTCCGAACTAACAGTAGTGAAGAAATGGTAATGTACTCACGAATCAAACCAGAGTTGGTAATAGACATTGCAGCTCATTTGTTCCTGCTGAAAGCCCTACGATTTCAGATGACCTTTATGCGAAGCTCAGCATTGCAAACTCCATAGTCCAAACTGGCTGTATGCTGTTGTTGAGACTATCAAGTGTGAACAAAGCTGCCAACTCATGATGCAGCTCTCAGAAAACAGGTAACGAGACATCTTGCTGAAACTTTCGAACTTACATTGTCAACGTCAGCAACTTGTATATGCTATTGCTATACAATGACAATATGAAGGACAGATAATGCTTTTCGTGGAAGATTGTTGCGGAAGATTTAGAGCTTGTGCAGTGCCATCTCTCAAAGGTGGGCAATCTTGTGTCAGGACTCAGTAGTCATCGAACTAACAGGGCAAAGGCTCTTCTTTTCTGGACTTGCGCCTGCTGAGCAGCGACGTAAGGAACTTCTTGCTCTTCTTCGGAGTCAGCTCGACTTCCTTGGCGTCGTCGTTCCTGTCAGCGTGTGACCGCAACGATGCCAATTTCTTGGCCTCTGAAGTGGTCTGCATCTTCAGCAACAACAGATGAACATGTATCAAGGTTAAATGGCAAATCATTTCCTGGAAGGCTATGTTCACAAGCCTGTGTGATCTACCTGAACCCTGACACTTGATGTCTTGAGCAAGGATGGCTTTTTTGAGAGTGATACAGGCCTTGTCAGCGGAGTTGTCGAAGAAATTGGTGAATCCGACCTCTTATCTGCTTTGCGGAAACAAAATAGGTCATGGAACATGAGTGAATTTGATCGAGATATGTGCGCAGATTAAGATCCTATTGTAATAATCTCATAGAACTAGAAGGACGATGAACCCACGTACCACAATCAGCTGCTGAACTGTTGATTACTTTACCTCTTTTGGTGGGTATTGTAGTCTCAGAAGGTGGCGTGGAACGTGGATGCTGTGCTGGTGATGATGAACGTGCACGTTGCGAAGGTGCACGGGCAACCGACCGAAGCTTGCTGCAAATGACAGTTTTCAGTTTGACGACTTTAGCTGCAGGCGGAGAAACAAGAAGGAAAATTACAATCCAAGCTGAGCTGTGAATTGCAAACTGACATGCATGAAGGTTGCTTCTCTTTGGTTTTTGGTTGGGCTGCTGCTGCTGCGAACACATACACATTGCAAGTCAAAAGAAAGTTAAGGTATCTAGCACATGTGTCCCATTGTTCATTGATTGAAGTGGTGCAGATAGATGTTATGATGCATTCTTACCACAGAAGACTTGGTGCATCTGTGCAGCCCTGTTCCTGACCTTATTCATCTCGCTAAAGTTAGGTACAACATTTGGCATTGAATCGTCTCCCGCTGCAATTGCCAAAAGAGATTGAGATGTCTCATGCACCCAAGTCAATTCTTATTCACTTCTTACTTTCAGAATGTGCTGACAAGTCGGAAAACAGAGACACAAGGCTAGTGCAAGATGCCTTCATTTATTTACCTGGGAAGATGTACCTCTTGTGGTACTTGGGAGCGGTGATCACCAAGGATTGCTGTGAAAGGCCTTCTCTGTCCATGCATGCTTGGCTCATTTGAGTTCTCTGCAATCAGTCACTTTGTTAATTCAAAGATATAGCTAATGAGATATGGATGAATTATTAACTAGTACCTGGTGGATGCAGAAGACCCGAAGGTTGGCGTCGACGACCTCGTCGAACCTTTGATCTACAAGGCTGGACACCTTGAAGGATATGGACCCCAGGTGATCAACAGTGTTCACGAGGGCTTCCATGGCACTCTCCTTCAGGTTGCTCATCACCCTACGTATATATGCTTATAGATAATAAATAATCAACCAGCAGCAGGCAGCAGCTGCAATGCGTGAAAAGCTTGCAAATAGCTTCATGATCTTGTGGAGGAGACAGGATGAATGGGTATAGCACATACGCCTGCTTTTTGTCTTCCGTCGTGTAGGCTACTTCAAAATATTCTGCTGCTGAGTACAGCTGCGACCTCAGCGTCTTGAGATCCTGCAATGAGAGATTGCAAAGCGTGCCAAGAACCGGTGAATGCTCGATTTTCATCAAGCTATGCAGTATCTATTTTTCAGTGGTCTATGTCGAAAAAATAAAAGAAACAATTATGAAATGTAGCTAAAGTACAGTGTCTAACTGCAAATGAACCAACCAAGCAATCTTTGTTCTTTTGCCTTGAAGGTCTCAACATCAACTCCAGTTTCATACCATGTTTATCATTTGGGCATTGGATTTAGCTGTGGAAAAGCTGGAGCAAAGACGCTGAATTGCAGACAAAGAAAAGGAGGGGGAAGAAAAAAAGGCAAGAACACAACTTCAAGGATGAACTGACCTTGATGGTTTCAGAGAATATGAGGGTCTCCTCCATCTGCACCTCCTCCAGAGTACTGCTCCTCCCCGCAATGCCGACGCCTCTGCTCCCAAAAGACCCCACTGCCTCCACCATCCTAGCTAATCAAAACCTATCTTGATTTCTCTCTCTCTCTCAAGTCCTTTTTTTATCAGAAAGCTGAATGGAAGTAGAACAAGAGTTTTAAGAATATTATGACTACGGTGATGAAGAAGAAGAGGGGAAGCGATTATGGTGAAGAATTCAACGAGCTGGGAGGAAGAAGACCATGGGGGGAGAAGAAGGGACTGAAGGGAGGCATGTCATGAGCATGACAGATATTTAACTAGTACTAGGGGAGTAGTTATGGTGACGGCGCTGAAATATATGAGAGCAACTCCAGCAGTAGTCCTTAAAACAGAGCCCCTATTTTTCATTTGAGAGTTTCCTCTATTTTTGAGAGCCCTGTTTTCTGGGCTGCACTCCAGCAGGAGCCCTCAAAACAGAGCCCATATTTCTCAATTCTCTCTATTTCCTTACACACTATATGTATATGTATGGAACAAAAGCACAATACACAATAAAATATTTATGATTTCACAATGAGGGACAATATGTAAATTTATGAATTCAAATACGAATATTCAAATTTAAATTCAAATTTATTCCGAATTTAAATTTATGAATTCAAATACGAATATTCAAATTTAAATTCAAATTTTTCCAATTTAAATTTATGAATTCAAATACGAATATTCAAATTTAAATTCAAATTTGTTCCGAATTTAAATTGAAAGCACAATGAGAGACGTTTAAATTTATGAATTCAAATACGAATATTCAAATTTAAATTCAAATTTGTTCTGAATGAGGGACGTATTTATTCAAATACGAATAAATCTGAGTTTGAGGGCTCAAGTAGGGGCCCCTTAGGAATGAGGGCTTGGAGACCACATTTGAGAGGCCCCTATTTTTGAGGGTTAAGTAGGGGTCCTGCTGGAGTTCAGTTTTTTGCTCTGCCTCTCAAATCTGAGTTTAGGGGCTCAAGTAGGGGCTCTGCTGGAGTTGCTCTAATAATGACATGCAAGGCAAGCCAAGGAGGACAGTGATAACCACTGCTCTACTGACTCCACCGGATGGTTACTGGTGAATGCATGGCACATTGGCATCAGATGGTACTGTGTACTTAGCTAGCTATACTGTTACTAGGTCTACAAGTGCCCCACAACTATGTTTAGGGGTAAAAAGTGATATGAATTATCCGTATTATTCAGTTACTGTATTCGATAGGATGCGAATATGTATAGATTTTTTCTTTCGATTAACAATTTCTATCATATTCGTATTCGTATTCGAATTTGCATAAAAAATATAGATGTGAACATGGTATGGACTTTTATCATCCGAAATGTTATTTTATCTGGACTATCAGTATCCATATTCATATTTGACGAAGCAATATGCATATTTTATTACAATACGACTAATTAATTGGACAAATTTTTAATTGAACGTGAATTCATATTTCTTTAGGTGAAGTAAATGAATTAGAATGTTTAGGTGTAATTATATGAGAATAAAATACCATTAATGTCTTCATGCTATATACGTTATGAGAATATTCAAATCTGACCGAATTGAGTAGATATTCAATTCGATTCAATTCGAATTCGTATTCGTTACAATATTTGATCCGTATTTATATTCGAGAATATTCGTATATTCGTATTCATATTTATAAACGAATACGAATATGGTTTGAGTACTATCTAATCCGTTTCCCCCTAACTATGCTGGTACTGAATTTAGACTTTGTGGTCGTACTGGCGTTGTTTCTCGTTGTATTAGTAAGAATAGCACCCGTCATGTGAAATTTGCAAAAATGTCATCTGCACCGCACGGTCACCATGCGGGATGAACCGAGGAGCGACACGTGGCATGTGCCGCATGGCCGCCGTGCGGTGGCCACTGTTCATCTATGATAATTTGTGTTAATTTATTTCTAATTAGCGAATTTATTTAGGTGTACTGCATATAGGAATTTTTAAACATGGCAAATGAACTCAAAAACTTGTGAAATGTTTCGTGGAGTCTCCCAACACAGTGTACTTGATTGTGTAAATTTTTTTATAATTTTATCTATTTTGAATTTTACTAAAACATTTATTTAATTGTACTATTTGTAGGAATTTTTAATATAGAAAACAGGCTCTAGAAATTATGAATTTTTAAAAGGATCCTTGCACGGTGAACTTGATTGTGTAATCTTTATAGAATTTTATATTTTCTGAAGAATCCATCTAATTACCCATATTAATTTATTGGTAATTAGCGACATGCAGTGCTCAGTCAAATATCATGCACATTGAACTGATAAATTAACATAGAATATCCTAGTTAACAATGTTATTCATGAGGGTAGTTGGATCTATCCTCTATGCAATGATGTTTGCAACTAGTCTCTGCGGCTACCCTCATTGCAATGACATAAGTTTTCCAGAATTTTATATTTTCTAAAGGTTCCATCTAATTAGTCATGTTAATTTATTATTAATCATCGACATGCGATGCTCAATCGAATATCATGCACATCGAACCAATAAATTAACAAAGAATATCCTCGTTAACAATATTATTCATGAGGGTAGTTGGATCTATCCTCTATGTCATGATGTACTACACGTATGCAATGAGGGTAGCCGCAGAGACTAGTTGTAGACATCATTGCATAGAGGATATATCCAACTACCCTCATGAATAACATTGTTAACCAAGATATTGTTTGTTAATTTATCGGTTCAATGTGCATGATATTCAACTGAGCACCGCATGTTGCTAATTAGCAATAAATTAACATAAATTTTTTTGACAAAAAATAGTAGGAGAGGCTCCTACTGCACTATATAAAATAAATAATAATGTACAAAAATTAAGAGAGTGATAAAAGGGAGGAGAAGAAACAGAAAACATGACAAATCAAAGAAAGCTAATCCAGCTAAGAATAGGGTAGATGGCTGGCTTGACTCTAAGAAGCAGCAAAGAAGCCTCCAATCTAAGCCGAGAAAGCCAATCTGTTATATTGTGGCGCTATTGTTGGAAGATAAGCTCATTTCTTATTTTCCAAATTATCCAAATTGCCAGGATGAACTTCTCCATGAAGAGCTGCCTTGTGAAAGCTGATTTTGTATTTAGAACTCTCGTTGGGGTGTCTAGATTGGGGTCCCACTAAAACCAATTGCATTCCAATATTGCAAGGAGAAGGAACACTCAAAGAAGAGATGGTTGATGGTATCGACGATTTGGGCATCGCAAAGAACACAATGTATATTGCCATCAGTGTTGAAGTTCTTCCGTCTTAGCATATCCTTAGTGTTGAGTCTTTCTTTTAGAAGGAGCCACGTGAAAACCTTGTGCTTCATAAGGCATCTATTCTTCGAGATGAGCGGGAAGATAGGTGAGGTGTTTAGTTGTTTAAACTGATACACATACCATTTTTGTGAAGAGTAATAGGAGTTCTCCCAAATGTAAGTCCATTGGTGGGGGGTGTTTTGGTCGATCACCACTTCCACTGATGAGGACATCACTTCTTCGGATACACACAACACTCCTCCACTTGACATTCAAGGACCAATCACTAGAGCTCGCGCCCGACAATTGAATTTACAGGTGAGCTCGTTCCTAAGTACTTCTTTTTGTTCATTTGAGAATCGATTGCTACCTAATGAGTTAATTATAATTAGGAAGTATGGAGAGGACCTGGAAGTACTTGGAGAAGGGCTACGAGGTGCACAAGTCCAGCAAGGGTGGTTGAATCATGTTGGAGGCCCAACTCAAGCCGACTTCGAATCCAATTCGGAGTCTAGGACCAGGCCGCACTAAAACGGACGCCCAGATCGCATCCGAGCTCCATTTTGGACGTTCTACATATGTATGGAAAGCTGAGAAGGAGACATTTCCAATGGATCTAACCTCATGTCAAAATTCCTTCTGAGTCAATAGGAATCGTCAAAATAAATGGGCATTCAGAATCTGTCCGGGTGCTGCGCCACCGTCTTTTGGGCCGTTCGGCCTTGTATCGTGTTGGAGCCCATTAGGGCGCATCCAGGGGTTTTGCACGCCCCTCACTCCTCTATATCCAGCCGCCACCCCCACCATTAGGGTTTGGATTTTTCTTAGATTAATTCTGTCTTGAACAGTTTCGCCGTTCATCGGTTTGTGAGACCCCAACTTTCGAGTGCGAGATCAATACATCTGCAATTCCGTTGTGTTCTTCCTTGTTCTTTTTTGTGTTCTTCGATTCACAGGCGAGGATTATCCTTCTTGCGAGTCAAGCTGCAGCTGCGCCACGATTGATAACACGAGAGGCGTGGTCTTTGTGATTGCGGGGTTGGGGCGTGTTGTTCGGAAGCGAATCGATTGTGTCGCGCTTCCACCGTCGAACATATCGAACTGTTGGAAGATCGGGACCCCGTTCCCATTAAGTGGTATCAGAGCTTCGGGTGTTCCTTCAGGTTCGAGTTTACCCTACCTTTGTTGTTTTCGGTTTCATCCTAGTTTCCAAGAAAAAACCCTACAAAAAAATTTGTAGTCATAGGTTGTTCTCTGTTCCAGATCTCGTTTAGCCTTTTGCACAATTTGATTTCAGAGTCCGTAGTGTTGAGTTTGTGTCCTTAGTCGAGTTGTGTTGCTGGTTTAGATCGTGTTTTATTTCGGGTTGTCTTGCTTCCGCTACCTCTCATACAAACCCTAGCCGTCAATTTTTGTTTTTTCCCACCCATATCCCACCCTTTGTTTTTGAGTCATCCATCGCATCTCGTGATCACCCAGCACCATCCCCCACCTTTTCCCGAGCTTCTGCCCCCAATTTCCACCAATTTCCTCCACCTGATTTCGTTTCGGCCTCCACAACAACCATAACTCGGAGGCCCTCTTTCAAACGGCCGTAACTTTCTCATACGGACTCGAAATCAGGCAATTTTTTTTTGAAATTGGGTGAAATTAAAATTTGCATTTGAAAATCCCCCATTTTGTTGGGTTTAGCAAATTTATTTTGCCCAAATTCGGCTTGGAAAGTGCAATACTTGAGCTCCGAACTTTCATCACCGAATTTACAGCACATTCATCATTTTCTGTAGGCCACACCTTACATCAGATTGAGGTGAAACTTTGTGTGGTTCCTATTTCTGTGCTCTGCTTTGTGAAAAAAAATAACAGAAAAAAGAAACAAAAAAGAAAAAATTTCGGCACCTTATAGTGCTGAGAGCACTCCGTGCCTAAAAAAAAGAGAGAGCACAGTTTTAGGTGATAGAGTTTCATTTGTTTTGTTCTATCTTTGCCTGGCCATCTTTGTTGCTGTCTTTGCTTTACTATTCTGGTCTTGACTCCTTGTTCATCATAGCATATCTGATATAGGACATATTTAGGCCAGCAACTAGGACCAGTGCTTTGGACATTTATTCAGCATTACTATCTGTTATTGATTTGTGTTCCACTAACATATTTGATCTTCCAAGCTCCATATACCTACTTCCGGACAGCACAGTTTTTGACCCTTACAATCGTCGGGTCACACTCTCCAGGTATCACGAACCAGCCACCGGTTGTACCACCTACTGTTTGCGATGGTAAGAACACTTGTAAGAGCTTGGTAAGCTACTTCCTTTGCGGGTTCCCACTGTCCTCCTTAGTTGATAGAGATAATCCTTTTGTTTTCCCGGTGTTTCCACTAACCATGGTAGGAAACGAAGGGGACGGGACACCGGCTACAAGCTGCCAGCTACAAGCTGCGCTCGACAAACAAAATGCTTCATTCACTGATCTCGGCGTGCGAATGGACACCATCGTCGCCGCCATTGCCTAGTTGAACACCACAGAAGGCATTGAGCAGGTGGAGCGGCGGATGGCTGACCTCACTGGTCGGATGGACACATTGGAGACACGCCTACCATCTGTCAATGACGGCCATCATGATGACGATGTGTATGATGCGGATGGCACCATTGATCAGTGGGCGACACAAGATGCACGGCTACGTCGGTGTCTTCAGCAAAACCGACATGGTATGGGAGGTCATAACCAGAACCGTCATGGTAACGACGATCCTTTTGCTAAAGTCAAATTTACCATTCCATCTTTTTCTGGTCTTTATGATGCTGAAATATATCTTGATTGGGAGATGACGGTAGAAGCGAAGTTTAATTCTCACTTGATTCCTGAACAACATAGAGTTAGACAAGCTACTAGTGAGTTTAAGGACTTTGCTATTATTTGATGGAATGAATCGGGTACCATGCGCACAACTTTGATACATGGGAGCGATTAAAAGAAGCTATGCGTGTCGTTTTGTTCCTCCCTCATATAAGCGTGATTTGAGAAAAAATTGCAGCGCTTAGAACAAGGTGATAGTTACATTCGGGACTATTATCTTTGAGCTTCAAAAGGGTATGGTGCGTTGTAGGGTTATTAAGGAAGCGGAGGATAATATTTGTTGTTTTTACGGGGGGTTACGGCGTGAAATTCAGGACATTGTTCATTATAAAGATTTTACTCTTGTCGATCGGTTGTTCTAGCTTGCTATGCTTGCGAGAAAAGAATTGCGGGCGCAAGGAATCGTGAAGGCAAGCAGGGCGACCCTCCTACACGCGCGACGACTACATCGGCGGGGCGCCCAAGTCTTCTTGAGTTTCGTTCTCCTCCACTGTGAATAAGATTGCTGCAGCGCCACGAAACCACCTTCCACGACCGCCTGCAGATTCTACAAAAAATTCTTTGCAGGTTCCAGCCAAGAGTTCTTCTTCCGTGGCTTCCACGGGCCGCTCCTCCGACATTCAGTGCCACCGCTGCCATGGGCTTGGTCATGTGCAGAGGAATTTCCCTAGCCAACGGGCATACATCACCATGGAAGATGGAGGCTACATCAGCACTTCGGATGTCGAGGAGGATGATGACATTGCTGCTGCCTCGGACGACAATGGCGATGGTACTGATGACCTGGTTCTTGGTGGGGCGTCCACAGCGATGCTACGGAACATCATTGTGCAGCGAGTCTTCAGCACACAGGTACAACAAACCGATAAACTTCAACGCCATAATTTGTTTCAGACTTTCTTCGCAATCAAGAACCGGCGCGCACGTGTCATCATTGATGGAGGAAGCTGCAACAACTTGGTGAGTTCTGATTTGGTCAAGAAGCTTCGCTTGACCACGCGACCGCATCCACATCCATACCATATTCAGTGGTTAAATGACTCGGAAAAGCTAAGGTAACACAAACATGCGAGTCCATTTTTCCATTGGTGGTTATCTTGATCATGTTGATTGTGATGTGATTCCCATGCAAGCATGCTCTCTTTTATTAGGTCGACCTTGGGAATTTGATAATGATGCTTTATACCATGGTAGTAGTAACAAATACACTTTTATGTATAAGGAAAAAGTTACTTTCTTGTCTTTGACCCAATTGAGATTATAGAGGCCGATAGAGAGAGAGCTGCTGCTGCTAATGATCAAAGGAACATGATAAATCTGAAAAATAGCAACTAATCCATTTGAACAATTCATTATGCTTGCCACAAAATCAGACCTTCTGAAATTGATGATGTTAATGATACATGCTATCTTTGTTGTGTGCAAAGATGCTTTATTTTCTCTTGATAATATGCCTTGCACTTTGCACACTCTGTCACTAACCTTTGCGGGAGTTTAGAGATGTTTTCACTGATGAGGTACCTCGGGACTTCCACCCATTCGAGGAATTGAGCACCAGATTGACTTGATCCTGGGCGAGTTTGCCAAACCGTCGGCATACTGGGACCAATCCGAAGAGACTAAGGAGATTCAGCGACAAGTCCAAGACCTTTTGGACCGTGGATGCGTCAGTGAGCCTTAGTCCTGTCTTGTTTCTGTTCTTTTAATTCCTAAAAAAGATGATTCTTGGCGTATGTGTGTAGATTGTAGAGCCATTAACAACATTACTATAAGGTATCATCATCCTATTCCCAGGCTAGACGACATGCTTGATGAGTTGTGTGGTGCTATAATTTTCACAATGATTGACTTGCGTAGTGGATACCACCAAATAAGAATGAAACTTGGCGATGAATGGAAAACTACTTTTAAAACTAAGTTCGGCTTGTATGAGTGGTTAGTCATGCCTTTTGGTTTAACTAATGCACCTAGCACTTTCATGATATTAATGAACGAGGTTTTACGTCCTTTCATTGGCAAATTTGTGGTCGTTTACTTTGATGATATCTTGATTTATAGCAAGTCAATGGATGAACATTTGAATCACTTACGTGCTGTTTTTAATGCTTTGAGAGATGCACGTTTGTTTGGTAACCTTGAGAAGTGCACCTTTTGCACGGATCGAGTCTCTTTTCTTGGCTATGTTGTGACTTCATAGGGAATTAAGGTTGATAGAGCCAAGGTAGAGGCAATATGGAGTTGGCCCACGCCCACGACAGTCTCTCAAGTGCGAAGTTTTCTTGGCCTTGCAGGATTTTATCGCCGCTTTGTCAAGGAATTCAGCACCATTACGACACCGTTGATTGAGTTGACAAATAAGGGAGTCGTGTTCCATTTGGGGCCATCACAAGAGGAGTCCTTTTATCTTTTGAGGGACAAGCTTACACACGCACCATTACTCCAACTTCCGGATTTTTGTAAGACTTTTGAGCTGGAATGTGATGCTAGCGGAATTGGTATTGGTAGTGTTTTGATGCACGAAGGCAAACTTGTTGCCTATTTTAGTGAAAAATTGAATGGTCATGCTCTTAATTATTCCACGTATGATAAAGAATTGTATGCTCTTGTTCGTTCTTTAGAAACGTGGTGACACTATTTATGGCCTAAAGAATTTATCATTCATTCTGATCATGAATCACTTAAGCATATTCGTAGTCAAACAATTTGAATCGTAGACATGCTAAGTGGGTTGAATTTATTGAATCTTTTCCTTATGTCATTAAAAACAAGAAAGGGAAGGATAATGTGATTGCTAATGCTTTGTCTCGACGCTATACCATGTTGTCTCAACTTGATTGTCATATTTTTGATCTTGAAACCATTAAAGGACAATATGCTTTTGATGCTGCTTTTAAGGATGTGTTGTTGCATTGTAAAGAGGGACAAGCATGTAATAAATTCGTGATCAATGATGGGTTCTTGTTTAGAGCTAACCGCCTATGCATTCCAGTTGGATCCGTTCGTCTTTTGTTGTTGCAGGAGGCGCATGGAGGCGGTTTGATGCGACATTTTGGTGCTAAGAAGATGGAGGACGTTCTAGCCACATACTTCTTTTGGCCAAAAAAGAGGCGAGATGTTGAGCGGTTTGTGGCTCGCTGCACTACATGTCAAAAAGTTAAGTCTCGCTTGAATCCACATGGTTTATATATACCTCTTCCTATTCCTTCTATTCCGTGGGCAGATATCTCTATAGATTTTGTTTTAGGATTGTCTAAGACTAAGAGGGGGGATAGCATTTTTGTTGTTGTGGATCGTTTTTCTAAGATGGCTCACTTTATACCATGTCATAAAACCGATGATGCCGTTCATATTGCTGACCTCTTTTTCAAACAGATAGTTCATTTGCATGGTATGCCTTTTACTATTATTTCAGATCGTGATGCCAAGTTCTTAAGTCATTTTTGGCGTACTCTGTGGAACAAGTTGGGTACAAAGTTGTTATTCTCTACAACATGTTACCCACAAACTGATGGTCAAACTGTTTTGAAGAACAATTTGAAGCTGTGGGAAGAGTGTTTGCCGCATGTTGAGTTCGCATATAATCAAGCGAAACACTCCACCACCAAGGTAAATCCTTTTCAGGTAATGTATGGATTCAATCCCCGTGCCCTTATTGATATTTTACCTTTTCCTACTAGTGAGAGAGTTCATAATGATGCTAAGGAGCGTGCTGATTTTATTGTCAAAATGCATGAGACTACTAAGCCAAACATTGAAAAGATGAATGAAAAATATAGGATTGTTGGTAGTAAAGGTAGAAAGGAAGTTAAACTTGAACCGGATGATTTTGTTTGGTTGCACTTGAGAAAGGATAGATTTCCTGAGTTACGAAAGTCAAAATTGATGCATAGAGCTGCTGGCACTTTTAAGATAGTTGAGAAGATAAATGATAATGCATATAAACTTGAGTTGCCTCCCGAGTTTGGGGTTAGTCCCACCTTTAATATTTCAGATTTGAAGCCATACTTGGGAGAAGAAGATGAGGCTGAGTTGAGGACAACTCCGATTCAAGAGGGGGAGGATGATGAGAACATCACTTCTTCAAATACACACAACACTCCTCCACTTGACATTCAAGAACCAATCACTAGAGCTCACACCCGACAATTGAATTTACAGGTGAGCTCGTTTCTAAGTACTTCTTTTTGTTCATTTGAGAATCGATTGCTACCTAATGAGTTAATTATGATTAGGAACCATGGAGAGGACCTGAAAGTACTTGGAGAAGGGCTACGAGGCACAATTAGGAACCATGGAGAGGACCTGGAAGTACTTGGAGAAGGGCTACGAGGCACAAAAGTCGAGCAAGGGCGGTTGAATCATGTTGGAGGCCCAACTCAAGCCGACTTCGAATCCAATTCGGAGTCCAGGACCAGGCCGCACTAAAACGGACACCCAGGTCGCATCTGGGCTCCGTTTTGGACGTTCTACATATGTATGGAAAGCTGAGAAGGAGACCTTTCCAATGGCTCTAATCTCATGTCAAAATTCCTTCTAAGTCAATAGGAATCGTCAAAATAAATGGGCATTCAGAATCTGTCCGGATGCTGCGCCACCGTCTTTTGGGCCGTTCGGCCTTGTATCGTGTTGGAGCCCATTAGGGCGCATCCAGGGGTTTTGCACGCCCCTCACTCCTCTATATCCAGCCGCCACCCCCACCATTAGGGTTTAGATTTTGCGTAGATTAATTCTGTCTTGAACAGTTTCGCCGTTCATCGGTTTGTGAGACCCCAACTTTCGAGTGATAGATCAATACATCTGCAATTTCGTTGTGTTCTTCCTTGTTCTTGCTTATGTTCTTTGATTCGTAGGCGAGGATTAGCCTTCTTGGCGAGGTCAACCGGGCTGCGCACGGTTGATAACCTGAGGAGATGTGGTGCTGCGATTGCGGGGTTCTGGACGTGTTGTTCGGAAGCCGAATCGATTTGTGTTGCGCCTCCACCAAATCGAACATATCCAGAACCTGTTGGAAGATCGGGACGCCGTTCCCATCATCCACTATAAGATGTAGAAGCTGGAGATATTCTTGATAGGCTTACTCTCACTAGGGCAATTGGAATATATTGTGGGGCTCATCAAGTTGCATATAGTCTTTAACTAAAATGTCTTGATCCGAAGCAAAAGAGTACAAATGTGGAAATTCGAAGCAAAGGAGATTGTCATTCCAGCAATTTTTCTAGAACAGAATGTCCTAACCATTTCCCAGCTTCCTCATTGGTATGCCTCTGAACTAATTTATGCTTTTCATAATGTCTCTCCACCAAAATGAACCACAGGTGGTAGCCGCATGAGGCCACTAAATTTGAGTAGTATTTGCACCAGACCAGCCTAACCTAGGGAACCTCAATTCTTCCATAGAATTTATGTAAATGCTTCAAAAGCAGTCCTTCATTAAAAACTTGAAGGTTGAGGACTCCCAATCATCCTTTAATCTTGGGCTTGTAGACTTTCTCCCAAGCTGCCAGAGAATTACATCAACCTTGCTGGTCCCTGGAATCTCTCCAAAGGCAGTGTCATCTAGCTTTATCTATGTGATCTATCACCTTCTTGGGCAATCGAAGCATACACATGTGGTAGATGGATTGGAGGGAGAGGACTACATTGACAATAGCTAATCTTCCTCCAAAAGACAATAAACTCATCATGCTGGCAAGTCGTCTTTCTACCCTATCAACAAGAGGAACAAAATCCTTCACCCTTGGTCTTGTCATCCCCACTGTAAGTCCAAGGTAGGTAAATGGCATAGTTCCAATTTTGCATCTAAATACTCCTGCTAGATTAGTCACTTTGTCGAGGGAAATATTGATGGGAATCAAGACTGACTTATCAAGATTCACTTTGAGACTAGTAGAGTTAGAGAAATTTTGGAGTAGTCCTCTTAGGCAGAGGAGCTGCCTGGAGCACGTCGGAAGTATAATTAAGGTGTCATCTGTATACTACACCACTGGATAATCTGCATTTCCGAGCGGTGCTTGAAAACTTGAGGAGATCTCTTTTGGCTGCTTCATTGATGATGGACTAGAGAAGATCTACCCCAAGGATAAATAAGAGTGGTGACAACGGATCACCTTGTCTTACCCCTCTCTTGCATCGAAAGACACTTTCAGGTACCCCATTGTGAGGACTGAAGAGTGACCAGATAAGACGATACTTGCAATCCAGGAAATCCATTTGTTAGGGAAACTTTTTGCTCTCATCACTGCCATGATTGCTTCATGTTCGATTGTGTCAAAGGCCTTTTTAAAGTCCAATTTTAAGGATTAGTATTTTCTTTTTTACTCTGCTTGCATTGGTGAATGTATTTGAAGGCCTAGACAAGGCAATTGTGAATTGTTAATTGTTCTAGTCCTAATGAAGCCATACTAGTTAGCATGAATAAGGTTGACAATAACCGTCTGTAGTCTATTGGCTAGAATCTTATTGAGGAGCTTTAAGACTGAGTTTAGCAGAGAAATTGGCTGTAATCATTCAAGGATTAGGTTCAACTTCTTTGGAACAATAGTGATAAAAGAGCCATTGATGCTTTTGATGTTAACCCTGTTATTGAAGAAATCCTGGCATAATAAGTAGAAATCTTGTTGAATGATATTCCAACACTTGCAGATGAAGAGGCCATTAAACCCATTCGGTCCTGGGGCTTTGTCTTTTGGGAGCCTATTGACAATGTCATCAATCTCTGTTTGGGAATAGTCTGTCGCCAGTTCTTCCAGCTAGTATGGGTTTGCATTAGTTCAATAAGATCAAAGAACATTGTAGGATGAGTCATTATTCCCATTCTTTGCTTGAAGGAATTCCAAATGGCCGCTACCTTATCCTGATGAGAGTAGACTATAATTCCATTGTTCAAGATTAGGGAACAGACCGAGTTTCTTCTGTTCCTTTTAGTTGCAAGAGCATGGAAGTATTTGGTATTTTCATCTCCTAGCTTTGTCCAACGAGAAGTGCATCTCTTTTTCCAGTACATGTGTTGATAATTCAAAAGTCTTGAGAAGTGACTTTTGATTATGTTTTAGAAGTTACTCTTCTCTAAGTATAAGTACCTCTGTTCTTCCAAATTATCCATGAAAAGAATAATCGTTCTACAATTCTGAATTAAAATATTCAAGTAAGATATGGATTTGCTCTAGTTCTTGAGACTCTTGCGCAGATTTTTGAATTTCACCGAGATTCTAACTGCACTGCTTATTTGTAGAATTGACAGATTCCAGAAGAAAGCAACTGCCTCATTGAAACCCGGGTGTTCTGTCTAGTAATATTCAAATTGAAAGAGATTGGATTTGGGTATAACTGTGTCAATGTGCACTACACAAAGAGTACGATCAGAAGTATCTTTATGTATAACATGAACTTTAGAGTGAGGAAAGGAAGTGGTCCAATTGGTTGAAGTGAAAAACCAGTCTAGTTCTAAAAGAGGATCTTCTTGCATGTTGCTCCAGGTATAGGATCTACCCTTGAGTGGCAACTCCGTGAGGCCAAGGATGCTAATGATGGAGTTAAAGGTGAGGATATCATTCAGATTTCTCCCTGGTTTATTACAGTTTTCAACCGATCGAATGAAAATGAAGTCTCCCATTAGGATCCAGTTTTGTTGAGTAGGAACGTTCAGTTGAAGGAGCCAGCTAACAAATTCTTCCCTTCTCTACCCCTCATATGGCTAGTATATTTTGACAAGAGTCCACTAATCTAAGTTATAGACTGAAGAGAACTCTATTATGTGAGTAAAGTGAGTATTCAATAAAGAAGTACCAGAAAACATTGAACTATTCCAAAGCACTAGTAGACCCCCGGATGCACCCATGGAAGGAGAGAAAGCAAACTTATCCAGGTGTTTGGGAGCAAAATTGTGAATGTAAGAGTCCTCAAAGTTTTCTCTTTTTGTTTTCTGGAGGAAGACGATAGAGCAGGCACTGTCCGAGATCTTATCTCAGATGGACCTCCACTTATCAAGGGAGTTTATACCCCAGATGTTCCAGCAAAGGATCTTCCAACTTATAAAATTTTGTGATGAATTCATTGATAGATAGCATTATAAAGAGACCAGACAGGTTGCACAGCAATACTGTCCCAGACTTTAAGCTGTGAAAAGCCAAAATAGCACTGTAGAAGATTCAACAAAACAATAACTAAGTGACAAAGTAGCAGAAAAACAAAACAATGACCTGCCTGTACAAAACATGTGTCACCCAACAATTAGGCCCTTCAATCCTCTTCTTCATTTTGATGCTCAGTGGTGAAGCTACCATATGCCATGTAACATCCTAATTTTCAGAGATTTTAAAAACCTTGAATTTAAAAATAAATTTCTGAAATTTTCTTGAATTTAAAACAAGCTTGAATGAATTTTTAGAATTTAATATGATTAAATTCAACATCAAAATTTTCTGAAAATAATTTATTTGGGTTCCCTGTCTCTCAAGGAATTATCTGGTATTTTTGGTGAATTTTCTGGATTTATTTGCTATTTTCTAGAGCTCCTAGAAGTTTATTTGAATTTCTAGAAAAAAGAATTCTTGGAAAATCTCCCCGCCGCCCGATCTTCCTCTCTCCTCCACGCGTCGCTCATCCCCGGCCGCGCCGCCGCCGTACACCCTTCCAGCGTCGCCGCGCCTCGCCGCCCGATCCGCCGCCGCGCGCCACGCGTCGCGCATCCGCGGCCCGACAGCGGCGGCACCGGCCTTCGCCTCGCCGCCGCGCCCGCTCCGTCTCGGCGTCTGTCCCCGCGCGGATCTGATCCGGCCGTCGCCTTCACTTACGCCGCTTCTCATCCGGCGGCTCGGTTCTTTTCCCTCGCCACGCGTCGTGCATCGAGCCATCTCTCTTTCTCTCTATCTACGGCCCGGCGGAGTCCCGCTGTCGGGCTCGTCGTCCCTTTGTTCGCCTCGGCCGCGCCGTCATCATTCTGCGCGCCCAAGCTCGCGTTCTTCGCCTCCGGCCGTTACTCCTCGCCATGAATGGTCGGAGCATCCGCTCGTCGTGCGGCGTTAATAAGCGCCGTTTCCCCTCGGCGTCGTCGTTTCCGCCGTTGGGCGTCGGAAACGTCGCGTTTTCTTGGCGAGTTCGTCGTCCGTTTCTTCTCCGCGGGGTATAAAGGCGTCGCGGGAGCCCTTCTACCCCTTCGCGCACTCCTCCTCTCTAGCTACTCTTGGCGTGTGTCACGCGCGTTTCCGTGCTCTGCCGCCGTGCGTTTCGTCGTCGCCGGTGAGTCCACCGCGCGCCGTCGCCTCGCTCCGCCCCTCGGTCCCAGCGCCGCGCAGCGCGCCGCTCCTTAGTCACGCCGCGCGCGCGCATCGCGTCGCGCGCGCCGCGCGCGTCGTCTTGCGGGCCGCGCGCGTCGCTCATCGCCACCTTCCGCCTCCGTGTCCTCGCATCCCGCCGTCCATTCACGATCGGAACGCGAGGCATCGGCGCCGCCACGCGTCCTCTCTCGCCGTCGGATCCACCGACACTCGCGCCCGCACCGCGTCGCGGCGCCGCGCGGCAGCGCCGCAGCGTCGCCATCGCGCCGCGCGCCGCCGCGCGCGCGCGCGCGCGCGCGCGCGCCACGCGTCGGCAATCATCGCCTTCCGCCTCGCGCGTCGCATCTTCGCCGTTCATCGGATGCGGTGAAGGCTCGAGATCTTCCGCGTGGGCGACCACGGCCGTCCGATCTCGCGCTACGCGGCGCCCGAGTCACCCACGTCAGCCCTAGCCACGTGGCAGCACGAGCGCATGCCACGTCAACCCTAGTCCACGTCAGCAACCACGTGGCATGCCACGTCAACTGCCACGTCAGCCAAAATCCGCCCCCAGGTGCCACGTGGCAGCCATGTCAGCAGCCACGTTAGTAGTTGACACGTGGCGGCACGGCGCGCCACGTTAGCCTAACTGCGCGTCGGTATGCTGCGCGCGATGTCTTGTTAGTGGACTCGGTCCACCGTGGACCGGCCCCACCTGTCAACCTCTAAAATATTATTTAAATTCCATGCTGACGTCATAATTATTCTTTTCCTTTACAAAAATAATTCGTGCTGACGTCATAAATCTTTTTCGGTTTAAAATTTAATCCAGAAAATAGCCTTTTTCTTTTATTTTGTATTTAAACTTTGGACGGCTATAACTTTTGCATTTTAACTCCAAATTGACCCATTCAAATTTCTAAATTCATCTAAAATTCCAAACTTTCATTTGGTATATTTATTTTTAATTTTTGATATTTTATTTTATTTTATTTTATTTTATTTTATTTATTTGGTTCTTCTCGTTTCTCGTGTAGAATCCGATCTGTCCGACGATTTTCAAGAGCAACTTCGGGAAGGTTCTGACCTAATTCAAGAAGGCAAGTCTCCTTGACCATTCTGCTCCTATGTTTTATAAATAGTTTTTGCAATTATTTCAAATTATTTGCATGGCTATGTTTAGTAAATTGATAATTTTACTTTTAAAATTTAGATAAGTACCTAATTTGTTATGCCTTCCTTTGGAAATTGTATACTGTATATCCTTGTCAACTTAGGATCACCTTTGGCTCAGTAATGAGTTAGTATTATTCTTGTTGATTTTAGAATATTAGCAAAGGCTTAGTTTAGCTGATAAATGTAAAATGTTCATATGATAAGAATAGTTAATGAATGTTTTGATTTAATGTTTTGTGTGAAAAGTGGTAATAGATGTTACCACTATAAATCTTTAAAATAAAAATGAAATTCAAGGTAAAATTTGACGAGGGTGGATGGAAGGTTTGGTAGTGCGGTTTAGCATGAAAAGCAGTTTGTGAATGATCCACCTAGTCGTCTAAGGACCGATTCTTATGTTTGTCCAAACTGAGTAAAACCGTACAACCACAAGTTAAAATGGGTACAACCTAGCTAATTAACCTATAATAGTTTACATTTTGTGTCACTATCGGAAAATGGGTATCGAGTTCTTGATTACTCAAAGTGAGGCGATTTCTTGCACTCACATGGCGCGAGGGGGCTTCGAATATGGTGGATTTAACCCTTGGGTGAAACCTCGTGAATTGATATAAATCTATACTAGAGTAGGTGAAAAGTTTTGTGATATTTTATCGGGTCTTATGCCAAAGGAAGCATATTGGTATTAGGATAATATATCTCTTGTGGGTAAAGTTGTACACACTCTGTGAGTAATAAAACTATTCGAATAGCCGTGCCCACGGTCAAGGGCGGACAAGGAATGCATTCACATAGTAGAGATTTGACTTTGAATTTAAAAAAAAGGTTTTGGAAAAACTAGAGAGTGGATAGAACTCTCGTGATTTTGGTCTGGTGGAAGTAACCAGTTCAGGTGGTTTTAACCTTGATTTTGAAACTTGGCGGAGATAGCCTACTTATCAGTGATGGTGGATGTAACCTTCACTAAAGTACTTATTAAACTTCAGATTATAAAAATTAAATGTTTAATAAAATGTTTTTAAAAGGAGTATATAAATTTGAAATAAAATGCTGATTTGTGCAAAAGAGCCATATAGCCTTCCTTTGTTCAACCTTGCATCTAATGCATCTTTCCCAAGACTTGCGGAGTACTTTATGTACTCACATACTACACTTCAACTAATTCTCGGAGGAGGTGAAGCTCAAGAAGGGGACTACGACTCTTTGTTCGCTTGCGGCTGTGATGGATTCTTTCGGAGGACTAGGTCTCGTTGCTCAAGTCAATTGCTGTGGCGATTGATGGGCGTTTATCTGAATATTTTGCTTTATTGTTTTATTTTGTGTAAGAGGTTCAGTGAACTGCAGTTTAAGGCCTTGGGCGAGGACTTATGTATTTCCGTTATTATTGTAATAAAGCGTTGTTGGCAATGTATCATTTGGTCTGATTATCTGTGTGTACTAGCATTGATCTGGGACTAGTACTGTAATACACAGGGGGGTCCGGGAGTTTCTACTCCAGGGTCTCACATGCCAACACCCCAGAGGGGACTTGGCCATAACGGTACCCCCATTCCCTCATGAGAGTGATCGGGAGTCTGGGCATCCCCGAAGAGTCCTCCCCTAAAGCATGCAAAGCTATGCTGGCTTGCTTATGAAGTTGGTCCAGCGAAATTCCTTTCAAGTTGGCAGTTGTCGACAATGATAACTGATCAAGTTCTAAAACCTACAGCGAGCTTGGAGGTATGTTGGACTTGCACCTTTTAGAGTGTGAGAGCTCAGAAAGCTGGGGGACTACATCTTGCTTATTCAATCTTGGGCTCCTGCGTAAGTTGTGGACTGTGAGGGGAGTGGATTACTTGTGGCCTGACTTGGGCTTGGTATTCGGGGAGCTGAGACTGGGTGTAGCATCCTCTGGCTTCTTAGGTATTTCCTCAATACGGACCCAAGAAGATCCATGATGACTAGGCCTCATTGAGAAGATAGTAGTAAACAGGTCACCTATAACAGAACTAGATGGTGACGGAAGAAAGAAATTACCAGAGTGCATCTCTTTAGGGGAGCTCCAAGGCCACTGAACCTTAGGGTTGAAAGTAAGGCACCATGGTCTCTTCAGACTAGGTCATTGAGATATCAAGACAAGCTATTGGGGGAAGAGAGGCCAACCCCAAGAGGGGGTAGGCAGCCTAGAGAAGAGCAGGTTGAAGCAACTCTGAAAACATGCGATGACCTGATGAACAAACTATAGAAATGCCAGGTCAAAAATCTGAGCGATCAGAGGTCCTTTGATGATAGCAGAAGAGGAACCAAGTTGATGATTAAAAGGAATCAAGTCCAGATGGGAGCTACCAATGTGCACTTGTGAGGAGTTCTCTTGCAATTGTTGGGATTCAGAGTCCGACAATTCTGCGATAAAAATAGGATTTGAGGAGACAGACGCAGACTCCTAGGGCTACAAGCTTTGATCAATCGGAAAGTGATCCCAATCTCTTGTCGCTTGTTGCTATGGTTCCCATTGTCCCCATTGATCATCTTAATAGGGGACCTGGAAGGGAGGTTCATTATGTGGGTTGTCGGGTTCCTCATGTTGCAAATTAATCATATTTTCAGGGAGGTCCTCATCCCCCAGTCCAGCATATGGAAAATCCAAATTAAGGACAAAGACTTGGATAGTCCAGGATTCTCTAGTGCCCCTCAAATCACCACTTTTCTTCAAAACTAGATTCCTGGGAGCTGCGTCAACTGAAGGTTAAAGCACCTTCACTAGGACTCTACCCTTGATCCTGTCTCCCGAGTGCCACTCAAGAGCTTGCCAAGGAGAAAACCACATGGGCGTTGGAGTGGTGGTTTAAAAGGTATAGTGGAAAATCGAGAAACATGATCCAACCCACCTGAGTAAAATTAGTCGCTCTCTAGTTTAAGTCTTCATTGTGTCTATGAAATCTAAGTTCATTCTGATCATCCAAGTGGTTGGGTTTCCCAAAGATTAACATGTCCTGCTGAATTGGAGAGTTAAGTTGAAGATATCAATGTCAAGCGGGTGGGGAGAGCATCTTACCACATGGATTTTGAGAGCGCCTTGAATGAAATCCCTAATGTCCATCACTGCTTGTGCTATCTCTTCTTGGAGGGTGGGACCATGGTCGTAATGGCACAGTCCTCATGGTGAGATTGCGATGACTCCTAAAGAACCAGGTCCGCTCACGACAGCCGAAATTGCCCTCCCTCTTCAATGAAAAGGCCTGTCAAAAGGAATTGGCCAAGGTTGAGAATCTGGAAGTTGGCCTTCGTGGAAGGTGGAGGGGAACGGGGGGAGTTCTTACGGAGGGACGGGCGAGGACTTGGAGTAGGAAGAAGCCAAGGGAGCGAACGGCGGGAATTTCAGGAGGCACACCTGTTCCCCAGGTCGGGCCATGTGAGTTCCCATCTCTCCCTTGGGCCAACAACACGTTACATAGAGAACGGGCGAGAACCCACTTCCTATTAGCATGTAACCACGAGGATAAGTAAACTGAGGCTTTGTGACCATAATTAGAGCAGGCCCAACATCGGATCTGACTAAAACAAGACACTGCTAAATGACCCAAATGCAGACATCAAGAGCAAGAAGCTGCCTTGAAGTCACCATCACCAAAAGCAGGCACAAACTGCAATGGTTGCACCCATTGAAAATTCAAAATGTTTGACTTGGTTAGGTGAGGATGAGTGGAGCAAGAATTGACTACCAACCCATAGAAAGGCTTGAAATCAGAAGAAGGAATTTGCATCGAAATTGAGCCAATTTTACGGAATGATGATCTTTAAAGAACTGAACCATCGGTTGTTCTGCAAATGAGACTCACTTCTAAACTTTGAAGTAGTTCTTTGATCAATTATTTTTGCGAGACGACACAATTGTCCACTCATTGTGATGCTCCGATAACCACCGATGATATTCTTTTCGGAAATTTTCTCCTCCATCCCTCCAGAGGTGGAAGTGAATAGTGAAGTGCTTAGTGGAGCAGCTCTTGGTGCGACAAATAAGCAGTCCAACTTGCTTGGACATTGCAGAAAAATGAAAGCCAAAGTCATTCGCCCTTTTAACTTGAAATCCCAAGTTCTCACCCCTAGGCAGCATTGTAGCACTTTACCTATTGACTATTTAGAAAGACGAAAGGTAAATCGTGAGAAAGCGACCAACATCGGAAAACTGGGACTTGCAAGCAAGATTGGGTGGACCTCCAAACCAAACCTCGAACCAATATAGTCTTGAAATCACTTACCTAGGGAGAAGTCCCAGTCTGAGAAGAGCTCACTAGCCATGGGCGAGCACCCTTAGGAAGCCTTGGGGAGAAGTTGAGAGCGACAAGAGAGCTAGAAGAGGAGGGAGATGGCAGGGCTAGAGAGATCGCCATGGGAGTCACGAGAGCAAGCTCGAAAGGACCCCATCTTCTAGTATCTTATCTTAATAACATAAATTAATATGGATATTCAGATGGATCCTTCAGAAAATATAAAATTCTGGAAAAATTACACAATCAAGTCCACTGTGCAAAGATCCTTCAAAAAAATTCATAATTTCTGGAGCCTATTTTCTATATTAAAAATCTTACAAACAGTATAATTAAATGAATTTTTGAGTAAAATTCAGAGTGGATAAAATTATGAAAAACTTACATAATTAAGTACACTGTGTCGGAAGACTCCACAAAAATATCATAAGTTTTTGAGCTCATTTGCTATATTTAAAAATTCTTATATGTATTACACCTAAATAAATTCGCTAATTAGAAATAAATTAACACAAATTAACAGAGATAAACAGTGGCCACTGCACGATGGCCGTGCGACATTGAGCGCACTGCACGGTGGCCATGCGGCATAGGTCATGTGTCGCTCCTCAGTTTATTCCGCACGGTGACCGTGCAGTACAGATGATATTTTTTATAAATTTCATGCGATGGTGATGCTATTCTTGTTAATATAACATGAAACAGCACTCCAAAAAGTCATGAATTCAATTGTCCTATCATCGTGATCCCCTTCCTCTACAGCAAGGAGGAGTCAAGCAAAGCCTGAGAGTGGCAGTAGGTATAGGGTGAAGTGAAGTTGGTAGGGCTAGGCACTGATTTACACCAATGCTCAGTTGGTTAAGCAGTAAAGAATCAAGATGGATGGATATGCTTTGGGTCACACTGTGCATGCAGCTAATCAAAAGCTCCAAAAAGGAGAAGTAGGTGTGAGATTTGGTTGGGATGCTGAACACCTCTTTGCTTTCTTCTCTTCTTTTGATCTTTTTACTGTGCATGCTCATCATTTCTTCCCCATGCATTATGGGGCCCTCCTCATGACTCATCACATTCTTTGCTAGTTTCATCATAATCACAAACTCTCACACTCTTTTCTATTGGTTAATTAAGCCTACCTTCGCCAACTTACTAAGCGGCATTCCTATTAATTTTTACTAATGGTTTTTAACTATAGTTTACATTTTTCAGTTGATTATAAATAGTAATAGCTAAAAAAGTAGTTTTAAGAAGAAGGATACCAACAATGTAGAAAGTGAAGGAAAGATGTATACATATGACAGGAGCGAGAGAAGTGGGGTACATGATGTACTCTTGACCCCCTACCTTATCTTGGAGCAAGATGGTAGCAAAAAAAAGTAAAGAAACCGCTCTAAGAAATCAAATGTCCATATTAACTTTTAACTTTTATAAATAGAAACTAATACGAATATGACCTAACATTAATTCTTCACTAGATTCACCTATGTACCCACAAGAACCAACAAAAGTGCTCACCTGTACCATCTAAGCAGGAGCGAGAGAAATGGAATATATGATGTATCCTTGACCTCCTACCTTATCTTGGAGTGAGATAATAGCAAAAAAAGGTTAAAAATGGCTTTGAGAAATCAGATGCCTGTATTAACTTTTAACTTTTTTAAATAAAAATCAATACAAAGATGACTTAACATTAATTCTTCACTGGATTTATCTATGTACTCACAAGATCCAACAAAAGTGCTCGCCCGTACCATCTAGGACGACTTGTTTGCAAAAACATGGGAGCAATCCATCATACCCATGGAATTTTATAAACGCCTTTCATGTTTGGGACATCATTGGCTTTAGTCTTGATTAAGCAACGTCGAAAGTGCTCTGTCCTATGTGTTCCCCCATGAAATAGCAGGCCTGTGCCATGCGTTTTTATGGTCTTCTCCTGCTTGTTTTCCCATTCTTTCTTGTCCTTTTCTTGGCTCTCTTTGAAAGAACTTAAAATTGGCTTTGGCTTATATATATGCTATAATAACTTATTTTTAAATGATATATTTTTTAAGATGAGATCAACAAAAGGATTATAGTAAAAAAATATATTGAGTTCAGCTGTACTGGTCAAAATTGTATGTGATTATTTTTCTCTGCGTACTGCCTCTCCTGAACATGCAGAATTCAAAAAATTAAGCCATAAGACATTAGGTACAGCCCAAAAGAATCCACCCCTTTTCTCTGTCTCAGGGACATAATATTAATGGATGGGTTTGGTTGGGCTTTAGCTTTGTCTTAGCACTTTCTGGTACAGTAACTAATTTTTAAATAGTATATTTTTTCAATGTATGATCTACAAATATATTATAGTAGACACTGTACCGAGTTCAGCTATACCGGCCAAAATCATATGCTGTTGTATCTTTCTGCATACTATCTTTTACAAATAGATATAATTCAAAAATCATAAGTCAAAAACCGAAATCAAACAAACAAAACCCACCAAATGTCTCTGGAATCTGGATCATGTGTGCCTGATGGGGATGGATCTGCTGATTCAACGAGAATTGGCGCACATCGCGCCGGATCAGATCTCAGTGGTCAGTGTGACTAGTTCCTTCTGTTGGGTTCGTGAAATGCCGAAGTCCTAGCTAGGCTCCTAGCTAATGTTTGTGTCTGCAGGATGTCATATTTAATATGTCATGATGTGGTGGTGGGTTGGATCCGATGAGGGTGACAAACTGACAATGAGAGGACTACATCAATGTCTTTCGAGAGTTTGTTAGGAGGGAGTGGTGGTGCCAATAGTTCAAGAAAGATATACCTTGCATCATCACTAAGAGAATCAGCATTAATAGACAGGCAGATAAGTTGGAGCAAGCCACATTAGACCCTTTTGCCTCCTCAGCCGCTCTTGGATGACTCAGGGAGCGACTGAATCCCACTGCCATAACCCTCCCCCTCCACCGTGGCCTCCCCTCGCCGCTGCTACCGCCGTCCAGCGGCGGCTGCTGGGCTCCCACAGCTCCCTCTTCTCCTCCTCTCTTCCTCCCTTCCCCTCCCCTTTCCCCGGATCTAGGGTTTTCTCCTCCAGATCCTTTTCTTGGTGATCTCTCTTCTTCCTTGGGTCAGTGGCCGGCGGTAGCGTTGGTGCGGGCAGTATGCTCTACTACAAAAAGGGTCATCACAGACCGTTCGGAACCATCATCACATACAGTTCTATGAACCATCAGAATCAATGGGTTAGTGATAATCGGAGGTTATCACAGACGGTTTGTGAGCTGTCTGTGACAATCACAACATAGACGGTTCGGAACTAGAATCGTCTGTGAAAGCGTAATATCACAGACGATTTTTGTTCTGAACCATCTGTGATGCCTACATATCACAGACAGTTTTTTGTGGTAGCCATCTGTGATACGTTTTCATAGACGGTTTATACTACAAAACCTTCTGTGATAGTATCTAAAATTTTTACTTTTTTTGGCTAGCTTCAGAAAATGTTAGCCATGCCATGCCCTCTAAAAGTGGAACAACATACTTAAATTTGAATTTCAGATCTGAATTACGTATAGCATTGTATACATAAGAGGACACTTACAAATTCAGAAAGATGTTTATACTACAAGAAACTTCAGGCTAATGCAAACTAGACTTACACATCTATCATTAAACTACAATCTGAAACAAGTGGAGAGGAAAAAATTCCAAGTAGCAAAAACATAAAGGCAATGAACACCATTTTTAGATTCTATGTCAAAATCAACAGAATACTATACTTTTGGGATGTACGAAGCGGAAGCCCCCTGCCGATGCTGATGACTTGGCCTTCCCTCCCTTACTGAACTAAACCCCTTCATTCCCATGCCGAGCACAAATGAGTTGGAGTAGTACTGGTGGTGTTGCTTCTTGGAGTAGGGAGAGGGGGATTAATAGAGGTGAGAGGTAGGGAGGACACCGGTGCTTGCCGTTCGATGTGGAGAGAATGGACGGGTGAGATCGGGATCCTAGGGTTAATGCCGAAATCGGTGACATAGAGGGGCTTATCACAAATGGTTCTTAACAAAAACCATCTATGATAACGGGAGATATCACACATGGTTCTTATTAAAAATCTTCGGTGATAATGGCTAGATGGTAGATCATAAAGATAATATACCGATGCAATGTAAACAGCTAGTCTCACAAGATAAAATAGCAAAGTTTTATATGGCTTATATATGCTCATTTGACATGTTTTAACGAGATCTACAACTTTGCTTTTGAAGCGAACCCTAATTTCGAAGGGAAGATCAAAAATTTTGCTAAAAACAGAAACCAAAAACTTGTGACACAAATTCGAAGCCAAAGATGCCAATTTGGGGGGTATTAGAGAGTGACTAGCACAAGTCGGTTAGTTTTTTTGGATCCAGCTTGTCGTTATCTTTCCAACGAGTATAAGAACATCAAAAACGGACACCATAGGCAGAAGTTATACCCATTTTACTAAAGGTGTTTCAGAACAGAATCTTACTCAGATCTAGGCGGGAGATTACAAAATTTTAGAGGATTGTGAGATGAGAAACATATGACAGACGGTTTTTAATACAAACCGTCTGTGATAACTTCATTATCACAGACGGTTTGTAATAAAAAAATCATCTATGAAGTATCTATCCCTTCAGACTGGTCCAAACACATTCAGGTGGCAGATCGGCTTTACTACGGATTGGATGGTCCAATTGCTTTTATGCCAATCAGTTTGCTTGATCGGAATAGTCCAATCATTTTAATGATGATCGAGCGGTCCGAATAACTTTGGGTGCTATTCGGACTGGTCCGAACGTTTTCTTATGAACGATCAGACTGATCCAAATGTGCCTTCTTCTTTTCGATCATTTTCTCTACCCATTTTACTAAAGGTGTTTCAGAATGGAATTCTACTTGTACTCAAATAGGAAATTATGAAATTTTAGGAGATTGCGAGGTGGGAAACATATCACAAACGGTTTTTAATACAAACCATCTGTGATAATTTCATTATCAGAAACAATTTGTAATACAAACCATCTGTTAACTATCACAGATGATTATTTATATAAACTATCTGTGATATATGCCATTATCATAGACAGTTTGTTTCAGACGGTCCAATTGCTTTTATGCCAATCAGTTTGCCTTATCGGAACGGTCCAATCATTTTAATGATGAACAAGCGGTCCGAATAACTTTGGGTGCCATTCGGACTGGTCTGAACGTTTTCTTATGAACGATCAGACTGATCCAAATGTGCCTTCTTCTTTTTGATTGTTTTGTCTACCCGTTTTGCTAAAGGTGTCTCAGAATGGAATCCTTCTTGTACTCAGATAGGAAATTATGAAATTTTAGGGGATTGCGAGGTGGGAAACATATCACAGACGATTTTTAATACAAACCATCTGTGATAATTTCATTATCAGAAACAATTTGTAATACAAACCATTTGTTAACTATCACATACGGTTATTTATATAAACTGTCTGTGATATCTGCCATTATCATAGACGGTTTGTATAAATAACCGTCTGTGATAGTTCACAGACGATTATTAATAGAAACCGTCTGTGGTGTCTTGTATTATCACAAATGATTCGTATTAATAACCATCTATAAAAATATCACAGACGGTTATGGACACAAATTGTCTGTGATAATTACAGTACAGACGGTTGCTATGAACTATCTATGATGTAGCTGTTCAGTATAGCCTCTTTTGTAATAGTGATGGCACAAGCACTGTCCATCTCCAGATCTGGCTAGGCGTGGGTTAGATCTGGTCACCATTGGCATGGCATGCGTCGATGGTGTGGCCGGCATGTCCCTCCTTCAGTTCTGACCGGTTCGCCTCCTCCTCGCCACAGGGATTTCCATTGATGGTGCAGCCCGTTGTGGACGCACATAGGATGCATGTGGGTGTCGCGAAGGCGGTCAGGGTTGGCTGGCCTAGAGGCACGACTAGGTGGACACGATGACAGGGCATTGCAGGTGGCACGAGGTGTGGCCTCACAGAGGGCAGCGCAGAGTGCACCTGGCCATGTGCGGTACGAGGCTTATCGCAGTCGCACAGTGATGCGTGGCATATCATGTGACAGTGTGTCTTGACCGTGGAGAAGGCCTTACTAATCCAAAGTGTTGGGGGTGCTCGTTGTGTGAGCCATTGTCCTGAGGTGGAGTGGGCCAGCAGATGAATGGGGCCCAAGGAGTGGTCGCTTGTTGCTGAATCATGTCCTAATTGATGTAGGGTGGTCATTGTGGAGTGTTGGATCGTAAGGGTCTTCTCACCCCAAAAGCTAGCTAATGAGGTAAGAGACTCCCCCACTTTTAAGTTAGGTCTCTTGCCCTTCCACAACCAATGTGGGACTATTTCAACAATCCCCCCTTCACACATTGGTGTCCCTCAGCCATTCACTGCTTTTTCACCGTACACCGACAGTCCCTCAGAGTGCCCCTTCACCGTACACCGACGGTCCCTCAGGGTCATAGTCCATCAGGCGTTCACACACTTAGTGTCCATTGGGTCAGAGATATTAGAACCGGGCTCTGATACCACTTGTTGGATCATAAGGGCCTTCTCACCTCAAAAGCTAGCCAATGAGGTGAGGGACTCCCCCACTTTTAAGTTAGGTCTCTTCCCTTCCACAACCAATGTGAAACTATTCCAACATGGAGGCCCCGTGTGAGTAGTTGGTTTGGTACCCTTGTGATTTGGTATGCCACCGTCGGTGTCGCGTCGTGCAAGTTGGCCGAGTTTGTTGGGCACGGCGGGGCCAGTTCTCACTGTTCATCCTGCCTCATTGATTGTCAGTGTCTAGGCTGCCTCAGCACCACGATCAATGGTTGGCTCTGGTTTCCTATTCGGAGAGTAGTTCTTGTTGGGTTCATCATGCATCCACAATCGCTCCTCGTGTTGTTGTAGTGGTTAGTCATCTTTGGTCTTGCCGCGAGCTCCATCCCGGTGTTGGTCTCTAAGAGCTGCCAGCGGGTGTGGCTGGATATCTATTGGTGTTTGGTGTTGTCGTAGTGGGTGTAGACCGGAGTTCTTGGGATCGCATTTCTTGCCCTTGCAACGACATGTGGTTCTTCACCCGTGCGCCGGTGTTCTAGTGCTTGAATTGCGTCGTGCTTGTTAGCTAGTTGTTCTGTCTTTGTTGTGCGAGAGAGTGGTCGGTGTGTTGTTGTGGTGCTAGTTTTGGTGTTTGCCACTAGCCTGTTGTAAGTAGTGTTTTCTTAGGTGTTTACAGCGGAGACTCTTCATTGCCTGTGATGTATCCTCTTTGGGGACGATGTTTATATTCTCTCCTTTGAATGACTAGCAGAGCTCCTGCCCTTGGTTCAAAAAGAAGAAGAGAAGTTGGAGCTACGAGATGACATAGGTGATGCCTAGGGCTGTGCATGTTTGAACCGAACCGGAAAAACCGGCCCAAAAAAATCGAACCGAACCGAACCGGTCAACTCGGTTTGACCGGTTTTCGGTTTTCGGTTCGGTTATCAGATTTTGGGTTTTTTGTGTCCGGTTTTTTCGGAAAAAACCGGCTAAAAACCGAATAAACCGACCACGCTCCATTCGCACTTCTTTGTTCGCGGCCTCGCTCGCGAGCCCGCTCGACCGCTCCTCGAGCTCGTGCCAGCGCCCGTTCGCCCAATGGCCTGAGCCCAGCGACAGCGGCCAGCGGCCCAACCGCCCAGGTTCCCAGCGCCCACAGGCCACAGCAGACAAAGACCAAGACGTCGAGCGGTCAGGCCAGCGCTCCATCGCATTCGGCATTTCGCGATTCGCCTTTGCCCGGTACCTTGGGCCTTGGCGCGCTTCTCGCATGTCGTCCACTCGTCCAGGCGTCCAACAGACTAGCAGTGATGCGCCTGCCTAATGCCAGTGAAGCTCCGGCCGACCAGCAATCCGACTTGCTTCTTTGCTTGGCTTCTCGATTACGCACTTCGCGCTTAGTTCAATTCGCGTCAACTATGGTAAATATGGTAATTACCGATACCGCACCGAAAAAAATTGGGATTTGCCGATACCGAACCGTACTTCTAAAAAAACCGTATATTACCGAAATACAAATACCGTATTTGCCGTATATACTGTACATACCGAACTGATTAAACCGAAAAAATCGAACGCACAGCCCTAGTGATGCCAGTCGTAGGCACCAGGCTGAGGTGTGATATTCTAGTCCAAGAAGAATTAAGCCCTGTAGCCCATATGTGTATGGGCATGAGTGCATAAGAGTTTAGTTCCACCTTACTTATCAAGGTTAGGTATGACCAACATATAAATCTAAAGTGTCTAAAGCAATCAACCATGGGTTAATCATTTTGCATAAGTAGATTAACAAAAATGCAAATGAGTGGTTGTGTGTGCGTGATATTTTTGGTGTGTGTTAAAAGGTGGCGTCCACCTTCAGTGGCTGGCAGCACCTCGTTAGGGTCCTGGCATAGGAATTTTAGGGAAATTAGATAAGGTGAAAATGTGTTCAATATAGAATATAGGAAAAATCATGCACCTAGTAGGTGGACAACCACTGTTTTTACCCTCACATGTTGATCAATTCTTTATCTAGGGGACGTACGAGGTGCAAACCCATATTCATATGCAGACATATATATAAACTTCTATGTGGTCCGTTGGACGAACGAGGGATGGATGGTTCTTAATTGATCATGAGAAGGATCCCTCAAACAATTGTCTAACATATGGGGGGTTATTAAACATTTTATACATTCGTGTGATCCTAAAGTCTCCTGGATCTCTTATCCATCCCTCTGCCATCTAGTGGTTCTTATGAAAAGTTTTCACATTTACATCTAAAGATAATGCACTTGATGGGCGCCCTCCTGACCTCTAGCCCCATTGCTAGAAGTTTACTCCCACATCACGTGAAATGCACATGGATCGAGTGATTCTAAGAGGAGACCAGAGTACTCACACTCTTGTTGTAGATGTGAAAATTCAAACATAATTGCGAAGGTAGACATTCGCCAGGCTAAGGTCGGCATCCACAAGAGTAAAAGTGACACGAGGATTTATACAGGTTTAGAGATCTAAGAGAACCACCCAACTCCTGTCAGTGAGTCAACAAGAGGTTACCATCGGAGAGAGAGTCTCTGAGGGCTCACCAGTTTAAATATACTTCTTTATTGTTCAAGAGAATTTCCCTTACAAATAAGGGAAAATAGAGTATTTATAGGCTATTGCGCCTATACAAATGACCAAAATATCCTCTAGAGAATAGCTACCCTATAAGTACAAGAGATAAGTATAATCGTCCTTTGTAAGTTTAATCACATTTCTTTGTCTATATGTGTGTGTCCTCAATCAGGTGCCGGAGTTGCGGCATACTCTCAAGCTTTCTTGAAATCTAATCTGCCCTTACATGGCAATGTTTGGGCCCGTATTGCATCTTGCACAATCCTTGGGCCAGCTGCCGACTGGGCCGCTCAATTTATAATGTTTTGTTGGGCTAGCAGGGAAGCCTATCTAGCACCTGGGAGATCCAATCGGTTGGAGCTGCATCAGCGCTCTCTCCCATGCTACTTTTATTGGCCACACCCCACACACCCTTTTTCATCCCCCTCGCTCCTTCTCTCTTTGCCTCTACCTTTCCCTGGTCCAACACAAGAGAGCAACCGACTCAACGAGGGAGCAGGCACGCCGCAGGAGAGCAAGGCTGAGCAGGCCTTGGCTGGGCGCCAGATCTGAGCAAGAAGGCGGTGTCGATGCGGTTGGCATCCTCCTCAGAGCTTGGCCGAAACCCGGGCGGCGGAGGACGCCGACGATGCTCCGACGTGGACTGTCGGCGAGCTTACCCAAGGTGAGCTCATGATTGCCGGCCTCTGAGCCCTTCGCCTTCTCTTGTTTTGTTTTTTTTTTTCTTGCTCTTGTCGTGGAGCAGACGAGGCGAGGCATTGTCGTCAGGGCCCCGGGCGCCGACCGCTGGCATGCTGAATGAAGGCCACGGAGTGCTGTCAGAGGCTTGTCGAGGCATGGAACCAAGGTCGCCAAGGCGTCGAACGGGAACCGCCAGGGCGTCGCCTTGGACCTGCTGGGTGGCCACTCCTTCAGTAGGGCGTCGGTGAACCGAAGCCATGGTGGCCGTCCTGGTGCGAGGGTGCTTCCGCCGTGGGGAGGGCTTCGACAGGGTGCAGATGAGCCGAGGCCATCAAGGCACGCCGGCTATTGGCCCGTAAGGCGTCTTTACCGGGACACCCTCCAGCTGGGGGCATCCTGCCGGGGTGCTCAAGGGAGTCGGTAGGGCTCCAGACTAAGGCATTGCGCCTTTTTTTTTCCAGGGCGCTGGCTACAGCTGGTCCCTTTGGCGAACCTAGATAAGGTGTCTTCTGTTGAGATACGGGTACAATACACTAACGTAAATTAAAAAAAATTTACCGTGTAAACTAAGAAGTCATGCGAGTAAGAGATCATAGATCGTTACCACTAGACATGCAATGCAGCGGAAATAGAGTTAAAGCAGCTGATTCAACGAAGAGCGTGTCGGTGTAAACGAAGGTAATCGATCATCCTTCGGTCAACCGTCTCCTCCTTGCGATCGTCCCGATCAATGTCACAGTCGTCGCAGCGCCTCTACCAAGGTCCACACGTCCAACGAAAGAATACCGTACGTCAGTGTGCTAGCACCAGCACGCACGGCAAGGGTTATGAGAGGTGGCGGCTAGGGTTTTTGGGATGTCGCCCTCAGCCCCCGCACCTCTCATTATATAGCCTCCAATCGGATCCTTATCTGATACGAGTGGAGATCGAATTCCACTCGGAAACTATCATCCGGACCCTTATCGTTCCAGTTCATTAAGTGTATGACCACAGATTTATGTACATTTGACTATGGGCTGAAAACTCCTTTCCGGTCCATAGGTCGATGTGATCCCTAGCGAACATAACGAACCCAAATATACATAAAGATCATATCAGATGAACATATATAATGTTTATATACCGACCCCATTGTCTCACGATACTAGATCGAACTCAAGGCGAAAGGCATGTCATCCTATGATAGCTCGATCCTTCATTCGAACTGTGATAGATTACTCGGTTGTGGTGACTCTTCAACCATATTCGGCATAGTCATGCACTTTCTTAATCCAACCACATCAAGTGGCCAGAGATATCTCTCTGTTATATAGGAGGGCAAATTCCATCTTGATCACTCATATTCCTCCATATATTTCATAGTAAACCCAAAAGCTACATTTATGACCACCCAACTACGGAGTAGTATTTGGTAACCCTTAAGTGAATTATTACATATGTAGAAAATAATGGCGATCTCAAGTCTAAGGATCCTACATACACTATATATAAGACCAACTGATGACACTTAAGAATATAATAATTCTGCGATATCTCATGGTGGGTCAATCCAACATCACATTCCCTAACATGTGTTCACATTATTGATTTGATACCCCATATCCATGATCACGTGAAACATGATCATCAATCAATACATGTGCTGATCATAAATTATAATTATCCTACATAATGATATAAGATCGAGATAATTTAGAATAATATCAAAAACATAATTAAAAGTTTCACGAACAAGTCACATACTTGTTGATCAATACGAAAGACATTTATTCAAGGGACAAAATAATATATTATTCAAAAGATCATAAATATAGAAGTGATACAATCATCTCCACGATTACCTCTAGAGCATATCACTAACAATGAGGTGGAGTTGGAGCAAAGTCCCCTTCGTCGGTCTTTGAGCTAGCGGGCCTTGCAACCGAGGTTGTCTTGTGTCATCCTTGCTGTACCCTCTTCACCTTGTGCGAGGGGTATCTTGGTGCCCTTCATCTTGGTGAGGGCTCGAGCCAACTATGTTTGGCCTTCGCCTCCTTCTGGGTAGGCACGAGGCCCTTCTGCCTCTTCATAAGGATGATGAAGGGTACCCTTGCTTGGTGGCTTTGCACGATGGATGGGGCTTGTGGGCCACCCCTCGACATCTTGCTCTGGGACAACCAGAGTGATCCTGGATACACTGATTCTAAATAGAACCGTCAAGCAAGCCAATGATACCCTTTCGAGCGAATGTTGTTTCTTTATGTTTTGTTTGAGATAATAAAATTGTGTCTCTAGCTAATCTTAAAAATTTATCCACTTTTCATGTGAGGTGTGATTGCCTCCGCTCTCCAATGGTTTGTTATTTTGTTGTTGCATGCACAAGATGCTTGGCATTATATGTATATTAGCTTAATACCCATGTGTTGCTATGGACTAAAAAATATAACCATGTTACATGTTCTAAAAACACTAAAATTTACTAAATTGATCATCACTTTCAGGTCACGAAACCATCTCCACCATCAATTTCTAGAAATCATCAATTAATACCATGCAAAATCCCATTCCATCTGACTATCCACCACTACATCTATCCTCAAAAGAAGAAGAAAAAATAAACAACAAAAAAGATTGTAGCTATAGTGGTGCAGGACCCCTCCCTCCCTTTCTTGTCTCTTTCCCTCTTTCTTCTTGATGAAGCGCTCTCTTTCTTCCATAGTGAGTAGCCATGAGAGATTGGAAGGTAGCAACAACCTTCTTTGAGATCTACTCGGCTGGAGTGCCTCTTCCTCTCATGGGACCTATCCCTGTCCACTTCCCTCCACTTTCAATTTTGTTCATGGCTTCCTGTAGGATTGAGTATGTCAAGTTAGAGGGGGTGAATGACTCTATCAAAAACTGTCGAGACCCGAATATGCAAATCCGAACTCTCTGTGTATACTACACTAGTCTCAGGATCATGCTAGTGCACACAGTCAAACATAGATATCATCACAACCATATACACGTTAAAATAAAGGAAAACTCAAATATTGATAAATCTCAAAAGGTACGACCTTATGGTCAAGTTTACAATAGACTAGCCCGAATGGCTTAACAAAAACTAGCAGCGGAAATCCAAATTAAAGCGTAGTGGCCAATTGACAAGCCCACAGGCTATCGAGTGGAGAATGAAGCCTAATCCGTGAAGTCGTCGAAGTACTCTCCTTCTGGAACCTCCTGCTGGTGATACTCCTCTTCCTCAACTGAGCAACATTGGGCATAAAGCCGTGAGTACATTGGTACTCAGCAAGTCGTTTGTAACAAATGAATGCAATATAGTATGCAAGGCTTACCGAAGGAAGGCTAAAAGGTTAATTTGCATAAATGACAGTTGAAAGTAAATACATTAAATAAATTGAAAGCGAACTTTAAGTAAAATAATAATAAATAAATATTCAAAGAAATTGACAATAAACCACTTATGGACCTCCTATCCATAAACTAAACCAACCGCTTATGGACCTCACATCCACAAGCTAAACCAACTGTGAATTAACCATTCACTGACTATCCACAATCCACAAGTTTTCAGAAATAACTATACCCCGTGTGAAATTACCGAGCATTGTCCATGACCGAGGACGCGGCTATTCGAATAGTTTTACACTCTGCAGAGATTGCACAACTGTACCCACACGATGTGATTAGTCTCGGCCTAAGGTAATCACAACAAGGCCTTTACAAAGTTCAATTCCAACTCAATCCGCCCGCTAGGTTTCCCTATCACACCCCCCTTGCGTCACATGGAAATCAGCAACCATGTTCATCTCAATGGCAAGATTAAAGTTGAAACATCCAAAATTAATCAGCCAGATCCATCCCATACCAGACATGTGGTTTGTACGGCGAGACTAACACATCCCTCGAAGTGCTCCAACACTTCCCCCTTTACGTGCGATCACTGCTTGGTGAAAACCAATTTGTATAACCACTGCCAATGACGCACCAACGTCACGGCACAAATTTTAATACTGTGGCACCAACCACGATCTGCTGTGGCTCCAACCACGGTTCAATATCTCATTAAGTCAAATTAATTATTTACATGTGATGATAAACCCAATCGTAACTATAAGTAAGGCAAAGCATTCTATCGTACCAACCCATGTGACAAATACTATAGCATCACTAGTATGTTACCCAACCTATGGTGACAATGGTATCATGGCGTTCTAAATTATCAAGGAGGGATAAACTCAATTGGGATAATAACTACCAATACAAGGATTTGAATAAAAATAGCGATGCAATGCAATTTAAAACAAAATAATTAAATAATAGATTGCAAACTAGGTTCAACATGATCAAAGGACATGACTTGCCTTGGTTATGCTCAGCAAGGTACTCTTGGTCTTGGGCGTAGAACACTGCTCCTCGAATCCGAATCTAACGAGAGAAAGCGGCCGAAACAAGAAAAATATATAAAATGATAAGCAAATGAACTCCAAAAATTATGAAACCAGAACCAAAAGCTAGATCTCGATTTTAGATGAATTTAGAAAAAGAACGGGTCAATCGGAGCTAGGACGGAGGAGAACGGGCTCTCAAAAATAAACCTTAAAGATAAATCAGGAAATTCGAAAAATGCACTGTGTTGTGAACCCGGTCCACGGGAGGCTCGGTCTACGGTGGGCGCGGTGCACGGAACAGCGCACGCGAGATAGAGGGTGTTGGCGCGGTGAGGTGGTGGCGTGGCGGTGCGGTCTTGCCACGTGGCACGGGGTGATGTGGCGGTGACATGGTTGCCACGTGGCTCGGGGCGGATTTGGTGACATGGCGGTGGCGTGGCATGACACGTGGCTGCCACGTGGACCTAGGGCTGGCGTGAGGCGGGCTCGGCGCGGCGGCGGCGCGGCGGTCCGACGGTGGAGGGGCGCGTGGCGCGATCGATCGGCGATCGGATCTGAGGCGGCAGCGAGGATCGCGCGGCGGGAGGCGGGCAGCGGCCGATGGGCGGCAGCGTGGCTCGGGCGCATCGCGCGGCGCGCCGGCGTGGGCGAGCGCGGCGATGGGCGACGCGTGGCCGACAGCGCCGCAAGCTCTAGAAAATAGCATATAAATCCCAAAATTCACCAAAAATACCAACAAATTCCTTGAGACACAAGGAACTCAAATAAAATATTTTCAACAAATGTTGAAGTTTAATTTAATCATATTAAATCCTTTTAAAATTTTAAAAATTCAAATTAAGCTTTATTAATTCTAGAAAAATTCAAAAATTAATTTTTAAATTCAAGATTTTAAAAAGCTCTAAAAATCAGGATGTTACAAAAACTTCCCCAAAAAATAAACAACAAACTGCAGCAGAATCACAAACATTTAAGCACAGTAAAGCCACGAGGAAAAAAGGGCAAAACTCTAGAAATTCAATGTGATACCAATCAGACCTCTCAGCGGGGTCATCAGACCTCTCTGTGGGGGCGATCAGACTGGATAAACAGTAAAATAAGGCCCCCAGTGAACAGTAAAATTAGCACGATTCTGAAACCAAGAATTTATGTAACTTTTGATCCAGACATCTAAATGACTTAAAAGTTAGCATACACCTTCTCTAAGATGTCATGATCCTATTCTTATAAATGATCGAGAAAATCATTGTCAAAGCTATGACCTTTAACCATTTGAAGGAATATTGCACTAAAATGGGGTAAGGGCGAAGATGAGAATATAACTTTCTGTAGGTAGAGGAAGGCCAAGATAGCTTTAAATATATTTTCACATATCATAGCAAGCAAGAACATCTAAGAAATCAAGGTAAAAATAACTAGATCAAGAAAACTCCCAAGAAGGTCAAATTCAAGCAAAACTAGGCAACTTCCTGAACTTGCTAAATCTGATATCTAGATAGGTGGAAATTAATTTTCAAGATACATCTCCATTACTTACTTATCCTTAGCATCCAACAAGATAAAGAACAGGAGAGAAGATCAACACCAACTATATGAAGAGTAAATCAATGAAAATAAGAGGGATTCATGAGAGATGAATAAAATTGATATATTGTACTTGAGGATATATATTTTATAGCCACTCCACCTAGAGGATAAGAAAGTACACCACAGTACTCACACTTCAAATCCTAACCCTAGAACACTTGGCTTCCATAAGGAAAGATTAGGTGGTTAACTAGCAAGTCTCAATCCCAAATAGATAGGCAACCAACACATATCTAACCCTAATAGATACTATCCATTTAGTACATATAGGAGAAACCCGTTACCCCACACAATATGGGTTTTACTTATACACTACACATATACACGCTTTTGATGCATATAAGCATGAATCTCTAAGTCCTTAGTCTTTGATCTAACTTGATCTTCCAGTTTCTTTTCACCTAAACCACTTTTTAAGCATCACAATTTTGATCTAATGTCATTTTTGGTATTTTAGTCAACTTACAATATCTGTTCTTGACCTGGTCTTCATCGTCATGATTGTCATGTGTAGGTGCATCATTAGTTTACCACGCGTCGGTAAGTCTCTCCTATTCTATTTCTACTAGATCATGTCTCACTTGGGTGATCAAGCCACGTGATGTAACCAGTCGCTCGAACTTCTCTTTAATATTTTTTACCTTTCTTATGTTATGCTTAAGGTCAGCCATCTCATCTGACATTCTTGATCGTTCTAGATCTCAGCTCCTCCATCAGCGTAGCTCTGATCCACACCATTGACCATGGCTGACTCTAAGCCTCTCTGCACATCCAAAGACAAATAAACTATTTTTAAGAATAAATTCTTCACAACTTAACCCATGTTACCTAAAACATATATCATGCAATACACGCACTGACCTATGTCAAATCAAATCATCTCATGACTTAATTTTCCAAAATTACCAAAAACCAGTCGAAATGAACCTCTATCAGTCTAACAGCAAGCCCTGGTTGGTCATACTGGTCTTGCCTAATGGTCTAACCAGCCACGTCGAGTGGTTAAACCGATTTCTTGACATAAGGCAATGAAGAATTTTGAACTTCACAAAATCCAAATTTCCATTCCTACAAAATGACAATGATTCATCACAACAAAAATCTGGACCCTCTCACATGGTTCTTCGATCTTAATTTCTCAAAATACAAATAGAATGTGGTTTTAGAATTTAGAGAGGAAATTTTGCAAATAGAAGTTCAAAATGGTCACACAAGGATTGCAAAAACTGAAAATGACCATACAATCTAGAAATGGAGTGAAGGTACTAAAAATGACAAGTTTTCCATAGAAAGCTTCAAATTCACCAAATAAATTGGGAGATCTCACTATAGATCTATATTAAAGAATAATTATTCTATTTGTTTGTGGTCATGGTGAGAACAGATTAAAAGATCATGAAAATCATAGCAAAACATTAAAGCTATAAATGAGCAAGAATTCGCACAAAACTCCAAATCATGCTCTATATATACATTTTACCAATCTTTCTCCCTTTTGATAATAGTCATCAAGATGCATAGAAGAAGATAGAATATGAATCAAATAAAATGGCAGCAATTTATTCATTTTTAGCATAAAGAGCAGGAGAATTATCCAAAATAACTGTATAAGTATTACACCAAGCAATATTATGTGAAATTACTATCTAGATTATAGCAAACCATATATAGCAAAACTAAAACCAATTAGACAACAATATAAAATTAAATGAATTTTCACTATGTCAAATTACTCAAAATCATAGTTTAGCCAAATGTATCTAAAAATGAGCTAAACCAGACAATAAACTAAATGGAACAAAGAAATTACAATTGAGTGTATTTGGAGTGCTACAAGTTTAACGTTAAATCATTTTGTTCACGTACTTGGAAATGAGCATAGTTAATATAATTGACAATTTTTGAAATATATTTTGGTCTTATATTAATAAAGCAAGTTCTAAATTAGGAGCTATCCACAACTTCCTCCTAAACTTCAACCATTTTTCGTATTTATGCTTTCTTAGTTATATGCTAGATCTCAAGCCTTACTATAACCGTCCCAAGGAATAGGCTTAAAAAGTGGTTTTAGTCATCCAAAACTCTCTTTGAGTTCATGCCTTGTTCAATGACAAGCCGTATTGTGAAAAAGAATTGGTATGTTCAGTTTTTTGCATAAAAAGAGATCATTTTTAGTTTTCATTTTTGTTAGTTCATTAATATTGAGCCACTACTTAGTCCGTAAGCTATACCCGACCCCAATCACATAAGTCTAGAAGAATTAAACTCAAGCTTCAATAAAAAAACTAGTATAGCTCAATCGAAACTCAATTTAGATTTAAGACTCAACATAGACTATTTAACATGGTATGAATCGTATGAGAATCACTAAAAAAACTAGTTATAAGATCTAATAAAATATGATTTAGTTCAAGTTTCTCACATTTAACAAAGCTATATGGCAAAAACTAAGCTACACATAGAAAGACATAATATATCTAGCAAATTAGCACAAGATATTGTAAGATATAAAGCAAGATGTCATGTCACTCTAGGATAATATTCAAAACTCCATGTAATTATTTTACAACACAACTTGATAAAATTAAATATGCAATATAATACAACGAATTAAAAAAAGGGTTAAACTCCCCCTCAAAATAGGCCAAAAAGACTAATAAATTCTAACTCTTCCCGTAAAGAAGTAAAATAAGAAAGATCAAAAGCCTCAATGAAAATGTATGCAAAATGCTGCACTGCATCTGCAAAGTGAAGCACAACATCAGCATTCTCTACATGGTCTCTAAGAAAATAGTATTTAATATCAATATGCTCGGTCCTATAGTGTTGCACTATATTTTGGGCAATATTTATGGCACTAGTATTATTATAGAAGAGAGGAACACTATTTAAAGCCAACTTATAGACTCACAGGGTAGAGAAGATTCAAAGAACCTAAGAGCAACAATTAGCAGTAGCTACATACTCCACCTCAGAAGTGGACTGTGCAAAAAATAACCGCTTTCAAGATGACCAAGAAATAAGAGATGAGCCTGAGAAATGATAAGTGTCAGAAGTATTCTTCCTATCTTTCTACACCCCGCAAAATCAACACCAGAAAAAGCGCGAACACATACTGTAGAATCAGAAGAATATCAGAGT
Source organism: Melocanna baccifera (assembly GCA_036346265.1). Classification (NCBI taxonomy): domain Eukaryota; kingdom Viridiplantae; phylum Streptophyta; class Magnoliopsida; order Poales; family Poaceae; genus Melocanna; species Melocanna baccifera. Next base: position 23,372,891 of record CM070676.1, on the reverse strand, counting down.
CCAAAGTCAAGAGTGTCCTAATGATACCTGAATATGCGACGCATTGCTTGACGATGAGAGACATGAGGGGAATCCTGAAATTGAGCACACAAACACACAGCAAACTATATGTCTAGCCTCGAAGCCGTGAGGTAGAGGAGGGAGCTGATATACTGCAGTACTCCTTCTGGTCCACAGGCTCTCCATCCTCATCATGATCCAGTAAGGTATAAGTGGCAATTGGAGTAGACATTGGCATGCTGCTTTCCATGTTAAAGTACCAAAGAAGGTCGTTTGTATGCTTGCTTTGATGAAAGAAGGTTTGTTCCTTCAATTACTTGACTTAAAGATCAAGAAAGAAAGTTAGCTCACCTATCATATTTATTTTGAATTCCCTACTCATAGAATCTAATAATCTAGACACTAAAACATGAGAACAACTACCAAATATAATGTCATCTAGGGGTGCAAATGGGTCTGGTATTTTCCAACCGACCTGGTACCGAATCCGGTTGGCACCGAATTCGGGATGGCGGTTAGGTATCGACGGATTTGGTACTGATTTGGATATTTTTACTCGATTTGGTAGTGAATTTGATATGGCTATTTATCGACCGCATAGCTTTGGTATTCGATAAATCGGGTTTGTCCATTGTGGATATGGTCTTAATTTCCTTGATTTTCTTTTAGACCATATTTGACTCTCAAACTCAACTTTATGCTTTTACTGTGTTTGTCAATATACTCATCAAGGGGAGATTGAAAGACCATGTGGAGGTAACCCGGTTGTATGATGAGTAATTGCCACGTGTTCTAAAAGTCTAAGTTTGTTCGGGTATTTTTGTGCTAATTACTGATGCGGATATTTAATTATATCATCTTGTGCGGTGCTATGTAATGTGTTTTCTTGTCGGTGATAGTGCGAGGACTTTGAGGCAGTCGTGGCGAGACACGGGTGACGGACTAGGCACGAGCGGTCTTGAGGTCGAGCGGTCGGGATGTGTCGAAGATGGCGAGGACTCGAAGTGGTTGCGAGGCGTGCGTGGCAAGAAACGAGGAAGCTTCTTGGAAGGTGCGGGAGGGCATTTTGGTAAATCGCAGAGCTACACAAAAGGCGGATTTGGATAAGGAGAGTTGGTGTGACCTAATTGGTAAAGTAGGCTTGTAAACACATTAGTGGAGAGTTGGTGTGTCCTAATGGGTAAAGTAGGCTCGTAAACCCATTAGTGGAGAGTTGGTGTGACCTAATGGGTAAAGTAGCCTTGTAAACCCATTAGTGGAGGCTATAAATAGAGGTGCTCTCTAGGTGGAGAAGTGCACTTGAGAGAGAGAGAAAGAGAAATGGGTATGAGTATTAGGGTTTCCTAATGCTTGTGCTCTTGGGAGAGAAATTTTGTATGCAAGATTTAGGGTTTTATTATCTCCTTGTGGGTGTTCTTGAGTGAGACATGGAAGAGTTGATGTAAACATTCATATGTTATAATCATTCATCGCTCTTTGTCTCAATATGAAGTTCTTATGTTCTATTGGTGTATTTACTGCTCTCTATTCTCTCGTGTTGATTTTTGTTTCGTTGATCATATAGCTGTGATATATTTGCTCTGTGTTGGGAAAATCCTCAAAGCTCCTTGGCTAGTACTTTCCCTAGAGCAAATTTCTCTCCTGCAAGTTCAATTTTATTTTTGATGAGTAGTGCATGTGCTTAGTATTCTCCTTGCTGTTTTCTGTTCAGCCTTTGCACTTCTTTTTCTTGCCGCAAGGAATAGTTCTAGTCTCCGTTGTCGATCTGCAAGTTTTTAGCGAGTGCGTGTGTGCAATTCTTAGTGTTGGACAGCAGCAGCACCTTCTCTTAGGCAATGATTTCAGATTAGTTTTTCCTGTGTTCGGCTGTCCCATTTCTCTTTGCTAGCAGTTCTCAGTTTTCAGTCTGGCAGGTTTCGGCGGCAAGATTTAATTGTTTAAGTCCATTTTACTGCTGTGCCAACTGCTCCTTTTCTTTTTATGTTCTACTGTTATTGCTAGTCCTTTTTGTGTTTTGCTTTGACAACTAGTACTCTGGACAACAGACCTTCTCTGTTTACCTCGGTTCTCAGTTTGGTTGCTTTCAGTCCTTTATTTCTTTTCGGCCAGCAACATTTAATTCCTTCAGGCTTGCTGCAAAGTGCTGTCCTCTTACAGCTAGCAGTTCTTAGTTGTGTGGCTAACTGTTCTGCAGCTATTGTCTCCTATTTAGCCTGCTACGGACAGCCTTGATAGCTGTAGTTTCGGCAGCAAGGAACCATGGTAAAGCTGCTGTTAATTTCGGTCAGGAGAGAGCTGTTTTTCTTTTATTTTTGCTGCTGCCTTTGATCCTCTTTTGGCTGCGAGTTGTGCAGATTTCTGCTGTTTTTGTGCAGCTTTTGGTGCTGTTTTGTTTGCAGTTCACAGCCCCTAGTCTTGTCGAGCTTTGGACAGCCATCCATTCGGTTTCTTTTGCTTTTCGCAGCAATAGTAATCAGCTGCAGAGTGCAGTTTCTTCTCTGTTTTGGGCTGGCTGCAGGTGGTCATTTGCTGTATTTTCTGGGCAGTCCCTCTCGCGACTTTTGGTTCCAGTTTAAGTTGCATTTTTGTTAGGGTAAGGTAGCTTCCCTGGTTTGATTTCTTCTAGAGCTTCTTTTATTTGCTTGCAGCATATAGCTTTTAGTTTGTTTTGCAACAACTCTATTTTATTATTTTTGCAGTTTACTTTTTGCTTGATTTAAGTGTTGTCCTCGATTTACGAATCTGCGATCTTGATTCACGGTTCTTTTAGTCAGTGCTGCTCTCCTCTTCTCGATTTTAGGCAGCAAGTCCTTCTTTTGAACCTTGCTTACTGTTTTGTTTTGTTGATTCGTCCAGCACTACATCACCTTCTAATGCATCTCTTGTTTTTCTTTTGCTGAGTTTCAAGCAATTTGCATGCAGTTCAAATGATGTTATTTTCAGCGAAATTTTTACAGGTTAATCTTTGATTTATGCTGAATTTTTAGTATTACATGCGTTCCAATCTTTTCTTCTTTTGCATGCAGTCCAAAATTAATTTTACGTAAGTTGCCTTGTTCGCATCTGTTGAAAAATCGATGTACATTTTTACGAGGTGATTTTTTTAAGAGAACGACATTCACCCCTCTCTATCGCCATTTCGATCCTTCAAGCGGCCCAGCTCCCAGCCCACCCACTGCCACCTCTTGGGTCAGTCCACTCCCTTCTCTCTCCATGAGTAGGGCTAAACAAAAGCTTGAGGCTCGTGAGCTACTCAAGCTTGTAGTCGGCTTCGGCTCGGCTTGGCTCGAGCTCAAAACTTCCCGGCAAGCCAAGCCTCTTCTGCGGCTCGGCTCACTGGCGAGCCGAGCCAGGCTGCTGCGGCGGCTCGCAAGCGGATCGAGCCGGGGTGGCGTATATCTCCATCTCTCCGCTCTCGTTCCGGGGCAATTCGCTCTGACCACATCCACTCTCTGCTCTCTCTGCTCGCTCCGTCTCTACTCTCTTCGCCTCTCGCATTCCCCCCACGCGCGCCTCCCTCCCCATTCCCGCCGTCGCCTTCCTCCCGCTCCCTCGCCGCCTCCTCCTCCCCGCTCCCCACGCCTCCTCCTCCTCCCCGTGAATCTCGCATCCCGCCCCGAATCTCGTGATCCCCAATCAGAGGCATCCGGTTGTCCATTGATTCGGCGCCCCCACGGCACCGAGGCGCGAGAGATCCCAGGCGAGATCCACCGTCGGGAAGCTCGGGGTTGAATCGAGCTGCGATTTGGGGTTTGGAGCTCGGTGGGGCGGGTGGTAAATGGCAGGCGATTGGGTGGGTGGATCTTTGTCGGTGAGAAGGCGGCGGGAGGATGTGCGCGCGTAGGGCCGAGGCGCGCCGCGCGGCGTCATGGAGGGCGACGCCAAGCTCAAGGAGGAGGCTGCGGTGATGACACCGCCTTCATCGACCCGGCGTCGTGCTCTCTTACATTGTGAGTGGCCTCGAGCAATGTTCGCGGCGTTCTGCCGTTGTCGGTTCAATGTAGTTTCCATGCTTACTTGCTAGAAGTAGCATACCAATTTAGTGTCATGATTGGTTTGTTCGGTCAAATTTGTGTAAGGAATGGGCGAGCATGCCTTATTTTTATCCTCATGCTTTGTAGGATTGATGATCTGGAAGCAATTGCATTCTTTGGATGATTTAAAGTTTACTCAATTTGTCCCTTTGTTGATCTTGGTGACGGTAAATTTGTCAAGTAAATCTTGTGATAACGCTGACTTGTTTCCAGCCCTAATTACATGTCTACAATGTGTGGAACTCAGTTGAGCTCGCGGTGGCTCAAGCCAGCTCGAGCCGAAACGAGTGGTGAAAATTTGGACTTTTAGCTCGTTTCTGAATGAGCCGAGCCAAGCGAGGCGCGACTGCTGGCGAGCTTGGCGAGCAGCAGGCAGGCTCGGCTCGGCTTGTTCCAGCCCTACATGAGACCACGTGTCCACGCTCCACCGACCAGCCAGTTCACCACACAACACACGGCGTCTAGGCTCTAGGGTTCCTACTATCTTGGGGCGCAGGGGCGGAGCCGGGCCTCGGGTGGGTGGGCTATAGCCGAGGCCCGACAAATTACCTAACACTACTATACCTTCCTAAGGCTGGAAACCCTAGTCCCAAAATCCCTAATCCAAGCACCGCAGCACGGCCCTCGCCTGAGCGCCCTCGCCTGCCCTCGCCTGCGTGGTCGCGTCGGTCGCCGCCCTCACCTCGCGCGGTCGCGCCCAGTGTCGGCGCCGCCCGCCTCCTCGGCTCCGCCTCCTCCTCGCGGCCTCGGTGCCACCTCGCCTCTCGGCTCTGCCTCCTCCTCCGCCCCTCGCCTCCTCCTTGCGGCCCCGCCTCCTCTCACGGCCTCTGCAGCCGCCCTCACCTCCTCCGGCTCCACCTCCTCCTTGCGGCCCCGCCTCCTCCTCGCGGCCTCCGCCGCCGTCTTCGCCTCCTCTGGCTCCACCTCCTCCAGTCCTCCTCCGCCCTCTGGCTCCACCTCCTCCTTCGGCCTCGCCTCCTCCTGCAGCTCCATTGCTCATTGCCGTTTCTCGCCGTCGCGGTGCAGGTGTGAGCTTCACGGTGAAAATCCCCCATTTTTACATTTTGTGTGTTTTGGAATTTGGAAGAACTGTAAAATTAGCCATTGGTGGGGAGATGGCGAATTGATATTAGGGATGGGCTGAATAGCGAATTGGTCATTGGTAGGGACTGGGGGGAGATAGCGAACTGATCTTATCATATTAGGGATTTTGTATGACACATGATAGTTACCAGTATGAGTGTATGAATGTATAATCTGTATGAGTATGTCATGTTTCATTGTTCAAGTGTTCCTGATTAGTGATTACTGAATCTCTTGAGTCCTAAACTCTTGATGGACCATGGTGGACTAGTGTTGGAATTGACAAACTAATTGAATTGAATATATGGTTCAAATTATGATTAGTGCTAGATCTCAAATTAAAGGGGTGGGAGGGATGTTGTATGAGTATTGAAAATCTGAAATATTGAATGCCATGTGTTTTGCTATTATCTATTTAGGAATTAGCCAATTAGGTATACGGAATGAAGAGGAGCAAGACATTGTCATCTCGTGCTAGTGGTAAGTTAGCGTCTTATAAATGTAACTTCATGTTCTTCGTATTTATTCATCCACCTGTTTGATTTACTCTCATATGTTGTCTTTGTAGGTTTTGGTTCTTGTTCTACTATTGATGAAGAAGTGGTGGTCTATGATAAGAGCAAATCTTAGTTATTTAGGTACTCAAATTATATCTTCACTATGTTACATTATTTATATTTTGTCATATTTTTCTTATTATGTTTTGTGTTGAATCATTGAGCTAAATTTGTATTTGCGGTATACTTATATTATGCCGTGGTATGGGTATACATTCACATTTGTTCTTAGACTATTAGTTTGTTATAATTTAGCCGAGGCGCGATGAAATCCTAGATCCGCCACTGCTGAGAGGCTTCGGTTCTATCGCCCCTGGCTGAGGCTCAGATTCCACTGGGAGCCGTTGCCGCTAGGAAATGCAGGCCCCTCTCAGGTTCTCACCATCTCTCTCTCTCTCTCGGCTCCGCCGACCCAGACAACCACAACTGTCCAAAGCGTGCTGCCTTGGCCTCCTTGGTTCAATCTGCCACTGTTGCCGTGGGATGGTGTGGTGCTCGGCACCACTGCAACTCCAGCCAGCCATCTAATCTTCAAGTTTGGTCTCTTGTACCTCTTGCTCCTATTCTCCTATTTGGGACGATTGATAGATGATGCATGGAATATTTATTTTCAAATTGACAAGTAGAATATTCTTGCTAAAAGAAGTCATGGCAAAAAAACTAATAAGAACATGGTACTCTGCAAGCTCTATAACAATAGCTCAATGATGATAAAGAAAATCTAAGAGCAACAAGATATTTAACCTACAAATACTAGTTTCCATGGCAAAACGTGCATCATGCACCCAGGAACATATCCATCATGTAAAGCATCATTAGGTATCTTTACTTTCTATGGCACTTTTTGATTTACAGGCATTATTGATACACTGATCTAATGCTGAGCTTTTCGATGCCTTGTCATCATTGTGATGCTTTTGTGCCATTTGCGGTTTTGCCTTTGTGGAGCAGCAGCCATGCCTTGTGATGATCTACTGATATCCAATCCAAAGGGAGCTTATGATGCTTTAAAATGGATAGCATATAAGCAATTAACATTACTGTTCCTCTGTTTTTCCTATGTGGACCTACTTAGATATGTTTCATATAAAGATGCAATTTTTAGTGAGCAACTGGGAAAATATACCCAATAAGATGTATTTAGATCTCAAAGCCGTAATGTTTTCTGCAGTGAGCACTGCAGCAGTGTCTTTCTTTCTCTTTCATTTTCCAACAATGTAATACAATTTTGAGTGTGTAACTGGAAGTTTACCTAATCCCTCTTATTCTGGCCATATTGGCCAATGGGTATGTATCTTTTACATGAAGTGTTAGGTGTTTACTTCGTTTCTAGTTGTATCCGCAGGTGGCTACGCAGAGGAGCACATGGATTCGGCAGGTGGTAACTGGAGGTGTATCTTTATGCGCAGCACATATGTTCTGTTGTTTTCTTTCTGTACCACCTGTTTATAAACTAAGGTGCAATTCTGTTTCTTGCAAGAACTATCAAATGATCTGTACAGGAAGTCGTTGGATTTGTCATCTAAGGTACCTTCTTTTTTCTCTTCATGTTTCTTTGTTTTGCAATCTTTCCATGACCTTTGTTAAGATATGAATATATGATGCAACCATGCCCTGCGAGTAAACTATGTGAGGTATCTGCCTTGTCGTAACATTTACTTCCAATTATCTCATTCACCAGAACTTCAAGTAAGCCTGTTGTGTATGAATTTATCGCATGTCAAATTTGTCGATTGTTGAACTATTTGCCTATATTATCTATTTTCGATCCGAAACCGTTATGTATCCGTTCCGACGATACCGTATTACTCGGAATACTCTGAATTTGTATTTGTATCTGACTGTACCGTATTCGACTCTGAATCCAAGAAAAAAATATAGATTAGGATACGGTATAAATAATATATGTCTAAATCTGACCCGTTTATACCGCTAATGTCAACCACATAAATCCGAACAAGTAAGAAGCCACTACTATACCTAAGAGTAGACAAGATTTTATCTACTATTTCAATTTTTAAATATTTTTAAACAGAAAACTCTTGAACTTATCATACCAAACTCTAGAGGCTTACTTCAATCTATACAAGAATTTAGAGAACTTACACATGATTTGGGAATTTAGAATTTGTAAAACCAGGAGACTGATTGACATAAACCTTTCTTCTATGAAACTATTTAAAAAAACACTCTTGACATCTATTTGAAAAAACTTAAAGCCCTTAGACGCTACAAATGCTAGCAATATACAAATGGTTTCTAATCTTGCTACAGTGCAAAGATCTCTTCAAAATCTAAGTCTTCTACCTATAAAAACCTTGAGCTATAATCAGAGCCTTATTGCGAACTACCAACCCATCCTCACTTTACTTATTTTTAAAAACTTATTTTGTTCCAAATACATTATGATTAGGAGGAGGTTCAACTAAGATCTAGACTTAGTTTCTTTCAAGGTTCTTAAGATATTCATGCATGTGATGACCCAAGAGAAATTAAATAAAGCATGGGTAATATATCGGGTTCAAAAGATGCAACAAAAGTAAAATGTACATGAGAATCTAGAGAGAAAATCTGAGCGAGTAACTCACTCATGGAGATCCTAATCATCTGCTCTTGAGGTGTAATCGTTGAATATGAAGAGGAGGTCACTGTGTAGATGTGGCCTCTGTCTCATGGATGTGAAGGTAGGAGCGAGCTATTCAAAGTGTTTGTGAAGATAGAAGGAGGCTGCTCTGTTGAAGCTGGAGTAGTGGAAGTGGACTCTTCAACCAACTCAGGAGTAACTAGAGGAGGGTTGGATCCTTATCCTCTAGGTCAGGGTCATCATCAATGAAAATGCTCTCCTGATCGCCATATACCTATGTACCTGTATTGTCGAGCCTAATATCAGGACTAGCCTCATCAAAAGTGACATCACAAGTCTTAATAGTTTTGTTAGTATCCAAATTAAGTACATGAAAGCCATAAGAATAAATAGAATATCCAAAGAAAATACCATCATAATATCTAGATTCAAATTTATCTAACTTGTTGTATTTAAGAATGAAACATTTGCAGCCAAATATCTTGAAATAAGAGACGGTAGGCCTATGACTAAATCTAAACTCAAAAGAAGTCTTTCCTGTGGATGATCTTAAGAAAACCATATTAAACACATAGCAAGCAGTACAAATCGCTTTATCCCAAAACCTCCTACACGTGCTATGCTCATCTAGCATGGTCTTAGCTATCTCTACAAGAGTTCTATTTTCCCTCTACAACCCTATTCTACTAAGGGACTCTAGGTGAGAGAGCTGGTGCTCTAAACCTCTCGATGCAAAAAGTGATAAAAGATAAATTCTTAAATTATATGTCATTGTCACTCCTAATGGCTCTCAAGGCACCTATGAGGTTAATTGCAAATCTAAGGGCCAACTCTCTAAAGCAGCCAAAGGCCTTATCCTTAGAAACCAGAAAATACACCCAAAAATACCTAAAGAAGTCATCTACAATGACAAACACATACCACTTTTCTTACATAAACTAAACTCTAGAATGGCCAACTGTGTCTAAGTGCAAAAGCTTTACAAGGCCATCAGTCATCACTAACGTAAAAGGAGTATGATAAGTAGAAACCATCTTACCATATCTACAGGGTGTGCAAATTAGGTCCTTGCAACTCTTAAGCCTAGGAAATCCTCTAATAAGGCCTTTGCTACAGACTCTAGTCAAGTGATCGAAACCTATATATCTAAGTCTCGATACCACAATACTAGATTCAAAGAATCGAAACCACAAGACACCAAGGGCCGAGAGATAGAAGAGATACTAAAATCAACACTAAAGATCATCTCAAACTTAAACATACCAAAGACAAACCCACAGACGAATCTAGAACTCTACGCTGTCCACTCTTAAATATCATTTCTAGACCCTCATCAAGAAACTGGAAAGCAGATAGCGGATCATACATTAGCTTACTTACCAAAGTAACGCCCTTAAGCATGAATTTATTATTGACACGCTTTGTGTTGTTTGCTATCATGATCTCAATAGAAGCATCTCCAAACATGATCAACTCGTTCTTGGATGCATGAGTGAGGAAAAGAATCATCGAGAATCTCTTGTCATGTGTCGAGAACACCCGAGTCAACAAGCCACATACCATATTTCCTCGCTTGACAAACCTACAGGGCATAAGTAGGAAATATCTATACCTCAATCTTTGGGTTACTAATGAAATACTTGGGAATCGATCTTGAGCCACATGATATCTCGGAACAACGTAGAAGTAGGAATAAAATAGTTAGCAAAGAAGCATGAGAATACACACGAAAACCATCTAGACCTCTCCGATTGGCCTACCAAAAGGCTAGTACTCCCTATGTCTAGACACTGCCGTGGTCTACCATCACGATATCCTAACCCAAGCGGCTAGAGCCACCAAATGAGTCAAAAAAAAGTCACGTATAAACCTAGACCTATTCCTAGAAGGAAAGACATGAGACCTAGTTCTAGAGACACTCACAAGTAAAGAAACTCCTCTAATGGACCTCAAATAACGCATCCTCCCTTTTTCTCTCAATCTTAACTATCGGAAGCAGAACTTAACAATGTGGCCATCCTTTCTGCAGAAGATGCAATGGTACTTGACCTTTTAAGGGGTCAAATCTACTGAAGTAGAAGTACCTGACTTACTGGAAGGGGTTTGGGCAAAACCTGGCTCAGGGGGTTTTACCTTAAACTTGCCACTCTCAACTACTCTCACAATCTTAGATGGATGGTTCTTGGAATACTTTAGATAATTAAATCTTATGACTCTCTTCTTCACACTTATCTTAGATTAGATAATGATCATGTTTAAGTTTTTCTTCCTACTAGAAAATCTCTCAAGGGTATTTTTAAGACAGTCATTCTCTTGGGTTAGATTCTCACATATGGCACACTCAATGGTTTTGGTTGCAATAGAATATCTCTCATTATAGACAGCTACCTCTAGTTTCAAGGCCTTAGAAGACACAACAGAGAAATTTCTAACCCTATCTAATTGCTCTTTATATTTGACTCTAAAATCCTCATTCATCTCATCTAAATCGGTCCTAATTTCAACATAAAATCACAAGAAATAGAATCAATAACTTTCTTAGATCTGATCATAAACATAGAATTTTACATTTTATATTTCTCCTCAAATGTCTTGTTAAGAGCATTGATCTTAATTGTGAGCCTAGAACAATTTTCATAATATTCAGTCTTAGAATGAAGAAGCATTTTAATCATTTCTTTCATCTTAATTTTGCTATCCTCGCAATAAGGGCAAGTATAATTAAGATTAAATTTGAAAATTCTTGAGTAGCACTATCAATTTTAAATCAAGCAAAGCACAGTTTGAGCAATATGAAGAATAGCATCTAAAGGAATTATATCCAAGGCAATAGCATTTAAGCAATCATGATCATTAATATATTTAAGATATTCTAGTTCATCTAGAGCATCCTTAAGTTGACTAACAATAGATGAATAAATAATTTTTAGTTTAGCCAATTGATCGTGCAAGTACAAGCAAGATTCACAATTATCATTAAGATTCATAGATTTGAGCCTAACAACTTCTAGGTTCAAGTCGTCAATCATAATGTCCTGATTCTTAATCATTTTAGTTTATTTATTTAGTTTTTATTCAATAGCAACAAGAGCACGTTTCATCTCTTTGGATGAGGGGCATACCTCGTTGGAATCACTACAGGGTTCATCGTCAAAGGAGTCAATGTCGGTGCAACCCTTGGCCATAAAGCACATGGTAGTGAAGTATTGGATCTTCTTACCACGGGAGTCGTCCTCATTGCCCTCCGTCCCCGAGTCCATATTACTCATGTCGACATTCTCAAGAGTGGTAAGGATCGATTGACAAACTTACGGTAATGGGCTCTTTAGACTTCACGTCACGAGCTTGAGGATGCCTTCAGAAGTCCTCCTCCTTGTCCTTCAGCTTGGAGCACTTGGCCCAAATGTGGTTTGGCTTACCACTCCTTCTCTTGTTCCTCACCTTATTGTATGCTCTCGTGAATTTTGTGGATATGAGGGCTTCCTTGGAAAGCTTCTCTAGCTGCTCATCGATCAAAAATACAAAGCTTACCATGAAAATTCAGAAGAGTAAAAATCCCAATAACTTAAAGAACTGCTATGAGAAGAGTCAACTATAAGAGCCATCGACTCTGTCTTAGAGACACGAGATAAAATCAATCTCATCGTCTTCAACCTTGAGTAGAGAATACCATGGTAAGCTCACCCATGTGATATTGTTATTGATGGAACTAATCTTCATTCCCCAAACCTTCACATCAAGTGCACCCAATATCTAGTGTGCATTCTTATAATCAAAAAATGTCAAACCAATAGCACGAAGATTATAAAGAATTTTGTTGAACCTTTCTCACAACTCATCTAATGATTCACTAGGCTTTCACTTGATCTTTGATTATTCTTTCTTTAGTTGGTTCTATCTCACTTCTTTAATAATGGTAGGGTCCACATGGTAGTCAATAAGGGTCTTTCAAGTCTTATGAGTAAATCTCAAGTGAGTAACTCGCTTAAACTCAAATCGACTAAGCTCTTGAATTAAAAAATTGTAAGCCTTGCTATTTGCCTTTACATCTGGTGTAACTTGGTCATCTACGACACAACATAAGAATTATTGACTTTAATCCAAATTTCGTGCCCTTGGATCTCGATATAGGACTGCATACAAGCCTTCCAATAAGATAAATCAGCTCAATCAAAAATGGTTGGCTTGGTTGAATATTTTTGATGCCATAGCTACTAAGACCAATTAAAATCTATAAGAAAAGCTAACTAGGCTCTGATACCACTTGCAAGATTGAGTATGGCAAATCAGAGAGGGATGAACGACTATATCAAAAACTTTTCCCTAAAAATCAACAATGTGCATCGAAATCACAAACACTTAAGCACACCAAAGACACAAGCCAAAGAGGGTAAAACTCTGGAAATTCAATGTGCTAATGGTCAAATATAAGCAAAATCAAGCAACTTCATGAACTTCCCAAATCTGATGTCTAGATAGATGAAATTAATTTCCAAAGTATATCTCTATTACTTACTCATCCTTGGCATCCAGTAAAATCAAGAAACGGATATAAAAAATCAAAACCAACCAAATCAAGAGCAAATCAGTAAAAATAAAAGGGATCGATGAGAGATAAACAAAGTTGATATATTTCTACTTGAGAATGAAAGTTTTATGGCCACTCTACTTGAAGGATAAGATAGCACACCACAAAACTCATATTTCTCAAATCCTAACTATAGAACACTTGGCTTCCATGAGCAAAGTTGAATGGTTGGATAGTTAACTAGTAAGTCTTTATCCCAACCGTTAAATAGATAGACAACCAGCACCTATCTAACCCTAATGAGTACTATCCACTTAGCACATATGGAAGAAAACTCGTTAACCCCACACAATATGAATTTTACTCATACATTACATTTATGTACGTTTTTCAAAGCATGTAATCTAACTTAGTCTTCTCAGTTTCTCCTTGATCTAAACCACCTTCCTAAGCACCACACAAGTGTCACGTTTTAATGATAGTTTACGGTATTTTGGCCACTTACCAAAACATCATTTTTGACCCGATCTTCATCTTCCTTTATAATCAATCGTCATGCTTGTCATATGTAGGTGCACTCTTGGCTTGCCACACATTGGCAAGTCTCTCTTATTCGATTCTATTGGATCATGTCTTACTTGATGATCAAGCCACATAGTGCAACCCTCGCTCGAACTTTCCTTCAATATTTCATGTCTTTTAGTGTACTATGCTTGAGCTCAACCATGTCACTAGGTATCTTTGATCGTTCGAGTCTCAACTCTTCCATGAGTATAGCTCTAATCCTCACCATTGACTATAGTTGATTCCATGCCTCTCTACATATCCAAAGATAAAGAAAATATTTTTAGGTATAAATTCTTCATAACTTGACCCATGTTAGCTAAAATATGCATCATGTAAAATATATACACTGACCTAGGTCAAACCAAATCACCCCATGACTTGATTTCCCAAAATTCCCAAAATCCAGTGAAATGAACCTCTCTGGATTAGACCACATGCCACGGCGATTAGGCCGGTCTGCCCAATGGTATGATTGGCCACATCGATTAGTCAAACCTATTTGCTGACATAAGGCAATGAAGAATTTTAAACTTTACAAAATCTAAATTTCCACTCCTACAAAATGACAATGGTTCATTATAACAAAAACACGGATCCTCTAACATAGTCTTTCACTTCCTCTCATCCTCTCCCTTTGATCTACTCAAGTGCAGGTGCCTCTCCTAATCCCCTCTCTTCACGAGGCTACTTGGATTCTCCGGAGCGGTGTCAGAGTAACATATTGGTGTTGGTGAGGAAGATGGAGAGGGAGGTGGTGATGAGAGGAAGAGGCAAGCCATGAGGGATTCATTTAAAAAGACATGAGGGTATTGCGACTTGTGATGCGAGTAAGATGAATTCAAGTAAGAGAGGATCTTTGCTAACCTCTTGGGCCAACATGTCTATGTGGGAGGATGGAGAAAGGCTAACTAAACTTAGAAATTTAATGTGCTCATAAAAATTTTAAAATTTCTAGATTTTTTTCTTCCCCTTTGTTTCTTCTTTTTTTTCCCCTTTTTTCTTTTCCTCTCCTCCCTTTTCTTTTTCCTCTCCTTCCTTGTCTTTCCTTTTTCCCACCCGACACCTTCCTCTCTCTATCTCTCCTGCATGCAGCCGACCCTGTCGCTTCTTTGCTTGCGTGGTCAGTGTCGCCTCCTCCTCTCTATCGTTCTAGCGCCACCGCCACCTAATGCCATCGCCCCCATGCACAACCACTGCCGAGCTTTGGCGGCCGCCATGTCACTCCCGGCTAGATCTGGAGCTCCCATATGAGCTCCTTGGATCGGCAGTGACCACCACCTCCACCGATGGTGCCTCGTCCTCCACCTCCACCATTGGCAACTCTGGTTCTTGGCATAGTTGCTCCCGATCTGAGCACGACGGGCCCGGATCGCTAGGACACTCACCGGAGTTACACCTCAACCACATCGTCACCGACACCCTCTCCGCTTTGATCTAGTCATCCCCACCCTGTAGCCACCATATCCGCCAATGTATGCCTCCTCGATGAAGGAGCTCATCATCGGCGCGGAAGGTACTCATCCTTGTCTCTCTCTCCACCCCCTCCCGCCTCGTCTTCATCACCAACCACCGAGGTGCACATCCAGACCGACATGATGCATCTCTGGTGATGGCGTCTGTGAGCAGGAGGAACAGAGAGGGGAGTTGTGAGGATGGTAGAGCGGTGGCATAGGCGCGAAGCCGATAGGGAGCTTGTGGGCATCAATAGATAAGCGGGTTGGAGTTGATGGTGACAATTGAGCCCACTGTCGGTGTAGGGTGGTGATGGCGGAAGGAGATATTCCCTATATGTATGGTTATTGGACGAGCCAAAGGCATGGATAATTGGATATGTGGGGGCATTCTTTTGTATGGCTTTTAGTTGTGGCTTATTAGTCTAATAAATAGTGATTGCTAAAAGTGAAACCAAAAGCCGATTGAAAAGCTAAAAAGAACAGGGCCTATATTAGCTACTTCCTCCATCTGTAATATAAGTCCGACACATATAACTATAAAGTACATTAGTTAAGTGATATTTGATAAAATTGAACTATAGTTGTTCCTATTAGATAGAAATAGTACTACTCTTTCTATTAGAAACAAATATAAACTAAATTCATTAAATATTACTTACATAATGTACCTCTTAGGTAAATATGTTAGACTTATATTATGGGACAGATAAAGTAGTTGCCTAATGGTCCCCTGGCACAAAGGTTAAGAAAGAACAACTTTTGAGGAATCCACAAGATAAAATGACTTTATTACTCTTCCATGAAGAGTTTTGTAAAGACGAGAGATGATGGTATGCGTGGGTGGTCATGCATAATGAACTAAATAAGGGTAAAGGAGATAAACTAGTATTAAAACTACATACACGTCTTAAATAAGGGCGAAAGAGATAAACTAGCTACGATTAAAGGTACATACTCCTTCCACTTAGGTTTATGCGCATAATTTTGTCAATTGATCATTGCTTTCTTGTCATTATTCTTTGTAGACATGTTGAACGGGCATTACAGAGTAGCTAGGCAGGAAGGGTCTTTTCTTTTCATTTCTAAAAGTTGATTTTGGCCTTTTTTCAAATAGAATATCTTTTTAGAACATGATCTATAAATTGATTGTAGTATATACTGTACCAATTTCATTTATATCATTGAAATCACATGTGAATTCTGTTACTCTGTACTCTCTCATGAATAACACAAAAATCACAATCATAAACTGAAACAAAAGAAAAGACCCATTTGCAGAAGGTTGAGATCCTTTTAATGAGGTGATTTGGTGGTTCCTTTCTCTTAGTTCAATACTCGCTAGGATTTGACCTGCTAACCATGCTTTACGATAGTTTTAGTGCCTCCATAGAGTTTATACTTTCCCTGTTGAAAATTTTTCTAAACAGAAGTATCTTCTTGTAGGAGTCAATTTGCCCAACCACATCTGGAGAGACATAGAAGAAACACTGAATAATAATTTGGACGACTTCGCATAGTCCACGGACATAGAGCATCGCTTAGCAGAAAGGCCCGAAGCAAAACCGCGCCGCTAGTTTTGTTGCGTCAAATTAACAATATGTACATGATTATCGATAAATTGATATAGGTTGCATCTTGCAAGTACCCACTTGCACGACTTACTCGAAGTTAGCACGACCCATAGTTCATGCCAAATTTGAGGCCTATGCAACAATGGCTCCATGTATTACAATTTTTCTTTCTTCAGTTACAAGGAGTGGCACCGATAAATACTATCGATCGCAGATAAAATTATCAACCCTAATCTAAAAAAATAGGACCATTGATTTGTAAATTATTAACTGTAGTTCAAAGAGTTGGACCGTTGATTTGTCACATGCATGTACTCTTTCGGTTTGCAGGAACCACTATTTGCAATCTTGCACTCTCGAATTTGTAGGCGCACAGTGATGCTCATACTTTATAGGTTTCTAGCTCCATGGTGTAATCTGCTTGACGCTCTTGCGGATGCTGGCCTGCCAACAAATACATTTGCATTGCGTGTGATGTTAAACAAAAATAACAATAATGGATGTCTTTTTAGATTTTTGTCTTTTTTTCTCTTATTCCTTTTGTATTGTGCAGTGATAATGTAATATTTTTAAAAAAATTTAACTACGTTGAAAAATGTAACAGCAGCATGGTTGCTGTAGATGACTATGGAGCTAAATTCTGATGGCACGATAACAGTAATATTTCTTTGGGAAACTCTTTTTGCCATTAATCTAGAGTGAATATCCTTTTGTCATTCAGTTCTCACTGACAAGTGGGCTCTGTTTCACCTGCCAGAGAGGTCAATAGTGGCAAAACAAGATAATGGCACCGTTTAGTGGCAAAAATGGAATTCACAGAGTGGCCATACAAAATCATCAATGTAATTAACTTGAGGAAATATGTTCTGTGTTCTATTGTTTAGTAGCAAGCATGAAAAAAGTTTGCTTACACATTTTTTGCTCCAACAAAAGTTTAAAGCGCAGCCTGGAACACGAAAAATTCATTACGATTCCGTAGAAATTGTTTAGTTTCCTGTAAAATTCGTTCGTTCCGAACGTGTTTTACTCGTTTTTCTAGGTTCACGAAGTTTTATGAAAACGGAGCAGGGCACAAAAAAGCAGAGCAACACATATACATACCCACAGGTGAGACGCGGTCATGCTGGGGAGGCTCCTGTTCCTTGTGAACCTCCTGATCCGCACCGACCTCTTCGCGCCCTCCACCACCTCCTCGCCGTCCTCCGGATCCTCGCGGCCATCGGCTAGCCGTCCGTGAGCTCCACTGCCGTGGTCATCACCGAAGTAGGATAGCGACGAGGACGACGATGAGGACGCCGCTGGCGAGCAGAACGAGGCGTCCGGAGGCGCGGCATCGTGATCTTGGCCGTAGTTCTTTCTCCCCGCCGCTACCGTGGCCTTCATCCAAGAAAGAGGGCCCGCCGGCGCCCGGCCTCCTCAGGCAGCTCGCCGTGCTCCCGCTCCTCCTCAGCGTCCCCGGCGGCTTCTTGCTGCCGCCGCCGCCGTAGGGGCCCTGGAGCACGGTTTTGGGGGAGAGAGAGTACTCCGCGGTGGCCGCCGCCTGCAGCCGCGGCGGCAGCTTCAGCCGCACGGGGCGCGCCCTGGCGCCGTCGTCGTGATCTCCGCCGTCAGCGGCAGCGGCGCCCCCGTCAGCAAGAAAAGGGATCGCGGTGGCAGCCGGAGCGGACTGCGGGGCGCTGGCCTCTGTTTCCTGCAGCCTGGGCTTCCCGGGCGCCTCCTCCCAGAGGAACGGCACCGTGACGGGCGGCCGGAGCGGCGGCGTGGGCGGCCCCGACGACGCCGAGTCGAGGTCCAGCACCTTGCTCGTGCGTGACCGCGCGCGCATCAGATAGAGCGCAGGCGGCAGAGACGTCGGCTTCTTGCTGCTCATCATCGTTGCCTCCGTCTCCTTCCTGTCGATCGCCAGACTCTAGCCGTAGGCTCACACAGCCTTGCACTCTAGCGCACTCTAGCTCACAATATAAAGCCCAAAGACGAGGAGTGGAGTGCCAAGATGTGTCCACATCTACGAACAGTAAACGGAGGAAGGAAACGCGCGGTGTGACCCTGATAAATGGAAGTCGTGACTTGTGACAGCATGAACATGTAGACATCAATTTCGACGTAACTCCAAGTCTCCAAGCGAGTGGACAAGCGCGCGCGCGGACGGAGAAAGCGAGGAAATGGCATGCACGCGCGGCGTGCGGACTGTGCAAGTCTGAAGTTTTCAGCGGCCCAACG